>JBAMNC010002158.1:0-75058 GCA_037902135.1 Cetoscarus ocellatus | reverse complement strand
AATTAGCACCTTTGAGCACACAGTCAGACAAAAAAAAAACTAACGTAGAGGAAGACAAAGCTGTAATATTCATGTTCTAATGAAAATGGTCTTTCTCATTGTTGGATGGATTTAAAAGTCTGTAAACTGAGCAGGAAATCCTTTAAACAAACTATTTCCACATCAGTTTTGTTCCTATTAAGTCTGTGACTCCTCTCTCTTTTTCGAGCGTAGTCTTTAACTTTGCCCTTCTTTAAAAACCTGATTAACCCTCATTGTTCATGCAGACGAGCTCTAAAAGCTACTTTAAAATGACTTAAAGGGATACGCCAACATTTTGTTTCTTTTCATGTCTTGCCTCACTCCTGAGTCCATGACAGTCAGATAGACATCATTATTTCGACTGCGCGTGAAGTAACAAGGAGGAGACAGGTCAAAGCTCGCCCACCGCTAATTAGGTTAGCTCATACATTGGGAGTCAATGGGAAGTGTTAGTCTGCCTCTGCCTACAGTCATCAGATAAACACTTCAGAACTCTAAACAGAGTTTAGAGAAACTAAGATTAGCACAATTTTTGTAAGAAATACATATGAAGCTAAACCCCTTGGAATCATCCTTGCCCTCTCTTACAAAGTTGGCCATAATCCTTAGTACCAATCTTCTACTACTCGTAAACAGAGGCTTTGTTTTGTTGACCTTATGTATTTCCTTCGAATATTACATAAACCTTAGTCTAAAAATAGATAATGTAACATAGCAGGGTGAAAAAATTGAGTCACAACAAGCACACAGAACCGTTTAGAGTTGCTGAAGAGTTTATCTGATGACTGTAGACAGAGGCAGGCTAACACTACCCATTGGTTCCCAGTGTTTGAGCTAAGCTAATTAGCAGTGGGCATCTCTTCCTTGTTACTGCACGCACAGTCAAAAGAATGGTGTCTATCTGCATGTCATGGACTCAGAGTGAGGCAAGACAAGAAAACAAAAAATGTTAGCCTATCCCTTTAAGTTCCTTCATTGTTTGATTCATTTAGTCCTTCACTAAGCTTGTACTGGAGTAACCTTCAAACAGCAAATACTGCAGAAATGACCTTTAACCTTTACGGGATAGTTCTGTTTTTTTGAGGTGGGGTTGCTCAGGCCCATGGCACTGGTAAATATAATGTCCAATAAATCAGCTGTCCAGCTCTGCCCCTGAGGGGAGCAGCTGGGGACGGACTTGAGGTGAAAGACCGTGGTTCCACATAAGGCCTCAAAATGACCCCACTTTAGGGTAAAACTACACAAAAACTACATCGGCTTGACAGGAAGATCTAGTGCATCAGTTTTTATCCTAGTGCCATAAAAGAACTGAGCTCCCTTTACACTGTTTTTATTCCCACTGCTTATGTACCATTATTGTCTTTTTCACTACGAGGCGCTGCACTGGAAATGAAATTAAAGCCATTTGATTCACTATATCGGCTTCTACATCGTTCCACCAGCATCGTGCTCCTTCCATCAGCTGTTCAGGTCAGAGTCCTGCATCAGCTCAGTTAGTGGTCACTGGAGCACAAACTGATCTAAATCCAACTCTCCTGAATATTTGGGTCACTCCTGTATTTACCCTGAAAACAGGCAAAACAAACGGTCACAGTAGGGTTTCTGTCCTGTGACGTGGGCCTTCGCCAACTTTGTCTTGTTGTTTTGATTATAGACATCAGGACAGAACATCTGCAGTGTCTGGGTCTGCATCCCATTTTACCACCAGGACCAGAAAGGTCCAGGAGAAGCTTCATTACTAAGTCCCACCAGATTTCTCTACTGAAATAAGCAACCAGGTCGATAAATACAAACCCAAAACCAGCAACCTCCAGCTATTTTTACCTCTAATAAAGGGGTTCCTTTATTACCACTAATAAAGGAATATCTTATTTTATCTCTCTTATCGCTTAAAAAGAAGAAGCCCAAAGTTGCTTATAATAAGCAAACCTGGCAACTATGAGTCCAACTCCTGACAGCAAAGGGGCTCCAGGTTCATGGGCTCACAGTTCATGCATCTGCTCCACCGGGTAACCTGTGATCTGTCCTGCTCCTCAGTTTCCACAACAGTTTCTCCATCCATCTTCACTTCTGCCAAGGAGGTTATGTTTTTGCCGGCGCATGTTTTTCTTTGTTTGTTTGTTAGCAAGATTACGCAAAAACTACTGGATGGATTTTGCTGAAATTTTCAGGAGATGTTGGTAATGGCCCAACTTAAAAATGATTAGATTTGGGTGGTGATCCTGAAAACTGCCATTAGTGAACGATCATTTTAACTCAATAACTGTTTAACTAATAGTGATATCAACATGATTCTGAGTGCTAGGTGTGGGTCAATGAATCATATTATGATGGTAACTTTATCATGGAACTATTGCTTATAGATGTAACAGCAACATGTGAGCTACCTTGGCAGAGGTTTGCGCTCTCTCAGTGCTTTCTAGTTAGTTTAGTTTTAGTGAAGTTTGTTGTTCCTGCTGGAGGCCGACGATCTGAACAGCAGATGAGAGGACAAAGCATGTGGCTGGTGGAAGGATACGGAGCCCATATGTTGCAACACAAAATAGTTCCAAACACAGGGGCTTTGTGGAAGAAAGTGAAACACCACATACTGATATGTGTGTCAGCTGGAGTCCGTCCCTGTCCATCTCCCCTCAGGGACTGAGCTGCACAGCTGATTTGATGGACATTATATTAACTGAGCCACAGTGCTTCAAAAAGCATGAACTATCCCTTTAAATCAAGGCAGGTCATTAATATCACCTTTGAGCTGATTACTGATCACTTTGACACGTTTTATCTGATATGTAGATTCTGAATGTGCAGAGATCCTTTATTAAACAGACATATCACTTGATAACATAATTCTTCATTCACTCTTCATCCTTCCATGGCTCTTCATTCATCACAGTCATGATTGTAGGCTCACGGTTTAATTTAAAAAGCTAACGTGGAGTCTCCTCACAGAGTTTGTAGTCTTGGTGCTTTATAGTTTTCTGTCCCCGCTGACGATGCTCTGGTAGATCTTTTCTGTCAGAGGAACGTAAACCTGCTGCTGAGCATCCAGGACCAACAGAGGGTCAGAGATCATCGAAGGGTTAAAGCCGCTCTGGACCAGCTGGAACTTCTGCTGCTTAAACGTGCTCGTCATCTCCATCACCTCCTGGAAAGATAAAGATAATTAAAAATCAATATGATACAAAAAAACATTATTTAATATCACAAGAAAACAAAAAAGTCTAAATAAAAACCAATAGTTAATTAGAACATTAATCAATATGCAAAAAACTTGAACAGAAAACATTTTTAAAAACATCGTTATACAATGTCCTATAACAAAAAATAAGAAAATATCAAAATAAAACACCGGGGATTAGAAGAAAATTAGAAAACCATGAAAATACTAAAATTATATTATTAATTTTGTTTTTAAAAGTATTCTTTTTTTCCACTTTCTTTTTTCGGTCTTCATTAAATAATTAAATAGGTATAAAAAAACAAACAAAAAAATACTACAAAAAAAACAATAAATTTTAATAATGTAAAAAAGGTAAAAAAAAATTGAAACAATAAAATAAATAAAAAACAAATAAAACACTAAAGTCTCTAAAGAAATCAGTAGTTCTCAATAAAAACTTGAGAAAAACTTAAAAATAATTGTTGAATATCAATAATAAATAAATAATGTATTAAAGACTTGAAATAAAATTGAAAATACTCAATTTTAAAAAATGTAAAAAAAAAGACATTAATAAAATCATTGAATTTAAACAACAAAAATATTAAAATACTTTTTAAAAAATCGAAAAAAGTGAGAAAAAATCAAAATACTTGAATTAAATAAATTAAGAAACATGAAATAATAATTTAAAAAAGCATGAAACAAAAATTTTAAAACATTTAAAAATTAAGAAATTTAAAGAAGAAAAACATAAAAATACTTAAAGTACAAACACATTTTTAAAGCATAAAAAACATTTAAATGCATTTAAAATAAGCATAATAAATTAAAAACCACAAATTTACTTAAAAATGAATTATTTTTTAAAACTTGAAAAAATACGTTTGAAAAATCAAAACTCAATTTAGGTCACATTTATCATCTTCATCACAGCTAAAAACACCTCAGATATAGAAAAGTGCTGGTATATTAACAGGAATTCAGCTTCTTATTAAAGATCATTCTAATAATTTATCATCTTCATCACAGCTAAAAACACCTCAGATATAGAAAAGTGCTGGTATATTAACAGGAATTCAGCTTCTTATTAAAGATCATTCTAATAATTTATCATCTTCATCACAGGCTAAAAACACCTCAGATATAGAAAAGTGCTGGTATATTAACAGGAATTCAGCTTCTTATTAAAGATCATTCTAATAATTTATCATCTTCATCACAGCTAAAAACACCTCAGATATAGAAAAGTGCTGGTATATTAACAGGAATTCAGCTTCTTATTAAAGATCATTCTAATAATTTATCATCTTCATCACAGCTAAAAACACCTCAGATATAGAAAAGTGCTGGTATATTAACAGGAATTCAGCTTCTTATTAAAGATCATTCTAATAATTTATCATCTTCATCACAGCTAAAAACACCTCAGATATAGAAAAGTGCTGGTATATTAACAGGAATTCAGCTTCTTATTAAAGATCATTCTAATAATTTATCATCTTCATCACGGCTAAAAACACCTCAGATATAGAAAAGTGCTGGTATATTAACAGGAATTCAGCTTCTTATTAAAGATCATTCTAATAATTTATCATCTTCATCACAGCTAAAAACACCTCAGATATAGAAAAGTGCTGGTATATTAACAGGAATTCAGCTTCTTATTAAAGATCATTCTAATAATTTATCATCTTCATCACAGCTAAAAACACCTCAGATATAGAAAAGTGCTGGTATATTAACAGGAATTCAGCTTCTTATTAAAGATCATTCTAATAATTTATCATCTTCATCACAGCTAAAAACACCTCAGATATAGAAAAGTGCTGGTATATTAACAGGAATTCAGCTTCTTATTAAAGATCATTCTAATAATTTATCATCTTCATCACAGCTAAAAACACCTCAGATATAGAAAAGTGCTGGTATATTAACAGGAATTCAGCTTCTTATTAAAGATCATTCTAATAATTTATCATCTTCATCACAGCTAAAAACACCTCAGATATAGAAAAGTGCTGGTATATTAACAGGAATTCAGCTTCTTATTAAAGATCATTCTAATAATTTATCATCTTCATCACAGCTAAAAACACCTCAGATATAGAAAAGTGCTGGTATATTAACAGGAATTCAGCTTCTTATTAAAGATCATTCTAATAATTTATCATCTTCATCACGGCTAAAAACACCTCAGATATAGAAAAGTGCTGGTATATTAACAGGAATTCAGCTTCTTATTAAAGATCATTCTAATAATTTATCATCTTCATCACGGCTAAAAACACCTCAGATATAGAAAAGTGCTGGTATATTAACAGGAATTCAGCTTCTTATTAAAGATCATTCTAATAATTTATCATCTTCATCACAGCTAAAAACACCTCAGATATAGAAAAGTGCTGGTATATTAACAGGAATTCAGCTTCTTATTAAAGATCATTCTAATAATTTGCCTCCATGTTCGATTCATCAGGCAGATGAACGTAGGAGGAGAACAGGAGCTGGACCAGGAGGACCAGGAGGACCAGGGGAACCAGGAGGACCAGGAGGACCAGGAGGACCAGGAGGACCAGGGGAACCAGGAGGACCAGGAGAAGAGGATGTTTGAATGAGATCCGTGTTGATGTTTAACTATTTAGCTATCTGTCATCCAACCATTCATCCATCCATCTATTCTTTTATACTTGTTTATCCATCAGTCCATAAAGTCATCCATACAAAAAACAAAACAAGCATCCATCTATCTATCTATCTATAATAATTTACACTTGTTTGCAAAGATTGTGCAATAGGGAGTTTCCCAAAGAAAAACCTTTAAAGATTTTGCAAAAAGCAGAACTCTAGTCTCAGGGCTCTAATTTCGTAGACCAGGCGCAGGCGGGGCGCACCTGCCCTGCGCCGCGCCTGCGCCGCGCCAACAGCGTGTGTCCAGGGCATTTTGCAAGTTTCGTGCACGGCGCAGGCAGGCGCACCCACGCCTCCGTCTCTCCTACCGGCGCACGTAGCAGAGAGGGAGGAGATAAGACTTGAGTGGGTTTATCACAGCCGAGTGTGATCTTCACCAATCAAATGAACGCCTCTCCTCACCTTTAAATGCGCCGCGGGCGAGGCGCAGTGACAATTTCACCTCGGTGGAGAAGAAGGTCAGAGCCGCTGTCACTTTTACAGCAACTGGGAGAGCGCAGGGGCCACGGGGCCGCGCATCGGAGGACACGGTGCGCGTCACCGTGTGGACCACCTCACGGGACAGATGTAATCTGTTCCTGTGTCGTGAATAGGAGTACAAAATTAAGTGATAATTACATTTAAACACAGCAGCAGGCTAATACATTCATCATGCTTGTGATCCACCTGCATTCCTGGTCTGTCATAACAGAACCTTTAGTGAAATATTGCCCCCGGTATCTCCTCCTCATCCTCTTTGCAATAATGTTCTCCGTCTTTTTAGATCACCTTAAGAATAAAGATTAAAACAGAGAAATATGGGCAATCGCAGGTAAATCCTTAAGACACTGAGTGACTTTCATTTATTCAGAGAGCGTCTCTCTCTTTTTTCTTTTCTTTTGAATTTCATGAGATGAGAGAAGCAGGATACTCCGTATTGGATGATGTGGCTGTTTGTGGTTGGCTGAGAGATGTGAACTCGTTAGTTTGCGTCAATCTTCCAGCTGCCGTCAGGTTGAGTTTCCATGATGACAAACGTCTCTGATCTGACATCAGATGACGGGACAATTAATATAGATACAAATGTATGTGCTGGTTCAGGCCGTTACATTAAATAGTGGTTGCTGTGATTGTTTATTGCATTGAAATGTGCCTGACACTGTGGACATCTGCCTGTGAGGTTTTGGTGACGTGTGCGCACTGTGCGGCTGTCAGCCAAATTACCACTGCCCGGGTGCGCCTCGTCTGCGCCGAGAATAGACCAGGTTGGAGCTGGCGGGCTTTCAGCGCACCTTCCGCACAGTTTTTTTGGCACGAAATTGTCACTGCGCCAAGCTGAATCTTTCGACACCTCCCCCTGGTGCGCCCTCACACCCATCTCGGCGCAGCCGGTCTACCAAATTGCCAAATTGGCTGCGCACTGTGGTGCGCAGGACGAATTTACCACTGCGCGGGGTGCGCCACCCTGCGCCACCCTGAGTTGCGCCAGGAAATTAGAGCCCATAATGTCAGAGTCTGAGGCCACATCTGTATGCAGTGACACCTTTGTTCAAGGTAAGGCTGCAACTGTAACTTCATATATAAATGACTATGTAAAGTCCTTCTGGCATCTATCTTAAAACCATACAACATCTTCATGAAAAATGCTTCAAAACACACAGACAGGAACGAGCTTCTGCCTTTGTACAGTTTAAATTAACTATGTGAAATACATAACTGTAATTCCTAATCCATTTGAATGTCCTGTTTTAGTCAGACTTAACAAATGACTCCACTTTTTCTGTGCATGTAAACACACTGACTGAGTCTTGGTGTAAATGTGTGCCTAGAAGTTGGCTGCAAGACAGATTTTTCTTAACCCAGCTGGTGCCCTCTGTCTCGTCTGCCCTGCTAGATACCATACACATTGCCAGTTCATTCCTCTCCATGTTTTACTAACTCCAAAGGTTAATACTCCCCTCAAATATCCAAAGACTCCACTGACACAAGAGGACTGTCTGACCAGCCCTTTGGGGAGCATCATGCCATAATACAGCAAAGCACTCAATCAAAGGCAGAGTTAAACTTAGAAGGTAAGAGCCTTGTGGACTAAATATTCCTTATGACAGCTCTTCTCCTAAGCTAGTTCAAGGTTATATATATATATGTGCGTGTGTTTGTGTGTGTGTACCTGTTCTGCCTCCACCTCCACCCCCTGCTGACACAGCTGGGAGTTCTGAATGAGGGAGGAAGAGGATACAGGAAAGCGTTTCATGCAGTTAAGACAAGGAAAACATTTAAAAGGAATAAACAGGCAAAGACTAAATGATCTTAACTTATCTTAGTTTAGCTAAGAAGAAAGTGCAATGAGTGAATTGAACCAATATGATGCTAATGTTTGGCATTTTCAGGCAGTTTGGTTCAGGTTTATCCATTAGTCCAAACATTACTAACTTATTTGTGGGATTTACATTTATACCTTCTCTTTTTTTTTACACCCATACTTATAAAATTTACATGTGCAGGAGTTTGGCTGCAGTATTTTTATTATGAAACAACAGAGTGCACTATAATATCTCAAATATCAGCATCATTTGTTAAAATGGATGTAGCTGGTAAAAAGTGAGCATATCCATCATTTAACACCAGTTACACCAACTTTTCCAGTGTTGCCAATGACTGAATGCAATTGCTGGTTAGTGAAACCAATAAATTACCCTGTGTTTGGTATGTATGACCTCTTTTTTATCCTTTCTTTATTAGGACTTCTTGAGACCCCTCAGAGAAAAAGGCCATCAGACAATTGCCTACTTCTTCCTGGCGGTAAAACTAGCTTGGAATTGAATTACCCCGAGGCTTAAATACTCTGAACATTAAAAACAGGACATTTTTTGTTGTTAATTAGTGCTTTTAGAAATGCTGCATTGATTAGTTCTGTCACAAAAGCACTGAAATCTCGACAGCAATTGAACAGAACCTGCTAAACTGAACCCCTGCATACTCTGTACAAAAGTGTAACAGCTGGGATGTTAGTAAATAACTTTTTATTCACACATCCAGCCGACAAATAGAGTTAATAAATTAATTACATGATTTTATTTCTGTCTAAACTCAAACATAAAGGACCCCAGGGACTCCACGCGAGGAAGTGCTTAATTTTCTTTTCTCTCACCAGCTTTGTAAAAGCAAAATTATCTACTTCACACCAGGACAGGGTCTCTCATTGTGTCTGTTGTTTATGACGTTGTGTTCTAACAGGATAGAAAGCTCTGTGCAGCAGCAGTAATGTTTGTCACAGTTTAATGATGTTGTGATGACAGTAATGACTTGGGGTTTTATAATGAGTGAATTAAAGTCAACATCTTTATTTCTGACATTTTGTAAATATGAAAATCTTTTTGTTTTTGTTGAATTGAAACAGTTAAAATGTATATTAGTTTAAAATGCCTGTAGTCATATAAAAGTCATTCACATGTTGTCAGTATAACATTTTATGTTTGTATGTAGTCATTCATTACCTTTCATTACATTACTTTTCTTTTCCTAATAACAGTCTTATGATGCTTCATATTTTGTTTCCACCAACACATGAACTCCCTAAAAAGAAAAACATGAGCTGTTCCAAGTAAACATGAATAACTGTCTTAACTTTTACTTTTGTCTTTAAAATTGGGACTTTTTAGAGCCGGCAGATAGAATATATTCTTCATTGTCAGCTTTTGTTGTTTGTTTCAAAGTGCATGGACAATACAGTGTTTTATTTTTCATTTGTGGCCTTCAGTGCATTGAATGCAGAACAAAAGTTGGAGTTGTGAGGTCTTGTGTTGAGTATGTACTGTGAGGAGATTTTACCTTTTTGAAGGTGCCTGTTACAAATCCACCCTCGTACTATCACTTTTCTGTTGTCTCATTAATCCTTCATCGTTTCTCTGCATATAGGAGTCCACAAGACTGCATTTCATTTCTGTTCAGATGTTTCTTCTACAGAGTACTTCTGTAAAGTTTTAGAGGTTCAAAACTGTTTGAAAATAAATATAGCAGCATTTAATGATGGAGACTCATTATTTAGTGAATAATTTGACTGTTCTAGACCTTGTCTTTGTGTAGATTTGTTTTATATTCTAATTAGTTTGGTATTGTACTTAAGTCCTCTAGGTTGAGAAATGGTGTCGGTAGGTTACACAGGTTATTACAGGAGGGGAGGCAGGGGGAGCAGCGAGCACCTGGGAAGGCCCATTTTTACAAAGAAAGAGGGCAGCAAAAACCAATCATTTCCTTAGAACCAATGAAACAATTAACCATGAGACTGATTAGTGATAATGTTAGAATGACCTCCCTATCCATGGTTATTAAAATAATATTAAATACATTTACAATAATATAGACAAGAGGACCCTCTTGACAACGAGATGCCACATCTCAAGGGGCTAACCTTGAATAAATCTACAGTATATTCATCAGAGACATAGTTCCTGCATTTTTGAGACTTTCAAGATGATAGATTTATGTTTGCTTGCCTCCCTCTGCCGGTGCTCCTGCAAAATGACAGTTTTCACAGCCTGGTGTGCTGTCATGGCAGCGGCAGCAAAAATTGAGAGGACCATGATATTTTTGCCACATCTCAAGGGGCTAACCTCGAATAAATGTATATTCAGTAGAGACAATGTTTTTTTTGACACAACTACAGATTACAATCAATACAAATATACATACAGACATACAAATAAAACAAGACCCCCAAAGGAAAAAAAACACCCACAACAACAATGCATGAACACAATGTTACAACCATTATTGCCAGCGTTTACCTGTGAGGGTGTAGGTTACACATATTCATTAAATGGGAAGATATTGAGATTTTGAGGCACACAGTTTGTTCTCACAGTTTTCTTGTTTTCATCGCTGCAGTTCCAACACAAAGACATCAGCGTTTGGTTTGGTGTCTGTCCATTTTTTCTTATGAATGTGGAATTTTCCAATTATCAGGATTAGTTTAACAAAAAAGACTGTACCCTCATTCAAGTTTTCTTCAAAATAAATGAAAATGTCCTTTTCTTGTCAAATTATGACTTGTCCTGCTATTGTCCTTAAATAATGCTGTACATCAGTCCAGTATGCTTTTAAGAGAGCACATTTATAAACCAGATGAAGAACTGTTTCCTCTTCCTTCCCACAGAATTTGCATAACAAATCAATATCAATATTAAGCCTTGCCAGTATTTGTTGAGCTGGATAAATCTTACGTAGAATCTTAAATGAAACCTCTTTAACCTTATTATTTAAACAGAATTTCTCACCAACCATCCATGCTCTCTGCAGGTTAATTTCTCCATAAAAAGTTCCAGAAAGATTGTCCTAAAGGTAAAGTTGTGGTTAGATACAGTTTCTAATATATTTGTTTAAGCGTCTCTTCTTTGTTATATCAATTTCACCAACAAAAATCTGAGTATTAAAGGTTCCTGTGGTAGGACAAACATCCTAAGTTCCTGAGCTTCTAAGCAGCTGCAGTACAGCCCTTGGTACAGCTTCAAACACTAACGCATACTCTCACAGTGGGACTGGAAACTCAAATTATTCTAAATTCTTGGTAAGAGAGGTCATTTTAATTTTCCTCTATCATTAACAAGCTGCTTAACCCAGATAATCCCATGATCAAACCACGTCCTGTAAAGTAACGATTTAGTTTTATATAGAATATTTTCATTGTTTGAAATATATAGATTAGTTGGTGAGAAGCTATGCTTATGAATCAGTTTGCAGGCGAGTAAAGCTTGTTTATGGAAATTTGACAGTTATTCAGTAGTTTTTCTGCCTTTACTTACATTTCAATATATAAAGGATTCCACCAAAAGCATTAAACACAAACTTAGGGAAAGTATTCCAGATATTGTCTCTGGAGTCTGTACTGTGTTTAATGAATGCATCTTCAGGTGGGCAGGCTTCCTGCACATACACACACATTATATTCATGTTGTTTAATAACTGTAATATTAATATTTATTATGTGAACCATTTACTTTATCACTTGATCATATGACTATGCACAACTTGTAATTGCTAACATTTGGGCAATTAAATTTTAAAACTGAAAATTTTCAGGACTTTATGCAGTATGTATAAAATTGGTTAAATAACTTTTAGAAATATCATTATTATTGAAAAAACATACAAATGATTATAAATAAAAACACAAATGCAATAACTAGTAAATGATACAGTTACGAGTTACGGTAAATTAAATATATAAGTATATATGTGTGTATATATATATATATATATATATACATATATATACACACATACACACACACATATATATATATATGTATATATATATATATATATATATATATATATATATATATATATATATATATATATATATATATATATATTGAGTTACCGGAAAATTTTAGATCTGCCCCAAGTCTTTATTATTTATTTCATTAATCATAAGGGTATTATACTATTTTTTGCTAGTTTTGTCTATTTTATTGTATAACCATTTGATACGTTTTTGCCTGTTTTTGTCTATTACATGTATCTTTTAGTTTTTTTTCTATTTTAAACTTTTTAACGTCCAAGCGCTTTTTTGCAATAAAAAACAGCCTCCTCTGCGACTTTAGCACAAGTGGTACGTTAGTATTTTCTAAATCAGCAATAAAGACCTTTTTTATTTGCCATTGTGTTTAAATAATCATAACTGTATTATTCTATTTGTTGATTATATCTATTTTATTGTATCTTCATTTGTTTAATTTTCGCCTGTTTTTATCTATTTTACGGCCATGCACCTGCAGCACAAGTGGGCGTGTCTTGTAGGGGGCGTGTCTTGTAGGGGGCGTGGTTTGTAGCGGCTGCGGCTGCAGTTTGGTGTTCTTGCTCAACAGCCGCTCAGCAAAGGAAACTCTTCACCTTGACTCACAGCACAAGCTGCCATCTAGTGGCTCTGCTTGGTAACTACGTCTGACTTCATGTGCTGATTAATAGAGAAACGATGACTGTAAACTTCACCAGTTTAACTAAGATACCACTGTTTACAGATTTATTAAACCCATCACAGGAGGACATACAACTTTATTCTACAAGACCAACTAAATGAATAGTATAGTATGAATGAAATTTTAGTCAGTTGAATTAAATCTATCTCATCAACTTTAAGTCTACTCTATATGTTTTAATTGAACTTTACCTGGATACCATCTCCCTAGGAGGACTAATAACTTTATTCTACAAGTTCACTTAGGTTGGATTATGTTTATTATCGGAGGAGAAATTAACTTTATTGGACTGCCAACCGCTTGGACTACTTTTTGTACATGCTAATGGATGCAATGATGTGAATACTATTAAAATATCTTTTTAATTTATTTTATAGATGATAAATAGAAGATTTTTTTTGTCAAAAACCTATATTATCAGGATTATTATTTGACCAATACTTTTATTTTATTTTATTTAAATTCATAATGCACATCATTAATTAAAATTAAGCTATTACATAAATTTTCCTTCTTTTTATTTCATTTACTAACACATCAAATGTTTTTAAGTCAGCTTTTATTTTCACTAAGGCTCCAGTTTTGTTTTGTTTCTTTAACCCCACCACCACCCCCCTCATCGGAGGACAAATAACTTTATTCTTTATTGCACTTGGACCAGAAAACACCTTTTACATTTAACTCTACATGATTACAGTTATTAAATAACAGAGTCTTTAAATCTGTTTAATATTCCAGTTAATTAAGTTTTACGTCAACAAATTTCTATTTTTCAGGGTTTTGGGTATTTGGATTTATTTATTTTTTATTTCTGTTGATTTTATTGGAGTTTTAAGTTTAAATGTTGTGATTGCATGTGCTGTTGTGAAGACAAGTATCACACACATGAAATCAAGATAGAAAGGACCAAGTCACTTATCACAAGTTGACTTGTGCTGCCGTCTAAAAAGAAAGGTGCTGTTGAATCAACAACACTTACAACCACAAAGAAAACACACCAGCTGAATCTCAACAAGTTCAGCTGATAAGAGTAGTATTTTAATGGTACATGGGGCGGTGCTTAATTTTGTAGGCGTTCCTATTGGTCACGTGTTAGTGACGTCATATGGCGGTCACGTGATGATTTTGTTGTCCCTCCCCCTCACCGGATATGATGTTATGTGGGATGAGTCTATTTGATTATGCTGAGGACCTCCCTGTAGGCGTATCTACTATTTGAGTTGTATATATAGAGCTAAGTTTCTGGTGTTTAATTACCTTCTCTTTCTCTGAGACAAGGACATCACCGGACCACGCCTCCTTACGTTTTTTTCTCCAGTCACCCGACTTTTTTTGATTTTCTTCAACCATGATGGAATCCGGAGCCCCAGATCTGATCAACGCCGCCTGCTCTGATGTTGGTGAAGATGTTTTAGGTATGTCTGTCAATAGGCATGCCTTTGCTCAATCTTGTGTTGATGCACCGGGGCGTAGACCACGTAGAGAAGGAGGGCTTACTTTTTCGGCACTACCGGAGATGAAACTAGAGCTCGAGGGTGTTAATGGGTATGCGTACTCTGTTATATATAAGAATGGACGTGTTACGTTGAGTGTGGGGAGTAGTGAGAAATCGTCAGATTTTAAATCAGTTGGTGGATCGTTGTCTGTTAAAGACTGGAAACTTTTCTGTTCTACTGTGTGTGCAGACCTTGATATATGTGGCTTCCCAGAGGTTGTCTATGTGTCTCAGTGGTTGAGCGCTGTGGGGCCTCAGATTTATCGAGTAGAAGCAGACAGATTTAGCAGACAAGAAGATGATTTTATTTTTCTGAGTTCTTGTGAGGACAGAGAGAGTGTGATTGCAAGTAGAGGTCGTGAAGAATGGCGATCACAGCCATATCCTCTGACTCTTCAGGAGTATGATTCATGGTTTAAAACTTTTCTCTTTATTCAGTGGTGTGACTGGCGGATTTTGCAGAGAGTGTTTAGCGAAGTCGATGAGGCCATTAAAAAAGACAGAATCGGCAGTAGTTTTGAACGCATTAGAAAACGTCTTTTTTTCCATAATGAGACACATATGGAGCCGATTGGTCGCCTTACTCCCCTGTGCAGGCCGAAAATCATCAGACACCCAGACTTCTAATAACTAACTGGGTAGGTTTTTTTTATTGGATTAATACTTTATCAGTTATATCATACAATTTACAAAGATCTTGTTTGATGTATTTGATTCTATCCACTAATGAAATGTTTTTTTTTCTCTTTTTAAATAGTGTGCACACAAACCAGAGGGAGTCCCAGGAGACCGAAATCACCTTGGTCTCCATCTTACTCGCCACCACCTCTATTTCGTAATAGTCTCTACTACTACATTCCACCAACACCATCACCACCGCCGTCACCTTCTCAGTTTCTTCATACCCCTCCGATGTCACCATTTTACCCGTCACAGCTGATGTTTCCAAGCTCTCCACCAAGCTCTCCACCATCTCCTTCTCTGCTGCCTCGATCTATGGGTATTGAGGCACCACACTGGATTTCGCCAGAGGGAGCCGAATTCGGCTCGATAATCGAGGCAGGAGGGGGAGAATTTCCCCCTCCTCTGTTGCCTCAATCTTTGGATTTTGAGGCACAGACCTGTTCCGGCTCGATACTCGATGTAGGAGGGGGAGAATTGTCAGTTATGACATCGGCTGACTATGTGGACGTGATACGGAGTTGTGCAACATGTCTGTTAAATGCCGGGTATGTCGCACTAAGGGAGGAGGAGTGCTATGGATGTCAGACAAGTCATCCGAGCCAGAGAGAGCACGAGTGCTTGTCAGAAGCCTCAGATCACTTTTATACCAGAAATCTGGTGAAGGTGGCAAAGACTGTTTTGGACGTCAGCTTTATTCCAGCCATCTTCTACCATCTGAAAAAGAGGAACTGTCATCTGCCGAGTGAAGAACGAGTCATGGGGGTCATAGATGCATTTTTCTATGAACTGCAAGTAACTGAAAACATCAAGGAGATGCTGGATGGGGTATTGCGAGGGGTTACTCCAGAACAGCTGAATCATCTGCATGACATGGTTTGTGGACGTTGGGGTACCAAGGACTGATATGAGTGACTTTTTCATTTTGTTGTGTGTAGAAGTGTATAAAAATGTTGTAGTATTTTTTTCATATACCTGGTTTGATTTTCTTTTGAGTCAATGTTTTTTGTGTTTTTAAATAATAATTAAAAAAAAAAAAAAGTATGGTACAAACTTTATGCATTCATTCTTGTTTGTGACAGTAGTTGGTGTTGTATAGCCAATTGGTTTGTCTGATATTTTGTATGTCTTGTTAATATTTTGAATAAAAAGACTTTGTTAAAACTATCATGTGTTCATTTTTACTTTAACACAATCATGGAAACAACTCTGCAGAAAATATATTACGATCCAGCACATCCCGGGGGTCTTGGGAGTGTGTATAACCTTTACAAAGCTGTCAAAGAGTGTGCAGGGGTTACACCATCTTTACCAGAGGTGAAGAAGTTTTTATTGGGTCAAGATGTGTATACTTTACATGCCAAAGCAGCATTGGATTTTCCAAGGAACAGGGTCTTGGTTAATGGGATAGATAAACAGTTTCAGATGGATTTAGTTGACATGAGTGAATATGCATCAGAAAACGACAATATAAAATACCTTCTAACATGTATTGATGTATTTTCCAAATATGCATGGGTAAGATGTCTTAAAAACAAGTCCGCAATAGCTGTCACAAATGCTTTTAAAGATACTCTACAGGAAGGGCGGGTGCCAGATAAACTACAAACAGATGAAGGTAGAGAGTTTTATAACAAACTCTTTCAACAATTATTGAAAAAGTATAATATTATCCACTTTTCTACATCTAATGAAACAAAAGCCTCTGTAGTGGAGCGTTTCAACAGAACTTTTAAGACAAGGATGTGGAGATATTTAACATCTGCCAACTCAAGGAGATACGTAGAAGTAGTTCAAGATCTCGTGCATGCTTATAATAATTCTCACCATAGATCTATTGGGATGACGCCACAAGCAGTCAACAAAGATAATGAGAGGACTGTGTTTTACAACTTGTACAAAAGGAAACCCCAGAGAGCTCTATCGTTCAAATTTAATGTAGGGGATACTGTGAGAATATCAAAACTTCATGAAGTGTTTAGAAAAGGATATGAACAAACTTTCACAGATGAATTTTTTACAATAACGAGTCGTATAGGAAGAGATCCTCCTGTATACAAACTAACAGACTGTGGAGGGGAGTTGTTAAAAGGATCGTTTTACGAGTATGAGTTACAACAAGTCATCAATGATAAAAACAAAACTTTTAAAATAGAAGCAATATTGTCAAGAAAAAGAGTATCTGGCAAAAACCATGTCCTGGTTAAATGGCTGGGTTGGCCTGAGAAATTCAACTCATGGGTGTGTGAGGACGACATTATTGATGTTTAAAAAGGACAGTGTAATCTGTTTTACCCATCATACGTAAAATCTTACAGTGAAGTCAAGACATCACGGATAAGAAAAATGGATTTTATGTGACGTTGCCTAGTAATGCTTCAACAAACGTTTACCCAAATAACAAAATATGGAACTATCGGACAAAATTAGCAAAACCAATTGTTCTGAACGAACCGTATGAGGTAGGCCTGATAGAGATTCAATATCCAAGGAATTGGTTAACATTCTCACCAAGTGATGGACAGGTGACTATTGTCAATATTAAAACAAAAAAGGAAACCATAATAACATTATCCCCGGGGCATTATGATACCATACAAAGAATAGTGAAAGAATTTAATTCAAAATGCATCGTCACAAGTGCGACAGCACGTATAAATCTACACTACAATCCCATAACAAATCATATTTTCATCACTGGCGCTGAAGGATTAGCCTTAACATTTAGAGGTAGACTTGCTGAAATTTTGGGGTTTGTTCCTGAAAACCCTTTCATTGTGCAAGACATAGCCATTTATAAAAAAACGTCTGTAGCGCCTTACCCTGCAGTGTGAGTTTTGTCCCTCCTAAACATGGAAAATTGACCAGAAAAAAAGAAGAAAACAAGAGACACAATGTTATGGATCACGGTTCCTTTATCTCAGAAAACATGCGGCATGGAGAGGAGACCTGGAGAGGTGTCCTCTGAAGACAAGACAGTTCACCAACCTTAAATACAGCTCTCACAGAATCACATGACACAATATATGTATATTTAGCATCTGTTCAAGAGAGGATAGACCTCAGGACACCATATACAGGTAAAATTTCACACCCTGTTGAAAACCACCCCCACCACCTGTTTACAAAGGGGTCAAAAGTTGTCTAAAAACAGATGTCAGGCCTTGGTGTTGTTTTACTCACTGAGTTTAAATAAAGCTTTTCAAAAAATTCCTCACAGTTCCCCCATTTTGACACAAAGTGTCAATATAATTTTTTGAAAGAAACCATCGCCTTTATTAAAACATTATAATTGATTTAGGTTGAACTTAAAAACAAAACCATGAAAAACTAATTTGGGATGACAGAGTAATACCATCATAGATTTTATTTACATTGGCTTCATTTAAGTCGTTTGTACTGCACGGTTTTCCAGGAGTCCATTCTGACTGGCTGTAAACAGTTGGGTCATTTACTGATATTTTATTGACAGTGGTATCCTCTTCTTTGGGTTGTCCTGAGTCTTTATTGGTGACATGCCAATGCCACTTTTTCCTCTGTATCTTTCATCCATGATGACAGTGGACTTTTAGTCCATTGATTTTTGATTTCCAGTCTTTCCAAAACAGTAGCACTGATGTGATAGCTGGTTTTATTCATCAGAAACCCCTTTGCCACGTAGGGGCCTGTAGGTTCGTAGGTGTATTGTTGGTAAATGGTTGAAACTGGGATGCATGAATCCAGGTGTCCCTCTCAGCTACTCGGACAACAGTTGGAGTTGTCAGCATCACCTGGTATGGGCTCACTGGGGTTGATGCCAGTCTTTCCTTGTCAAGGCCTTGACCACAACCCAGCCCTATGGCTCAATGCCATGGAGCTTCACAGGCTCAGGGAGGGCAGCTTTTATCTTGAGGAAATACAGATTTCAGACAATTATTAAGTGTACAAACAATATTGATCCATATTTTTATCATTTGTCAATGTTAACTTACCTTGAGAAAAAAGAGTGTTAATCATTCTCATCCTGTCAGTATTTCATAAGACGAGAGCCCAGTTGCTCTATGTGGACGGCCTCTCATAAACATCAATGCAAGAAGTAAAATTTCAACCCATGATTCCTTTGTTCCTGCCATGAGTTTTTTAGTTTTGTCTTTAAAGTTTGATTACCTCTTTATACACCCCTTCCTCTTGCTGTATGATAAGCACAATGTTTTATTTTTTTATTTTATTTTTTTAATATATTTGCAGGTTTTTTAGATAGATTCGTAATTATGGTATTAACAAAATGTGAATCATTATCGCTACCAAATTTTGATGGAAGTCCCCAGTGTGGGATTATTTCCTTTAGCAATGCCTTTGAAACTGAAACAGCTGTTGCATACTTACATGGAAAACTCTCAATCCAAGTAAAACATATCAACAATTACAAGGCAATACTTGTATCCATTACATGTAGCAAGTTCAAGGAAATCCATCATTAAATGTTCGAAAGGCCCCTCAGGTGTAGGATGGGCTGGCTGGGGCATCTGTATACCTCTGCCAATATTGTTTGGAGCACAGATTACACATTTTTCTGCAGAAATTTTAACCAAACTGGAAAAGAAAACCTTAAAATCTTGGAGCATACCATGATTTAGTCACTTTTTCTAACATCGCCCATTTTGAGACATGGACAGAACCATGAGTCAAGCTATCCAAAATGGAAATATGGGTTTCAAAAGAAGTAAAAGGCTGTTGGATGTAATTCATAAACCTGACCTCAATTTTGTGAATCCCTTTCCCTTCCATTGTGTTAATTTTTGAGAAATAGCTGTTTTTTATAGCAAAGTAACATATGTGAGAGTGAACGTTATCATGGACAGAAAGAGCTATTCGCAAAAACGGGGAAAAATTTTTTATGCAGCATTAGGATTTAGATTTAGTAGCAGCATTTCAATCTGTCATTTTGTTTACGCACGGCATTTACATACTGCAACAGATGCTGTCAACAGTAAGGCAGACAAGAGATTAATGACAGGTGTTCTATGAGTTATTGGTTTGTTTGTTGATGTAAAAATCCTCAGTTTTTCGATAATGCATGAAAATTATGGCAAATACTAAAAGCATAGCTGAGAATCAGTGCAGACAATGATGTTTTGTTTTTTTTTTCCCCAGGAATGAAAGCTCATGTCAATGTAAATAATTATGCTACTTGTGCAGACAGGTTATTCTTAAGTCTGGCACTTTCAATTAGTTCAGTACATATGGCATATGAGACACAAAATTCACAAGTTGTTTGATTATGCAGGGCTGAATTATCAACAAACACACAGCATGAGAGTTTGGAAGGGGTGTGTCAATGAATGAATCACGTGGTTTTGACACCATATCAACTACATTTAGACAGGAATGTGGTTCTTATCATCAATAGCAGGAAGTAAAAATGAAGCTATACAGCATTTTATAGTGACATGAGTTATAGATGGTAGAATGTTTTTTCCAGTGCAGCAGTGTCACCATACTGTTGAGGTAGGTCTGGAAGTCCCAAACAAGGAGAGGAAGACGGTGCTTGTTTTAATTCTGTAAAAGTTGTGTCAGCGTCAGTAGTCCAAGTCAGTAAGTCAGTCATGGCCAGATGTTTACCCCCATGAGTGATGTTACAGGGGTTGGGAGATCTCCACAAGATTCCTAATCCATGGATAGCAATAGGCTGCTAAAACAAACAAACAAAAAATTATTATTCTTATTATTTTCATCTAATTTGATTTTGGTACCTTCAGAATTATTTGAATGTGGTCCGGACCCAAACGGCGCCCCTCTGGTGTGATTATATGATTATCGTATTGATCGTGAAAATAAGTTTCAACTTGTTTTTAGAACCTCTGACATTTCGTGCAAGAAAACACAGTAGTGATATTGTATCCTCTTGACAGTTTTCTTTTGTTTTAGTTAACCATAAGGTCATTGAAAATTTGAATGAGTTTACTGCCACATGGTGGTGGCCAATGTGACAGATTCCCAGATAAAACTGCATAAACCAAGGTAGGACTAGAAGTAAAACCCTGAGGCATTCTAGTCCAAGGGTATCTTCACTCATTGAACCTGAAAGCAAACCAGAATTGAGAGTCAGATGAACAGGAATACTTAAAAATGCATTTGCAATTACAGAAAACTAACAAGAACTTGATGAGACCTGTGGCATCTGTAATTACAGTAGGTATAGTTGGGGTTGGATGTTGTATTGTCTTTATTCCCCACAGATCCTGACCTGATTCCCACTATCATTTAGTTTTCTAATTGGCAATATGGGGGTGTTGCATGGTGAATTAGGACATTCCACGATAGCACCTTTTTATATGGGAGACTGAATGACAGAATTGTTGCCTTCAACAGCTTCAGAACTACATAGGTATTGTTTCTTACATGACCTTAAAATTGGATTTTTGACGTACAACGACAGGTGTTGCCCCTTTCATGTCCCCAAAATCAAACTTACTTTTAGCCCACAATTTATTAAGTACTGTTGAAAGCAAAAATTCCTCTTCAGCAGCCAATGTCATCAGAGTGGATCGCTGTGTTTGAGCATGCATTGTTCGCAAAGCAGCTATTTTAAGGTTTACTGGATACGAGTGGGTTTCCATTGAAACAGAATAATAGATACCATTTGTTTGATATTCAGTCTAAAACTTCTAAGACTATTTTTACTCAGGGGCCAACAGTTGCAATTATAAGCTTTTGTTAAAGAAATGTGGGGGACAGAATCATGCATTAAACAACCTTAAACTGACTTTCAGATAAGTTCACTACTTGATCCTACAAGTATGTTTTTAATACTTAATAACATACTAGGTCTGAGGCACATATAAGGTCTGTGCATAACAGGTTAACAGGGCATACATTTGACAGAAGAAACGGTGTTCTATATTGTCACCAAAACGTACAGTTAGTGGTTCAGATACTGGTTCAAAATGTTGGACACCCGAAACATCTATTGTTTTTAGGAATTTGGTTTTGTGAGCATTAGGCAACAATTTAGTTTGGATAACAGGGACTTCTGCTCCTGAGTCTACAAGGAATATCACATGAACACTTTGTACACTAAGAGTTAACCTAGGGGGTGTTTTGAAATCTACCGTTAATTGTACATATTGTTGGTATGTACCAACTGGTTTGTCATCTCCTTCTATGTGTGTGTTTATGCGCTCAATGCTCTGACCTGCCCCAGCTGTCTCCTATGCCTGCTTTGGTTGGAGTCTCAGAGAACAAACAGAAAGTCCAGTCGGTGGTGTGTGTGGCCATGAGTCCTCCAGATGCTGTATCTTCCTGTTGGGTCTGATAGAAAGTGGGGCAGTTGCGAGACACATGAACATATCCTTCACAATTGCAAAATCTCAGTCTTTTTGGGTTCTTGTTGATGTATCCTTTCTGGTTCTTTTTCTGTGCTTCTCCATCCTGGAAACCATTAACTGAGCAGTTTGGAGTTTCTTACTCTGCTTTGTATCCAAGTCCACCTTATTCCTCTCAGCGTGCAGCACGTGAGACCAGATAGTTGTCATTGGCGCTGTTTCCAAGCAGACACATGACGCCAAAACCTGGGTCCCAAGGTCAGAGCTGAGACCATTCACCAATGCTGTTTTCACGGGTCAGTGTGCACTGCAGTGTCCTGGTTGATGCCAGAGTGAGCTGCAAAGACAGTTTCCATATGGCCACGATGATCAGCAGCTACCTCACCTCCCATTGGCTTAGTGTTGTGGATCTCAGTCCAGCAGAGTCTTAGTGGAAACACCGTCCACACTGCATCATAGAGGTCGTCCACCATGCCAGAAAATGCCATGGATCTCACTTGGTGTGTCAGTTCTCATGTTGGTCCATCTTAGCTTAAAGAACAACTGTGACAGGCAGCTTTGATCTTTTGCAGGGTTGGATTATACATCCACAACAGTTGTTATATTGCTGTGATCCATTTCTCACCCACTGTCTTTGAGGATCAGGTAATCCCTCAGTCCATCAGTCAGCCAGGGTCTGTACAAGAACTTTTCCTGAGTTCTTTGGTTTCCTCATTGGTTGGTTGCTGCTGGGGGTCGGTGAATGTCATCATGAGCATCTGAAACACACTCCCTTTATGATCATCTCCAAAATTAGCAGTTGAATGAAGCTGCAAGTGTAGAAACAGTTTTGTAGGAGATATCAGGTTAGCATTTACTTTCCTTTCAGTCTGTTGTCCTTTAAATGCTGATGCTCGGGTCAAAGAGAAGGTTCAAGAGTTCAAGGTACAGAGTCCGTCCTCAACTGCTAGGCTGTCAGCTGCTGCGTCTGTCACCAGTGCTGTAGGATTCTCTTCAGGCCTGGAGACAGCATAAGGAGGGGGGAGAGCAATACCCCTATCTCTACGTCTCTTTTTTCACCTTGTTTTCATCCATGCACAAACCCTCTTGACTTTGCTTGACCATTAAACCAGTAGCAGACTTCGCTTCCCTTATTCCTGCTTCCACCTCCCATTTTTTTTTAAGCATGCCAACCTACTTTGTCTCGTTGTACTTTCTTTTCTTTCACTTTTCCGTCTAGTAAAACTTTGCACCTTCTTGAAACATCCATGCATAGTGTACCTATAAAAAGAAACACCCCCTTGGTTAACAGATGCCATAGTGGAACATTTTCAACCACGCTTGTACCCCATTTGTCTGCCAATATTTTAACAGGACCTGAAAAAGGGTCCAATATCTGATTTTTCTTACCCACATTGTTCTCCATGTTTTCTGCTGACTCAGTAACAGGTGTGCTTTCATTTCAAAAAGTTTACCATTCACTCACATATCACACTCACTCTTCCTCCTCACTCTCCTCTTTAATTTTAGACCAGTTAAACCCATTTTAATGGTAATTCAGCTAGATGCTGCTACATTAATCAACATCATTACTCTTAAGATTATTTTAATAATATAATAGCTATAGATATATTCATAATAATAAATATTAATCTCAATATTAGATTGATCTCTCTATCCATGGTTGTATTAATTATAACTATAGTGACTATCTTAACACACACTTATATATATATATAAATATATAGACATGAGGACCCTCTTTGAAATGAGATATCACATCACAAAGGCTTACCTCTACTAAATTTCTATTCAACAAATGTGATGCTTTATTAATAAAGATTGTTTAATTGAGTAATCTTCCCATACAAGTATGGTCGGATCATATCAAACACAGACTAACTTTGGGTAGACTCTTATTCAGCCAGGTGGTTTGTATGACACATTCGTTCCGAGCAACGCACCCTTTAACATACAGGACTGTATGTGAGACACTGAATGAGTCATCCCAAAGTATTTTATTTTACTTAGCTCAAAATTTTCCACTCATGGACCCAATTTATTCTGGTGGGACCTTCTACCATGAGTGTGCCTTAGAACTTCTTAGTGTTAATTCCCTTTCTGTTTTTATATTTTTTAAAGTTTTTTGGGTTCCAACACCTCACAGGAATTATATGGAACAATAGCACTTTTTTTGTCCTTTTGTAAATTTTCTTCACTTGCTATATTCAATACTACGCTTAGAATTACATGAATATAGGACGCGCAACACTGCAGCGTCTGCAGGCTTCACATGCACTGCATAGCAACCTTAAGGATTTACGCAAAACGATTGACACCACAAAGCAACCGTACCTAGGATTTAACAACAACATAGGAATGATCCATAACACTGTACTCACTGGTTAAAATAGATGGAGAGTCCACTGTCCAGCACCTGCACCCTTCATCAGGCGGGATCCTGTCCTCTGTTTGTCAGAGCGGAACTTTCCCTTGCCGGCAGTTAACCTTCAGAAGATTCAGGCGCTGATCAGTGGAACTTCCATCCCATCCTCGTCGCCAAAAACTGTGAGTTTTGTCCCTCCTAAATATGGAAAATTGACCAGAAAAAAAGAAGAAAACAAGAGACACAATGTTATGGATCACGGTTCCTTTATCTCAGAAAACATGCGGCATGGAGAGGAGACCTGGAGAGGTGTCCTCTGAAGACAAGACAGTTCACCAACCTTAAATACAGCTCTCACAGAATCACATGACACAATATATGTATATGTAGCATCTGTTCAAGAGAGGATAGACCTCAGGACACCATATACAGGTAAAATTTCACACCCTGTTGAAAACCACCCCCACCACCTGTTTACAAAGGGGTCAAAAGTTGTCTAAAAACAGATGTCAGACCTTGGTGTTGTTTTACTCACTGAGTTTAAATAAAGCTTTTCAAAAAATTCCTCACAGCAGACATTTACGGAGGGAGTTACAATATTTTTGTTTATATCGATGTTGTGGATTACCAACTACTGGGTAACGGTCATGTACCCCTACTGAGGTGTATAAATGTGTCTGATGAAGAACGTCATATGCCCACTTTAACTTACGACAAGCCTCACTACACATCGTTGTCCAAGACAGTTATAGATGACATTGAAATCTCCCTAAAAAACGACCAAAACAAACATATACCATTTCAATACGGAAAAGTAATTGTTAAACCACACTTCCGACCGGTGAGCCGTGGTTTCTGAGAGACAAACATTCTTTCAAAATGATCCAAAGTCCTAACAACCGTGATGATGACAGGTACATGTCATACTACATGAACCAGGCAGGTGGTGATTTGCCAGGATTTACTGGTGCCAGTACACAGTATGGACAGGGGCTGGGGGGCATTTTCCGCGCACTGTTCAGGATGGCTGTACCATTGTTGAAAAGAGGATTTAACATTGCAAAACCCCATCTCAAAACGGCTGCTACAGGTATAATGGGGGATGTTGTCTCTAACATAGCCAAAAGCAGTGTGTCTAGAAAACAGGAAGGAAATGGAATGATTGTATACACGTGAAGACCTATGAAAAGGCCACCATCCACAAGACGCACGCGCAGTGTGTCTAAAAAACGTAAAACAGGACGTAAAACACGGAGGACTGTCAAAAAGAAGCGTACCACCAAGGTTAACAGAGCTCCTGCCAGACGCTGAAGATTTTTGTCCAAGGATATATTCTAGTCAAGACAAAATAATATACTGAAGAAACCATGTCCCTCATTCATGACCAGTCACAGGAATGTGTGAAGACAGAGCTGGATCTTTTTACTGTACCATTCACCCAGACATCCATTGAAAAGTCAACATATGTGGAAATACCGCCTGTGTCGGCCATAACTGATACAGGACCTGTGGAGTTTTACGTGTCTGCAAGTGGAGAGGATTATCTCGATCTCAATGACTCTTATCTGTTTACGCGTGTGAAAATTACAAATGCGGATGGTACAAACTTGGCTAATGATGTTGATGTGGGATTCATAAATGATCCTGGATGCTCACTTTTCTCACAGGTCGATATTACACTAGGAGACAGACTCATTACCCAATCCTCCAACACATATCCCTATAGGGGTATAATTGAGTGTTTGATAAAGTATGGAAAGGACACATTGGATACCCAGTTTAGCCCTGGGTTATTTTGTAAAGATACTGCGGGGCATCTGAACACGGTTGCTTTAGATGGAGATAATCATGGACTAACAACAAGGGGGAGATATACACGAAACAGTTGCACTGTGGAGTTAATTGCTCCAATACATGCTGATTTGTTTTTTCAGGAAAAACTTTTGCTAAACGGTGTTGATATTGCTTTGAAATTCATACGGGCGAAAGATGAATTCTGTCTAATGGCTGCTGGAAATGTACACTACTGTGCTAAAATCATGTCTGCTAGTCTGTTTATAAAAAAGGTTTCTGTTGCACCTGGTGTCAGATTGGCACACAGCAGAGCCTTACAACACACTAATGCGAAATATTCTATTGACAGAGTGGGCATTAAAACCCATTCTATACCTGCAGGAACACGCGTGTCCACGCAAGACAACCTGTTTATGGGACAGATCCCTAAATTCATAATAGTAGGATTTGTTGACAACGAGGGATACACAGGGAGCTACAACCGTAACCCATTCAATTTTGAACATTATGATACAGAGTTTATCAGTTTGTATGCTGATGGTCAGTCATTCCCTGCAAAACCTTTTCAACCACTTTTTCAAAGAGATCAGTATGCAAGGGAGTATTATCAGCTGATTCAAACCACTGGACGACATCTCAAAGACAGATCCCTGGCAATATCACGTGAAGATTATGCTAACGGATATACACTATTCTGCTTCAACCTAGAGGCTGACGAGGGGCGTTCAGGGAATGTTCATTAATTAAAACAGGAAATGTTCGATTGGAGGTGCGTTTCAGAGTACCACTCCCCCGAACAGTTAATCTGATATGTTATTCTGTATTTGATTCAGTTATTGAAATATCAAACAGAAGACAGGTACTTTTGGATTACTATTAAAACAGGATGAATACTATAGAATCAACAAGTATTATGAGAAATAAAATTATTAATGGTACAGATCTCATCGGAACACTGGCGTGTGATCAACTCACAGAAATTAAAGTCAGTAAATTTCCATCCATGTTAATTGTAAACACACAACCCTCGACTATGCCCGGTGAACATTGGGTTGCTGTGTACATCGCGAAACACAAAGAGGGTTATTTCTTTGATAGTTTTGGTAACCCACCTGGCTATGTAGATTTTCTTGTAGAGATTAACAATTTCCTTATGAGAAATTGTGTGGATGTATGTCATTCAAGCCGACAAGTACAGAATTTTGATGCTACAACATGTGGCCAACATTGTGTATTTTTTCTGTGTCACATACAAAAAGGTATACCTTATACCAAAATGATTAACATGTACAGTGATAATCTTGTCTTTAATGATGATATGGTTTGTCAATTTGTTAACAAAATAAAACCTTGTGTATGTCATGGATACAATTTTACCTGTGTACAACATGGAAAAAACAATGTAATGTTGTAATCATGTACTGTTATTATTATTATTTTAAAAAGAATAAATGAAAACAAAAGACATTTCAGTTAAATTTCAAACGTGTCATTTTTTATTAACAAACAAAAACAAAAAAAACATAATATTCTTTATATATTTACATTTAACACATTTATTCACTTTCTCTTTTTACACATTCTGAAATGTTGGAGAGGATACATTTAAATTCACAAAGATGAGTTTCAGTAAGTATTATACATTTCAGTTAAATTTCAAATGTGTCATTTTTATTAAAACACAACAAAAAAAACCCCATAATATTCTTTATATTCACATTTAACACGTATTCACTTTCTCTTTTTCGATATTCTGAAATGGTGGAGAGGATACATTTAAATTCACAAAGATGAGTTTCAATCACTATTATACATATATTCATGTGAAAGAGCCAGCAAATATAATGGATGAAACATAAAAAAAGACAAAAAACAAGAAAAGAGGGTCTAAAAATCCAGCCACTCATTATTTGCATCAGATGTCCTTATTCGCTTCGATCTGTCTCTAGGGGTTCTGAGAGGGGTACTAAATTTTGGAGTATCTGAAAGATAGGGTGAGCTCTTTTGAGAAATACCTTCTCTGCTAGTGTCACCAACTCCCTTATGTTCTGCAATGGCACCCCTTACCTGTGTGTTTGGGATAGCAGATAAAGGTATGTTTAAAGAAGCCAGAGTTTTTAAAAACACAGCCCAGCCATAAGGTCTTGAAGCGTCCCAAATATTGTGTGATGCAGTGACACTTTTCACTAAATCAAAAAGGTGAGAACCTCTAATCGTCTTTTTATTAACAATGAGTTCCCCTTGATTAGTCCATGACACCAGTCCTTTTGATCGACATAATGCCTCCAAAACATATTCTGCATTTTTCTTACTTCTTTTAGGCACATGTCTCAATACTTCTTCAACCATATGGTCATCTTTGATGTCTACCACACCCTGGTTTGAGTCGTCATTGTCCATATCACTAGTTTTGTCAGTTGGAAGGGATAATGTTAACACAGCTTTTTCACGTTCACCCTGTCTCACCAATGTGAGGTAGCGTTGTAAGACGGCACTGTATTTTTTAGCCTTCTCATAAATGTCTTTGTCTGGTAGTTGCAGGACGGCGGCCATTTCTTTGTCCAATTCATTTTGCACAGCCTGTCTTAGATTTGGACCGTTTTGATCCGGTGGGTGGTACTGCTGTTGCTGCTGCTGTTGCTTCAACATGTCAATCTGGTGCTGAGGTACCAAAAACATTTTTTGAGTGTGCTCCATTTCAGTTCTTGTTGATCAAACTGAATATAAAAGGAATAGCTGCTCCTAGAAGAGGTAACAAAAAACCACCAGTCTGATTGATGACCTTTTTCTTTTTTGCCAATTTTACTCCTTTATCTACGATTAATTTGATGGATTTTTTCTTCTTTTTCAATTGATTGTATTGTTTACCACTTAGTGGAATGTTCCCTTGTAAGACATTGAGTGCTATTTCACACAAAGCATTGATAAAGTCTGAGCCTGCGTTATTCACAATAACCCTTCGGACGCTTGGTGGCGATTTATATACCAGCTCTAAAAGCGCCAGATTTCTCCGTACCCTAGATGACATTTTTAATTTTATTTTTATTTTACTTCTTTTGCTTTTTGGAAATGTACACAACCTGCTGTGGTGATAGCACGTTTGTTCTGAGTCTTAAATAATCGGGGGTTTTAGCTTTATAGTCTATCAGTAGATAACCATAAGGCGTGCTCGTGGCATCATTGAAGGCCTCTAAAAAATATTTTGTATTACCCGGAAACATTTGTCTACCTAAAAGCGAAATTTGATATTTATCTCTAAGGTAGTTTGTATTTAAACTAATTGTTCGACTGGCCTTACCTTGAATAAATACATTTTGAACTAAATATATACAACTTAGATTTCTATGATGAACATATTTTGTGAAAACATTCTGTACTTCTAAATTGTTACTTGCATCATTCATTAAATCATCAATGATAAGAAGGTTGTTTTTCTCTGGGGGTAACAGGCTATCATCACATAATGTATCAGGTAGACCATGTACAAAGTTTATATCGCAAATTTTTAAAAGTTCATCATACAAAGGCTGCCAACATGAGTAAATATATACAATATTAACAATTTTGTGGGAAATAACACTCGCTGCATTTTCTAAGACACTCTTCACAAAAAATGTCTTTCCACAATTGGAAGGTCCACTCACCACCAAACTGAATGGATGCTGCAGCCTACCATCAAAAGACACACCTGTTTTAAAATCCATAGGTCAGTGTGGTGTAATCGCTGAGAACCCTGCGTTTATTGTACACCATCTGCACCTTTTTCATAACTGTCTCGTTTATAAGTTGTAACTGGTACTTATTGCGTTTAATGGTGTCAGCTGAGGTGATGAGATGTGCCCCACTGCTCTGATTGCCCACGAACGCATGAACCAAGCTCTCCAGGGACTCGGGGGTGACAATAGCGGCATTTGCAGCATTTAATGTCACCCCGTTGCATTTTACCTGTGTTTTCCCTCTGCTGGTCCGGTAGGCATAACACTTGGGTCCTCCTGAAACAAACTCTGTGATGTAGTCCTCCTCAGGAAGACCACACACATCACCGTCATTAATTTCATCAGTCAAATCCCCCAGGTAAGGACCCAGGGGTGGGACCCAATCACCTGTCTTGGAGGTGAAAACTATGCTGTCTGTGTCACAGTACAACACCCGTTCCTGCAGCTTATCCAACAGGTCATAAAGCATGAGCCTGGCATGAGCTGTTGTCATTGCACCTATGAACACATTCACGTCATTAACTTTACACAACTTACCATCAGCATGACTCAACTGTACCATAGCGACATCATCTGACATGAAACAAAATTGTGAGACGACAAAAACATCAGCTGGGTGAATCTGGAGGGGTCAGTGATCAGTTCACATCGAAGCATATCAGTCCTCATGCTGAACCTCCCCCACAAAGAGTTGAGGAGCAACTTGTTACAACTCCTAACTGCCTTGTTAACACAGATTTTATCAGGATCCAGTCTGATGCCCTCTTTTTCATAATATTCATCAATGTACTGTTTCCTCTGCTCAGGTGTCTTGACATGTGCGGGGTAACCTGAAGCCTCTTGTTTGCATTTTAGAAATGTCTTGACATAATCCTTAAACAAAGTGTCTGTCTGTTCTGGAAAATGCCACACTTCATCAATACTAACAATGCGATATCCCTTTTCAATCGCTTTCTGAAGCTCAAATGACACCCACACACCAGAAAGCTGTCTGTCATCGTCACAGTGTGTACAGGTTGTCTGGTTCATATCCACAGCACAACTTCTACACAGAGGGAACATCAGCTTGTTGTTGCACCTGAAGGGAAGGACAGGATGATACAAGCCTTTTGGAGGAAGCACAGTACATTTGACAAAACCAAAGTATTGATCGATGGGGTCAAAATTACTGAAGATTATTTTTGGATGGCCGACCGGTTAATTGCGCAGTAACGGTGTTTCATATGTGCTATAGCAAAAAGAGCAGACATATGAAGCACCAAAAAACCCTTTAGCGTTTTGGATCAGAAAATAATGATCATCATGCAGATAGAGCCAGATTGTTCTAGGGTGAATTCTGTCATGTGTTTCAAAACACTGGAGCTGCTTACGGTTCACAGTATGGTGAAATACTATGATTTTAACATCCATGTGTCTCTCGAATTTACCTACATCTGAGAGGGAGACTTTGTGCATATGGTTAAAACCTGCTGCAGAGTGCAGCTGTTTTGCATAACCCAGTTTTTCTTCAGGAGACATCATAGGATTAACATAATGAGCAAGACACAGAGAAACAAAGATTGTTTTCACTACCATTGTTTGGAATAAACAGGTGTTTCCCCTTTTTGGATAAAATCTCATCATAAAAAACTTCACCCAGCTTCAGTCGATGACTTCCACCACTTCTTCCTTCTGCGACAGAAACTATAAATTCTAAATCATCATCTGTCAGTGATGTGTCATTACTTTGTATTACATTTGAAATTTGATCTAAAAATAACTCTGCGTTATAATCATCATCAGAATTTAAGACAGCCTGCACATCGTTTGCCAATGAAGGACCCCTCAACACAACATTTAAAACACTACCTGATGGAGAATCTGCCAGGGCTCTATCAATTACTGATGACAGACTCTCTCTGACTATGGCAGGCATTTGGGTCAAGTCATTGTGGTTAATTTGGCGTAAATCTAGAGGCTGACGCAGCTCTCTTGCATTAAAATGAGGAATTTCTCTAACTGATATCTGACCATAATTATTGTTAATAGTGTTAGATGATGTTGATGGTAATGCTGGTGCTGATGATGCTGATGTTGAAGGAGTAGTATCAGGACATGCCACAGGTCTGCACATACCACTACCAGTCTGGTGTGACTCAACATTGTCTGCGGTAACATGAGACATGGATACTACTCCTTCACCAACAGCATCATCATCGTTTTCTTCAACAAAAGCTAGGACAGAAGGAGTGGAAGTAGTGACCGTGTCATCCCCACACACCATGTTTACACATTCATAGAAATTTCCAGAAAAGTCTACATCATCATCATCATCACCAGCCATGGCGAGAGAAAATGCCTGATGGATGATGCTGGGGTTATCAGAGTAAATCCACTCAGCAGGAACGGGGTCTTGAGGAATGTGATCTGTGCCCCCTTTGGCTAGCTCTGTTGTATCTCTACTGGGAGGTGTTGTTAAATCTACAGACTCCAAGTAGGTAGGCAATTCAGAGCTCACCCCAGGGGGCTCAGGGGACTCGACCCCCCTTTCACCCATTACCATATTAAAAGCCTGTAGAATAATGTTATTGTTCATTTGGTTGGGCGTAGTGACCAGATTAACATTTACAGTGTCAAGCATTCCTGACCCAGATGGACCCTCATCTCCACTCACATCCACACTTACATCTCCTCCCCCATGACACAGCTGTGAGAAATGATCAGCCATATCTACATCATCACTTCCACACATGATTTGTTTAAAAGCCAATTCGATAATTTTAGAGACATCAACGCCAGGAGTGGTAGAGAATTGTGTTAAGGGCTGAGGTGATTCTTGTGATTCTACATCATCTATGTCAATGAAAACATCAGATGCATCACTATATTTGGGCTTCTTGTTTGGTGGCTGTGACATGTTTTTTTTTTTTTAATTAAAATCAAACAAAAACCCTGAAGACAGATGTGGATCGGAAGGACAACCCCGCAAATTAAAAAAACACAGACACCTATTCAATGTTAAAAACCAGCTCTGAAAAACTACAAATCTGTTTTTGTGCTGTCTCAACAGAGACCACCCGCTCTTTAAACTCTGTGAGATAGCTGTCTATTTCCTGACCAAACAAAGTAAAAGATGCGTGGAGGGGCTGTATTAAATCAACACCACCTGGAACACAACTGGCAATTCCACTAACCTGATTATCCAAGTTGGAGAGTAGCTTATTTAGTAAAAACCTTAATTCTTCCAACTTTTCTGAATTGGATGGAAACAAATCGACTTTGTTTTCATCAGCAAGCAAAGGTGGTGGTGTTGTAATCAGACCCTGATTTACCAAATCCTCAGGATCTAGACACAGTCCATCACCACAGTCGCAGGCATTCAAATCAGAAAAACCACTTAAATTAAGCAGGTCACCCTCTACAGATTCTGATCTTTTGTTGGAAGGGGTTGACGAAAAATCAGACTGCGGTGGACAACTTGTGCTTATATTAAAATGGTCAGGATGATTAGGAAAAGTGAGGGAATCATAGAAAGTGAGGTGATCTGGTATTTGCGTACTGGCCTGTTCACATGGATATATTATTGAAAAAAACTCATCTGATGTGATGTCCTCCTTTGATGTATTGTCTGAATTAGGTGTTGCGTCCTCCTCCGAGGTGTCGTCAGACTCTGAGGTGCCGTCAGACTCTGAGGTGCCGTCAGACTCGCAGTTGTTGTCAGACTGTGAGGGGTCGTCAGACTCGGAGGTGCCGTCAGACTGTGAGGTGCCGTCAGACTCGGAAGTGTTGTCAGACTGTGAGGAGTCTGAGGCGTCGTCAGACTCGGAGGTGCCGTCAGACTGTGAGGGGTCGTCAGACTCGGAGGTGCCGTCAGACTCTGAGGTGCCGTCAGACTCGGAAGTGTTGTCAGACTGTGAGGAGTCTGAGGCGTCGTCAGACTCGGAGGTGCCGTCAGACTGTGAGGGGTCGTCAGACTCTGAGGTGCCGTCAGACTCTGAGGTGCCGTCAGACTCGGAAGTGTTGTCAGACTGTGAGGGAGTCTGAGGCGTCGTCAGACTCGGAGGTGCCGTCAGACTGTGAGGGGTCGTCAGACTCGGAGGTGCCGTCAGACTGTGAGGGGTCGTCAGACTCGGAGGTGCCATCAGACTGTGAGGGGTCTGAGGCGTCGTCAGACTCGGAGGCGTTGTCAGACTGTGAGGAGTCTGAGGCGTCGTCAGACTCGGAGGTGCTGTCAGACTGTGAGGAGTCTGAGGCGTCGTCAGACTCGGAGGTGCCATCAGACTCGGAGGTGTTGTTAGACCGTGAGGGGTCGTCAGACTCGGAGGTGCCGTCAGACTCGGAGGAGTCTGAGGCGTCGTCAGACTCGGAGGTGCTGTCAGACTGTGAGGAGTCCTGAGGCGTCGTCAGACCTGAGGGTGCCATCAGACTCGGAGGTGCCGTCAGACTCGGAGGCGTCGTCAGACTCGGAGGTGTTGTCAGACTCGGAGGTGCCGTCAGACTGTGAGGGGTCGTCAGACTCGGAGGTGTTGTCAGACTCGGAGGTGCCGTCAGACTGTGAGGAGTCTGAGGCGTCGTCAGACTCAGAGGTGCCGTCAGACTCGGAGGTGTTGTCAGACTGTGAGGGGTCGTCAGACTCGAGGTGCCGTCAGACTGGCGTCGTCAGACTCGGAGGCGTCGTCAGACTCGGAGGTGTCGTCAGACTCGGAGGTGCCGTCAGACTCGGAGGTGCCGTCAGACTCGGAGGTGTTGTCAGACTGTGAGGGGTCGTCAGACTCGGAGGCGTTGTCAGACTCGGAGGTGTTGTGCTCCTTTGGTGTTTCCTCTGGTTGCTCTTTATCTATAACAATATAGGCCCTGTTGTAGGAAGCAGATACATGTAAGCATAACAGCTAAAATCATTAACTCAGTGCAAATTCTCAAGAAAACATTTAAAAAAAACTCTGAACAAACCTTGTAGTCGGGTTATCTTGACTGCAGGTATTGGCCCTCAGGTTCTCCTGAACAATCACATCAACCGCTGCATCCAGTTCACGCCTGTCCTCCAAACTATCTACTACACCCTCTGGAACAGATGTAGATGGTAGGGGGGCACTACTCAAAAATAAGAAAGAAACAGAATTATTAACAAATAATTAACACACCTCCAGTGGATATAATATATTATACAAACCTGATATCCTGGGTAACTTCAACTGTGTTGTTGGAGTTCTTCAGACTGGATACTGCCTGTCTTAGTTGATCCTCTAGTTCACGCTTTCTCTTCAACCAAGCTGCCCGGGACTTGAGTCCTTTTCGACTGAGAGATCCTGGTGCCTCCTTATCCAAATGGTCTTGTTTTTTTTTTTGGTGTTTTTACATTATAAAAATAGAGCCATGGAAAACACAGGGGGAAAAGAAAGAAAGATTTAAAGCCACTGTGACTGAACAATGGTAAAACCTGTATATTGTTATGTTAATGTTCTACCAGACATGCTGTCTCTTATCTCTTATATTTACACCCTAAACTTACCTTTGATGTTGATTAGAGAGTGACTTTCACACCTCACCCCCCCTGATCAGTCACACCCTTATCTGCATCCAGTTCATGTCTGTCCTCCAAAATGTCTGTAACCCCCACTGGGTCAGATGTAGGTGGCTGGGGGGCAGACTCCAATCCACTTGTATAAATAAGAAATAAAAAAACAGAATTATTACCATGTATTTAACACAGTGGATGGCCTAAATTATACTAACCTGCTATCCTGGACTTCAAATGTGTTGTAGGGTTTCTTCAGGCTGGATACGGCCTGTTTTAATTGATCCTCTCTCTCACGTTTCCTTTTCAGCCAAGCCGCCCGGATCCTGCAGCCTTTAATACTGAGAGATCTTGGTGGCTCCTTATCTAATTCGTCTTGTTTTTACATTAAAAAATAGAAACAAACACAGTGGGATAAGAAAAAAAGATTTAAAGCTACCGTGATTGAACAAAGTTATAACCTGTATATTGTTATTTTAATGTTCTACCAGACATTCTGTCTCTTATATTCACATCTTAAATCCCCCCTTTGAACAGTCACACCCTTATCTGCTATTGTTGTTGCCATGTCCAGTCTGAATACAATGTGACCATCTCCCCATTTTGTTAAAAACTTCTACACCAATATCAACTTCATTTTTTGTTAGTTTATACCATTAAAGTTTTGGCTCCGCTGCTGTAAAACACCACTATCCCAAAAATCACAGCCTCCTGGAACTCTTTCAACTCCTAATTGATCCAAAAATAGTAAGAGAGACAAAAGTATTTGTAAGAGATTAAAACACAACCTTGTAAATAATTAAATAAAAAATAATTGAATAAAGAAAAAAATCCTACCTGTTTGATTGGGAGGAGGTATGTTTTCACGGTCCTGCAGTTTGGCCACACAGTTCTGGAATCCTAATAAAAAGATCCTTTAAGAACATTGTAGAATTGTTTTATACTTTGAAAAAATAAGAACTTTGAAGAAAAAAGTTACTTTCAATACAAATGTGAGAAAAAAAGTGAGTAAGAAAGTAAGTAAAGTGAAATTTTAGCTCGCTTACCCATTGAAGACATTGTGTCACAGTAACAAAAGAATCGTCCTCAAGATGGTTCGCTAGACGGCTTTGTCCTGTTGTAAGTCGTCTTTGTGAATGACAAACACCAAACAGATTCACCTGAAATCGCCTCTAGGAGAGACATCGGATTGGCTACTGTAGCTGACCTCTCCCCGAAACAGGCGATCGCAGAGTGCTAGTTGCCTAGCACGAATCAGTCAGTCTCTGCCAGCCGTACCATCATGTTGACTCCCCCACAATGGAGAAAGCCATCATTTTGATGATATCAGACCTACTTATTCTCTATTTTGGGTGTATTTCTTAAAGATTTTTGTAATCTTAAAGAAAATAACAAACTTAGTTAGATGGGGTAAGGGGGGTGGGGGTGTGGGGTGGGGTGTGTGTGTGTGTGTGTGGGCGGGGGGGGGGAGCAAGGGGATGGAGGGTGGGAAGGGTGGTGGGGTCCGGCGAGGGGAGGGACAACAAAATCATCACGTGACCAATAGGAACGCCTACAAAATTAAGCACCAGCCCATGTACCAATATAATACTACTCTCGTCTCCTGATGGGAAAACCTCGTCATCTGGCCCAAGGATTTGGACAACACTCCTGGATCGATGTTGAAGTGGCTGGCTGGAGGGCGAGAGCAGAGGCTGCAGGTCAACTACTTCACTGATGGAGAGGAGAAGGGACTCAGGATGAAATATCAGGATCGTCTGACACTGAGAAAAGATCAAATGTTGTGATTGCATGTGCTGTTGTGAAGACAAGTATCACACACATGAAATCAAGATAGAAAGGACCAAGTCACTTATCACAAGTTGACTTGTGCTGCCGTTTAAAAAGAAAGGTGCTGTTGAATCAACAACACTTACAACCACAAAGAAAACACACCAGCTGAATCTCAACAAGTTCAGTTGATAAGCATTCATGCATTTTCCTACAGTCACTATCTACAATTGGTTATTGATCCTAAAATCTCAGCCTTCAAACTCTTCCTCTCACCAGCAGTGAACCCTGGGCCTCCAAAATTTGCTCAGTCAAACCCTCCACTGACAGCCACTCCTGATACATCTCAGCTCACTCGTCTCCTGATGGGAAAAACCTTCTCGTCGTCATCTGGCCCAAGGATTTGGACAACACTCCTGGATCGATGTTGAAGTGGCTGGCTGGAGGGCGAGAGCAGAGGCTGCAGGTCAACTACTTCACTGATGGAGAGGAGAAGGGACTCAGGATGAAATATCAGGATCGTCTGACACTGAGAAAAGATCAAATGTTGTGATTGCATGTGCTGTTGTGAAGACAAGTATCACACACATGAAATCAAGATAGAAAGGACCAAGTCACTTATCACAAGTTGACTTGTGCTGCCGTTTAAAAAGAAAGGTGCTGTTGAATCAACAACACTTACAACCACAAAGAAAACACACCAGCTGAATTTCAACAAGTTCAGCTGACAAAGCATTCATGCATTTTCCTACACTCACTATCTACAATTGGTTATTGATCCTAAAATCTCAGCCTTCAAACTCTTCCTCTCACCAGCAGTGAACCCTGGGCCTCCAAAATTTGCTCAGTCAAACCCTCCACTGACAGCCACTCCTGATACATCTCAGCTCACTCGTCTCCTGATGGGAAAACCTCGTCGTCTGGCCCAAGGATTTGGACAACACTCCTGGATCGATGTTGAAGTGGCTGGCTGGAGGGCGAGAGCAGAGGCTGCAGGTCAACTACTTCACTGATGGAGAGGAGAAGGGACTCAGGATGAAATATCAGGATCATCTGACACTGAGAAAAGATCAAATGTTGTGATTGCATGTGCTGTTGTGAAGACAAGTATCACACACATGAAATCAAGATAGAAAGGACCAAGTCACTTATCACAAGTTGACTTGTGCTGCCGTTTAAAAAGAAAGGTGCTGTTGAATCAACAACACTTACAACCACAAAGAAAACACACCAGCTGAATTTCAAAAACTTCAGCTGACAAACATTCATGCATTTTCCTACACTCACTATCTACAATTGGTTATTGATCCTAAAATCTCAGCCTTCAAACTCTTCCTCTCACCAGCAGTGAACCCTGGGCCTCCAAAATTTGCTCAGTCAAACCCTCCACTGACAGCCACTCCTGATACATCTCAGCTCACTCGTCTCCTGATGGGAAAACCTCTCGTCGTCTGGCCCAAGGATTTGGACAACACTCCTGGATCGATGTTGAAGTGGCTGGCTGGAGGGCGAGAGCAGAGGCTGCAGGTCAACTACTTCACTGATGGAGAGGAGAAGGGACTCAGGATGAAATATCAGGATCGTCTGACACTGAGAAAAGATCAAATGTTGTGATTGCATGTGCTGTTGTCAAGACAAGTATCACACACATGAAATCAAGATAGAAAGGACCAAGTCACTTATCACAAGTTGACTTGTGCTGCCGTTTAAAAAGAAAGGTGCTGTTGAATCAACAACACTTACAACCACAAAGAAAACACACCAGCTGAATCTCAACAAGTTCAGCTGACAAACATTCATGCATTTCTCTACACTCACTATCTACAATTGGTTATTGATCCTAAAATCTCAGCCTTCAAACTCTTCCTCTCACCAGCAGTGAACCCTGGGCCTCCAAAATTTGCTCAGTCAAACCCTCCACTGACAGCCACTCCTGATACATCTCAGCTCACTCGTCTCCTGATGGGAAAAACATTCTCGTTGTCGTCTGGCCCAAGGATTTGGACAACACTCCTGGATCGATGTTGAAGTGGCTGGCTGGAGGGCGAGAGCAGAGGCTGCAGGTCAACTACTTCACTGATGGAGAGGAGAAGGGACTCAGGATGAAATATCAGGATCGTCTGACACTGAGAATAGATCAAATGTTGTGATTGCATGTGCTGTTGTGAAGACAAGTATCACACACATGAAATCAAGATAGAAAGGACCAAGTCACTTATCACAAGTTGACTTGTGCTGCCGTTTAAAAAGAAAGGTGCTGTTGAATCAACAACACTTACAACCACAAAGAAAACACACCAGCTGAATCTCAACAAGTTCAGCTGACAAACATTCATGCATTGACCTACACTCACTATCTAAAATTGGTTATTGATCCTAAAATCTCAGCCTTCAAACTCTTCCTCTCACCAGCAGTGAACCCTGGGCCTCCAAAATTTGCTCAGTCAAACCCTCCACTGACAGCCACTCCTGATACATCTCAGCTCACTCGTCTCCTGATGGGAAAACCTCGTCGTCGTCTGGCCCAAGGATTTGGACAACACTCCTGGATCGATGTTGAAGTGGCTGGCTGGAGGGCGAGAGCAGAGGCTGCAGGTCAACTACTTCACTGATGGAGAGGAGAAGGGACTCAGGATGAAATATCAGGATCGTCTGACACTGAGAAAAGATCAAATGTTGTGATTGCATGTGCTGTTGTGAAGACAAGTATCACACACATGAAATCAAGATAGAAAGGACCAAGTCACTTATCACAAGTTGACTTGTGCTGCCGTTTAAAAAGAAAGGTGCTGTTGAATCAACAACACTTACAACCACAAAGAAAACACACCAGCTGAATTTCAACAACTTCAGCTGACAAACATTCATGCATTTTCCTACAGTCACTATCTACAATTGGTTATTGATCCTAAAATCTCAGCCTTCAAACTCTTCCTCTCACCAGCAGTGAACCCTGGGCCTCCAAAATTTGCTCAGTCAAACCCTCCACTGACAGCCACTCCTGATACATCTCAGCTCACTCGTCTCCTGATGGGAAAACCTCGTCGTCTGGCCCAAGGATTTGGACAACACTCCTGGATCGATGTTGAAGTGGCTGGCTGGAGGGCGAGAGCAGAGGCTGCAGGTCAACTACTTCACTGATGGAGAGGAGAAGGGACTCAGGATGAAATATCAGGATCGTCTGACACTGAGAAAAGATCAAATGTTGTGATTGCATGTGCTGTTGTGAAGACAAGTATCACACACATGAAATCAAGATAGAAAGGACCAAGTCACTTATCACAAGTTGACTTGTGCTGCCGTTTAAAAAGAAAGGTGCTGTTGAATCAACAACACTTACAACCACAAAGAAAACACACCAGCTGAATCTCAACAACTTCAGCTGATAAGCATTCATGCATTTTCCTACAGTCACTATCTACAATTGGTTATTGATCCTAAAATCTCAGCCTTCAAACTCTTCCTCTCACCAGCAGTGAACCCTGGGCCTCCAAAATTTGCTCAGTCAAACCCTCCACTGACAGCCACTCCTGATACATCTCAGCTCACTCGTCTCCTGATGGGAAAACCTCGTCGTCGTCTGGCCCAAGGATTTGGACAACACTCCTGGATCGATGTTGAAGTGGCTGGCTGGAGGGCGAGAGCAGAGGCTGCAGGTCAACTACTTCACTGATGGAGAGGAGAAGGGACTCAGGATGAAATATCAGGATCGTCTGACACTGAGAAAAGATCAAATGTTGTGATTGCATGTGCTGTTGTGAAGACAAGTATCACACACATGAAATCAAGATAGAAAGGACCAAGTCACTTATCACAAGTTGACTTGTGCTGCCGTTTAAAAAGAAAGGTGCTGTTGAATCAACAACACTTACAACCACAAAGAAAACACACCAGCTGAATCTCAACAAGTTCAGTTGATAAGCATTCATGCATTTTCCTACACTCACTATCTACAATTGGGTATTGATCCTAAAATCTCAGCCTTCAAACTCTTCCTCTCACCAGCAGTGAACCCTGGGCCTCCAAAATTTGCTCAGTCAAACCCTCCACTGACAGCCACTCCTGATACATCTCAGCTCACTCGTCTCCTGATGGGAAAATCTTGTGGTCATCTGGCCCAAGAATTTGGACAACACTCCTGGATCGATGTTGAAGTGGCTGGCTGGAGGGCGAGAGCAGAGGCTGCAGGTCAACTACTTCACTGATGGAGAGGAGAAGGGACTCAGGATGAAATATCAGGATCGTCTGACACTGAGAAAAGATCAAATGTTGTGATTGCATGTGCTGTTGTGAAGACAAGTGTCACACACATGAAATCAAGATAGAAAGGACCAAGTCACTTATCACAAGTTGACTTGTGTTGCCGTTTAAAAAGAAAGGTGCTGTTGAATCAACAACACTTACAACCACAAAGAAAACACACCAGCTGAATTTCAAGAAGGTCAGCTGAAAAGCATTAATGCATTTTCCTACAATCACTATCTACAATTAGTTATTGATCCTAAAATCTCAGCCTTCAAACTCTTCCTCTCACCAGCAGTGAACCCTGGGCATCCAAAATTTGCTCAGTCAAACCCTCCACTGACAGCCACTCCTGATACATCTCAGCTTACTCGTCTCCTGATGGGAAAACCTCTCGTCGTCTGGCCCAAGGATTTGGACAACACTCCTGGATCGATGTTGAAGTGGCTGGCTGGAGGGCGAGAGCAGAGGCTGCAGGTCAACTACTTCACTGATGGAGAGGAGAAGGGACTCAGGATGAAATATCAGGATCGTCTGACACTGAGAAAAGATCAAATGTTGTGATTGCATGTGCTGTTGTCAAGACAAGTATCACACACATGAAATCAAGATAGAAAGGACCAAGTCACTTATCACAAGTTGACTTGTGCTGCCGTTTAAAAAGAAAGGTGCTGTTGAATCAACAACACTTACAACCACAAAGAAAACACACCAGCTGAATCTCAACAAGTTCAGTTGATAAGCATTCATGCATTTTCCTACACTCACTATCTACAATTGGTTATTGATCCTAAAATCTCAGCCTTCAAACTCTTCCTCTCACCAGCAGTGAACCCTGGGCCTCCAAAATTTGCTCAGTCAAACCCTCCACTGACAGCCACTCCTGATACATCTCAGCTCACTCGTCTCCTGATGGGAAAACCTTTGTCGTCGTCTGGCCCAAGGATTTGGACAACACTCCTGGATCGATGTTGAAGTGGCTGGCTGGAGGGCGAGAGCAGAGGCTGCAGGTCAACTACTTCACTGATGGAGAGGAGAAGGGACTCAGGATGAAATATCAGGATCGTCTGACACTGAGAAAAGATCAAATGTTGTGATTGCATGTGCTGTTGTGAAGACAAGTATCACACACATGAAATCAAGATAGAAAGGACCAAGTCACTTATCACAAGTTGACTTGTGCTGCCGTTTAAAAAGAAAGGTGCTGTTGAATCAACAACACTTACAACCACAAAGAAAACACACCAGCTGAATCTCAACAAGTTCAGCTGATAAACATTCATGCATTTTCCTACACTCACTATCTACAATTGGTTATTGATCCTAAAATCTCAGCCTTCAAACTCTTCCTCTCACCAGCAGTGAACCCTGGGCCTCCAAAATTTGCTCAGTCAAACCCTCCACTGACAGCCACTCCTGATACATCTCAGCTCACTCGTCTCCTGATGGGAAAACCTCGTCTTCGTCTGGCCCAAGGTTTTGGACAACACTCCTGGATCGATGTTGAAGTGGCTGGCTGGAGGGCGAGAGCAGAGGCTGCAGGTCAACTACTTCACTGATGGAGAGGAGAAGGGACTCAGGATGAAATATCAGGATCGTCTGACACTGAGAAAAGATCAAATGTTGTGATTGCATGTGCTGTTGTGAAGACAAGTATCACACACATGAAATCAAGATAGAAAGGACCAAGTCACTTATCACAAGTTGACTTGTGCTGCCGTTTAAAAAGAAAGGTGCTGTTGAATCAACAACACTTACAACCACAAAGAAAACACACCAGCTGAATCTCCACAAGTTCAGTTGATAAGCATTCATGCATTTTCCTACACTCACTATCTACAATTGGTTATTGATCCTAAAATCTCAGCCTTCAAACTCTTCCTCTCACCAGCAGTGAACCCTGGGCCTCCAAAATTTGCTCAGTCAAACCCTCCACTGACAGCCACTCCTGATACATCTCAGCTCACTCGTCTCCTGATGGGAAAACCTCGTTGTCGTCTGGCCCAAGGATTTGGACAACACTCCTGGATCGATGTTGAAGTGGCTGGCTGGAGGGCGAGAGCAGAGGCTGCAGGTCAACTACTTCACTGATGGAGAGGAGAAGGGACTCAGGATGAAATATCAGGATCGTCTGACACTGAGAAAAGATCAAATGTTGTGATTGCATGTGCTGTTGTGAAGACAAGTATCACACACATGAAATCAAGATAGAAAGGACCAAGTCAATTATCACAAGTTGACTTGTGCTGCCGTTGTTGCAGAAAGGTGCTGTTGAATCAACAACACTTACAACCACAAAGAAAACACACCAGCCGAATCTCAACAAGTTTGACCCTAATAAATCAGCCTTTAAACTCTTCCTCTCACCAGCAGTGAACCCTGGGCCTCCAAAATTTGCTCAGTCAACCCTCCACTGACAGCCACTCCTGATACATCTCAGCTCACTCATCTCCTGATGGGAAAACCTCGTCGTCTTGCCCAAGGACTTGGACAACACTCCTGGTTCGATGTTGAAGTGGCTGGCTAGAGGTCGCTGGCAGAGGCTGCAGATCAAGAATCCCTCTGTCCTTCTTTTGTGCATCCACAGTGTTTTGTGGATTGTTTTCTAACAGGGCATTGGCATCTTTCGGTCAGAAGAATTCCCACAAGGCAATGGGGCTATTTTCCCATAGCTGGGGCAGTGGTTGATACGTTCCAGGCCATTTTAGGCGGCCCTGAATTCTGTATCTCTGGGGACCACTGCTGCTCCGAGATCCCCTGCAGTTTAGCCTGGGACTGAGAGACCCAGTTTCCATGTGTGGCCACGAGGAGGCACTGCAGGAGTCTTGGTGGTGGAGAGTCTGTGAACAAAGGAGAAGACCTTGACCACGTTCTCCTGGTTCTCCTCTGTTCTCCTCTGTAGAGGAGGAGGAGGAGTCAGCAGTACTGACTACCAAAGCTCTACAGACTACAGAAGAGCAGCAGACTGTCCACACACCCTGTGTGCATGCACACTCACACACACCATTCACACACCATTCACACAACAATCACACACCATTCACAGAACAATCACACAACATTCACACAACATTCACACACCATTCACACACCATTCACACACCATTCACACAACAATCGCACACCATACACACACCATTCACAACAATCACACAACATTCACACACCATTGAAACAAAATTCACTCAACATTCACACACCATTCACACAACATTCACATAACAATCACACAACATTCACTCAACAATCACACACCATTCACACAACAATCACACAACATTCACACACCATCAACACAACATTCACTCAACAATCACACACCATTCACACACCATTCAAACAACATTCACACACCATCAACACAACATTCACTCAACATTCACACAACAATCACTAACAATCACTCAACATTCACACACCATCCACACAACTATCACACACAACATTAACACACCATTCACACAACATTCAGACACCATAAACAACACAATCACACAACATTAACACAACATTAACACATAATTCACTCAACATTCACTCAACAATCACACAACATTCACACACCATCCACACAACATTCAAACAACAATCACACACCATTAACACAACATTCACACACCATTCACACTCCATTCACACATCATTCACTCAACAATAAAACAATATTCACACACCATCCACACAACATTCACACACCATTTACACAACATTCACACTCCATTGACAGAACAATCACTCAACATTCACACAACATTTTTTTGGTATGTTTTGTTTTTTTAAAAACATATAGACGAGAGACATTAAAACACATCACATAACAAAAACACATGTGACATGACACATTACAAAAACATGTTACATTTAACATATATTTTTTTTGTATTTTTGTACTTTTTTTAAAACATAAAGACGAATACATAAGAACACGACACATTACAAAAACATGTAACATTTAACATATATTTTTTTTGTATTTTTTTTTTTTAAACATAAAGACGAAGACCTAAGAGCACGACACATTACAAAAACATGTAACTTTTAACATATATATTTTTTTTGTATTTTTGTTTTTTTTAAACATAAAGACAAAGGGCATAAGAACATGTCAAATTACAAAAACATTCAACATTTAACATAATGACAGAGATTATTTTTTTGAGTTTTTCGCTTTGCGCTTTGCTGGAGGTGCACCCTCTGGCTCCTCAGCAAGTCTCCTGCGTGACTCGGCACGCCGTTGTTCCCTTTTCATCCTCAAAACCCTTAACTTTTCTACCCACCTGAGCCTGGAGGTCTGAACGCCTGAAGTGTTCTGGACCTCAGGATTGAAAGCTGGGGCTGGATAAGGGACCTCCTCAGATGTAGCACCCTTGGAGATCATCTTAGGGGGTGAAGGAGTCAGAGTAGGGGAAGGAGTCTCGTGAAAAATAGGGAATAAAGAGGGAAATAACTCATCCAAGGAAGGGGAAGATGGAGAGAAATAGGAGGGAGAACAAGATTCAAGGTTGGAAGGAGGAGCCTCAAGAAGAATAGGAGACTGAGGAGGAGAGAACTGACCCCAGAAAGGGGAGGATGGAGTCAGAGGAGAGGAAGAAAAATCAGATGGGGAGATACAGCGGAGAGGACAAGACTCAGGGGTGGAAGGAGGAGTCTTGAGAAGATCAGGAGACTGAGGAGGAGAGAAGTGATCAAAGGAAGTTGAGGATGGAGTCAGAGGAGAGGAAGAAAAATCAGATGGGGAGATACAGCGGAGAGGACAAGACTCAGAGGTGGAAGGAGGAGCCTCAAGAAGATCAGGGGATTGAGGAGGAGAGAAGTGATCAAAGGAAGGTGAGGATGGAGTCAGAGGAGAGGAAGAAAAATCAGATATGGAGATGTGGGACTCAGGGGTGTTAGGCATAGACTGGGGAGGTAAAGGAATCTGAGGAGGAGGTAACTGATCAAAAGAAGGGGGAGTTAGAATAACAGAAGGGGCAGAAAAGGGAGACTGGGGGATAAAAGAAGGAGGACAAGGGTGACAGATATAAGGAGAAGTGCAGAAAAGAAAGGGAGATTGAGGAGGAGACAATTGAACAAAGGAAGGGGGAGTTGGAAAGAAATGAGGAGCAGAAAAGGGAGACTGGGGGATAAAGGAGGGAGGACAACGCTGATAGGCATAAGGATTAGTGTGGAGAAGAAAAGGAGGATGAGGAGGAGGCAAGTGAACAAAGGCAGGGGCAGTTTCAATAAAAGGAGGAGCAGGAAAGTGAGACTGGGAGATATTGGAGGGGGTAAAAATCTCAGTGCCATAGGGGGCAGCCTGAGCAGGATGGAAGAATAGAGGAGTGGGAGAGTGGCTCAAAACAGGGGGAGGTAGAATCCTAGGAGGGAGAGAAGACTCTGGGGAGGAGAAGTAGACAGGTGCCTGGTGTACTGGTACCTGGAGTACTGGTGCCTGGTACTCTATGGATTCCACACTAGGCAGAACAAAGCGGGGTCCCTCCATGGACTCGTGGACCATGGTGGAGCACTCACCTGCTTGATTGGGAGGGGGGCAGTTGGAGAGAGCCTGGACAGGTCTCATCGGGAACTCCATGAAACTAGGTGGAACTCCTTCAGCATGGTCAAGGAGGTCTTCTGCTGGATCATGGATCTAAAGACAGAAACAAAACAAACCTTTAGAATCTGGATGTTCACAACTGAACAGCAGCAAATTTATCAGAGAGACTTTCTTTAAGTGTTTCACAGTTCTGAGCCACAAACTAGAGTCAAAGTCATAAGCACACTCATATTTATCTGTAGGTCTTTACAGTGGGAAAGGGAAAATTTAGGAGCCTAGAGGGCCACATGAATGCTCTACACACAGCAGAGGGCCACACTACTAACTTCAAAATAATCACTATACAACATTCATGCTAACAAAAGTAACATGCAACGTTTTCTAAAAATCAACCTGACAATCAAATATTTAAAATGACAGTTTCATTTTGTTCATTCAAATATTGATCTCATAATCAGGACCTAGGAATCCAGATTTGCTTTTCATCAGCACTGAGATAGTTTCTGTTTGTTTGGTGGTGGAAATGGGCTTCCACAGTGATGTATACCAAAGTCATTAAAGAAACAACTGTTAATATTTAGGTAGTTTACGGCAAATAACTGGATATATGCCAACAACCAAAGATCAATAAGGATTTTTATGTCTGTGAAGAGTTTGTCTTTTTATCACCTTCATGTTTACAGTTTAGTGATATGTTATTAATGAACTTAAGGGGCACATTGAGTGAGAGGGAGGGCGCTGTGTGCCCCCGGGCTGCACTTTGCCCATCATCGCTCTAACTGCAAATTATAGGGTAGACATTGTGTAAATACTTCCAAGTAATTAAAGAAATTATGAATTATATCTTTAAAAGATTTCCAAAGACCAAATCTATATTATGAAACCCAAATGCACATAATCATAGATGGTTGAAGCAGCTATAAACTGAATCAAGGCCGGTCAGAGCTTTATGTAAAATTCAACAGTCACAGCAAATACCAATAAAGGAATTATAGTGATTTAAATATCCAAATTAAAATGCATACTCTAGGTTCCATATTAGCAGCATTAAAATAGGCTGCTGAAAACTCTTTTTGCAATTGTCCAAAGTTATCATTAAAGTTACCTCAACACCCTACATTGACTTCCAACAAAAGAGCAAAATAATACAACCAAGTTCCTCTTTTTGGAGAAGACAACACTCATGACCTTGAAGACGTGGACAGAGTATGAACTATTTTAGTCAAAGTTAATCAATAAATATTTCAGTAACTTTATATGACCACCTTTCTGCTCAGTTTTAAGTTTTGATTTTATTTTATTTCTTTTCTGATAAGCATTCATGACTTTACAAACTGAAACCCAGTGAAGGTTTAAAAAAAATCTCATGGACCGATAAATTCAGCTCAGCTCAGCATATTACAACAATAAGATAAAACAGTGAATAACCTTTTTACTGAACATTAAACCTGCATCTGTTTCTCAAACAACTTTCATTTAAACTACACTGATACAGTATTCTCTTCACATCAATATTGTTGTAAATGTATCTACATATCCTAAAAACTCGACATGTTTCACAGCTCTAATACAGACCAAAACTACATTCAAAGCAGCTCTTTTCTCAGTTTCATTCAAGTCTTTCAATGTTGTCTGCCTTAAGCTGCTGAGCAGTCATTCTACTAAAGTTACACGGCAACAAGCCAAAGTACACTTAGACTCATTTAACATGGAACAGAGAGGACTTTCTGCTGCACAAAACCATCCAAAATGATATTTCTATGACAGTAATTAGCCCAATAAGTGATTCATTGATTTAAAACAGTAATGAGGATGAAGGTGTAGAAATATCCTGATATAGCCTAGCTTAAAACTGTTTGACTAACTGTTGTTTTGGGCTCAAACGGTCGTTTTTACCACATTTCCTGACTATTTGATGAAACTTATATATAAACGTAATATTCTCTCAATAACAATAAACATATTTGTATAATTTCAGGCTCAATATATCCAAACTCATTTTAGCACCGCGAAAAACCTATGACAGGTAAAACTGTACAATTTCTGATCTGTTTCAATAAAGCTGTATGAATATTTTTTTACTCATTATTTAACATATGTGCCTTTTAACCCTTGCAGCTCCAGGCCATGTTTGCTACTTTTAGTCCACTTGGATTTTAATTGTAATAATTCATGTAAATTCTCAGTCTTTCAAACAGGATCAGGTTAAAGACATATTTAAATAATAAAGACGTGGACATGCTGGGCTGTCACAGTTTTTAGGGTGTAATGATGTAAGATTTGTGTTTTAAACGTTGTATGACCATAGACACAAAACAAAAAAATCTAAATGAATTTGAAATCTCACACAACTTAATCTAAATCACACACAGATCAATAATGAACAAATCTTTTCACATCTGAATATTGTAAAGTCAAGCCTCCACTAAAGGGGGAACAAAATTTAAGGATGCAAAGAAATTTAAAGTTAAAGCTATTAGCATATTCACAGATATTTAGATCTGTTAGATTTAAATAGTTGTAATGCATTGCATCTACTTTTAGAAGCAGATATTGTCTCAAATGTTCAAAAAGGCCACATAACATCACTCAGACTTCCTGTTTCATTAATTTGGGAAATGACAGAGAACTCTTTTCTCTTGCTGACCTTTGGCTGCTCCTGATTAGACACAATTGTCAAGAAAACAAGGTGATGAGATACTGAGAGAATTTCATTAGAAAACAGACTGACAGGAAGTTGTCACTTTCTCTAAGGGGTCAAAATAGAAATCTCAAAACATCAGTGTTGAGCATTTATTTAAAAAATGGTATCTTTTAGTTTTACCTTGTAATCTTGTCATTTTGAATTTTATAAGAACATTTTAACTTTTCTCTCCTCTTAATTTTGACTTTCTATTTCATGAGCTAAACTAGGAATCTACATTATTTTTCATCAGCACTCACATACTTTCCTTTTTTGGTGGTGGTAATGGACTTCCACAGTGATGCATACAAATTTTAAAGAAACAAGATTTCAGATATTCAGGTAGATTTCTGCAAAGAATTAGTCGACCTGAAAACCTGAGGGCACCAACTACTGTTCATATTTTTAAAAGCAAACTCAAGACCTATTTTTTAGTCTGGATTTTAACTGATTATATCTATTAACTGATCTTCTTTGCATTATCCTACTTAAGCAGATTTTATTACACATTTGGTGTTAGGCTATCTCATGAACATATTATTTTTACTTTCAAATTTTATTTATCTATCTTTCCCTATAATATTTTTAGTTAAATTCTTATCATGATTTTTAATCATCACTTTAGTCTTAGCTCCTGTGTTTCCTCATTTTTAATTCAAGACAGCATTTCCTCAGTCCTCTAATTCTGTTCTCTGTTAGAATCTCCTCTTTAAGTCGTTGTGTGTGTGTAAGTGAGTGTGTGTGCAGTATGTGGATTGTGAGGGTGGGTGGTCTTGTATTTTCATTGTATTTAATTTTCTACTTTTTAATTTATTTATATTTATTTTTATTTTATTTCTTATGTAAAGCACGTTGTGCTACAAGATTTTGTAGGAAAAGTGCTTAACAAATAAAGTTTAATTGATTGATTGATTGACAAATATATGCCAACAACCAAAGATAAATAAGATTTTTTCTGTCATGGAAGAGTTTGTCTTTTTATCATCTTCATGTTTACATTTTATTGATATTTAAATGAACTTAAGGGACACATCGAGTGAGAGGGAGGGCGCTGTGTGACCCCCCAGCTGCACTTTGCCCATCATCGCTCTAACTATGAGGTAGAAATTGTGTAAATACATCCAAGTAATTAAAAAAATAGTTTCATAATCTTTAATAAGATTTTAAAAGACCAAATCTATATAATCAAACCCAAATGCACATAATAATAGATGGTTGAAGCAGCTATAAACTGAATCAAGGCAAGTCAGAGCTTTTTGTAAAATTCAACAGTCACAGCAAATACCAATAAAGGAATTATAATTTAGTCAATATCTAAACAGAAATGCATAGTCTAGGTTCCATATTAGCAGCATCAAAATAGGTTGCTCAAAACTCTTTTTGCAATGTCCAAAGTTATCATTAAAGTTACCTCAACACTCTACACTGACTTCCAACAAAAGAGCAAATTATTACAACCAAGTTCCTCTTTTTGGAGAAAACAACACTCATGACCTGGAAGATGTGGACAGAGTATGAACTATGTTAGTCAAAGTTACTCAATAAATATGTCGTTAACTTTATATGAGCACCTTTCTGCTCAGTTTTAAGCATCAAACAGTTTTCATTTTATTTTATTTCTTTTCTGATAAGCACTAAAGACTTTACAAACTGAAACCAGTGAAGGTTTAAAAAAATCTCATGGACCGATGAATTCAGCTCAGCTCAGCATATTACAACAATTAGACAAAACAGTGAATAACCTTTTTACTGAACATTAAACCTCCATCTGTTTCTCAAACAACTTTCATTTAAACTACACCGATACAGTATTCTCTTCACATCAATATTGTTTCTGACACGCGAGTGTCTGCATAAGTGTGACGGCACACTGGACTGTCCCTCTTTTTGCAGTCCATCATAATGACAGACAGCCTCCTGATCTTTCCGTCATCCATCAAAAAATTCAGTCAATGATGGAAAATATTCGGTTAATGCGACCTCTGTTTCTCGCCACAATGACCGCAGCCCTCTGTGCGTAACGCTGTGCCTGTTTTGCACCTGCCTCTCAAACGTGCTAAACTTAGACGCAAAAACACCGCGCAATCAGTTGCGGGTTTGATAAATCACATTGCGGGTGCTAAAAGATCACATTTGCATCTCCTCCCAGTATTTTGCGCGTTCTGATCATCTGCATGTATTCTGCATATTCATGAAGGTAAACACGCTAAATAGTCTGCGCGTGCTATTTTGCTCATTTGACAGACGCAGTCCTCGGTGCACCCTGTTAGTGGATCAGCATTGCGCGCGCTATCAAGTTTGCACGTGATGTTATACACGCAAACCTTTAGTAGATCAGGACCATAGACAGGGAAAACATGGCTTTTACCTCACAAATACTGTATTCATGACAAAGTAAAGGAAACTTATTTAAAAATTCTTCACAGAATGTATCCTGTTAACTCTTTCATTTCAGAATTCATGGCTGTGGACAGCTCTTGAGTTTTTTGTGGGTTTGCTGATGAAACTTTAAATCATTTGTTTTTTTGAATGTAATGTCACAATGCAATTTTGGTCGGACTTGTGCTCTCATATCTTCACCCAAGTTAACATGTCATACTACTTCTCCCTAAGAGATACCATATGTCAGTTTGAAAATAAGAATAATAAGCGTTTTTAGTGTTTAGTTATTTTTTTTTTTTTATTTTATTGGGAAAATATTTTATTCAGAAATAAAAATTTCCAGCCTCCAAACCAACCTTTCCTCATCTTTTGATTGAATTTAATTCACTTCGTAAATGCTTAGCCCTGGTTAAAAATACAAAGAACGCACAAGTTTTAGATAACTATGAATGATATTTGATGTACACCCTGACATTTAATGTAATTTATATTTACAGAAATTATGAGACATTTATGTGTTGACATAGTGATGCTTAATTATTATACAATATAATTTATTTATTTTGTTTGTTATTGTTTCTTAAATGCAAAGGTTTAGATGAGATTCAGGAAATGTAAACATATATTTTCGATTTTGACTAAGTATTATTTTTTTGTTATGTATTGATATTTGACAGAATTTGTAAATTTAATATTTAAATAAAGTGTTTAAAAAAAAACTGTCGCATTGAGTAACAGCCTGGTGATAACAGTTTATTTTCACATATTGATTTAGCTCCGCGTTTTCTTTCCTGTGTTTTTTTTTTTTTTTTTTTGAAAATACAAAAGTTAAAATACAAACATATTTGTATAATTTCAGGCTCAATATATCCAAACTCATTTCATTTAACACCTCCAAAAACCTATGACAGGTAAAATTGTACAATTTCTGCTCTGTTTCAAAAAAGATGCATTAATATTTTTTACTCATTATTTAACATATGTGCCTTTTAACCCTTGCAGCTCCAGGCCATGTTTGCTACTTTTAGTCCACCTGGATTTTAATTGTAATAATTCATGTAAATTCTCAGTCTTTCAAACAGGATCACGTTAAAGACATATTTTAAATAATAAAGACGTGGACATGCTGGGCTATCACAGTTTTTAGGGTGTAATGATGTAAGATTTGTGTTTTAAACGTTGTATGACCATAGACACAAAACAAAAAAATCTAAATGAATTTGAAATCTCACACAACTTAATCTAAATCACACACAGATCAATAATGAACAAATCTTTTCACATCTGAATATTGTAAAGTCAAGCCTCCACTAAAGGGGGAACAAAATTTAAGGATGCAAAGAAATTTAAAGTTAAAGCTATTAGCATATTCACAGATATTTAGATCTGTTAGATTTAAATAGTTGTAATGCATTGCATCTACTTTTAGAAGCAGATATTGTCTCAAATGTTCAAAAAGGCCACATAACATCACTCAGACTTCCTGTTTCATTAATTTGGGAAATGACAGAGAACTCTTTTCTCTTGCTGACCTTTGGCTGTTCCTGATTAGACACAATTGTCAAGAAAACAAGGTGATGAGATACTGAGAGAATTTCATTAGAAAACAGACTGACAGGAAGTTGTCACTTTCTCTAAGGGGTCAAAATAGAAATCTCAAAACATCAGCGTTGGGCATTTATCTAAAAAATGGTATCTTTTAGTTTTACCTTGTAATCTTGTCATTTTGAATTTTATAAGAACATTTTAACTTTTCTCTCCTCTTAATTTTGACTTTCTATTTCATGAGCTAAACTAGGAATCTACATAATTTTTCATCAGCACTCACATACTTTCCTTTTTTGGTGGTGGTAATGGACTTCCACAGTGATGCATACAAATTTTAAAGAAACAAGATTTCAGATATTCAGACCTGAAAACCTGAGGGCACCAACTACTGATAATATTTTTAAAAGCAAACTCAAGACCTATTTTTTAGTCTGGATTTTAACTGATTATATCTATTAACTGATCTTCTTTGCATTTTCATGATTAAGCAGATTTTATTACACATTTGGTGTTAGGCTATCTCATGAACATATTATTTACTTTCAAATTTTATTTATCTATCTTTCCCTATAATATTTTTAGTTAAATTCTTATCATGATTTTAATCATCACTTTAGTCTTAGCTCCTGTGTTTCCTCATTTTTAATTCAAGACAGCGTTTCCTCAGTCCTCTAATTCTGTTCTCTGTTAGAATCTCCTCTTAAAGTCGTTGTGTGTGTGTAAGTGAGTGTGTGTGCAGTATGTGGATTGTGAGGGTGGGTGGTCTTGTATTTTCATTGTATTTAATTTTCTACTTTTTAATTTATTTATATTTATTTTTATTTTATTTCTTATGTAAAGCACGTTGTGCTACAAGATTTTGTAGGAAAAGTGCTTAACAAATAAAGTTTAATTGATTGATTGGTTGATAAATATATGCCAACAACCAAAGATCTGAAAGGATTTTTTTCTGTCATGGAAGAGTTTGTCTTTTCATCATCTTCATGTTTACAGTTTATTGATATTTAAATGAACTTCAGGGACACATTGAGGGAGAGGGAGGGCTCTGTGTGACCCCCCAACTGCACTCTGAACATCATTGCTCTAACAGAGTATGAACTATTTTAGTCAAAGTTACTCAATAAATATTTCATTACCATCTTACGCGAACCAAAATGATATTTCTATGACAGAAATTAGCCTAATAAGTGATTCATTGATTAAAAACAGTACTGAGGATGAAGGTGATTGAAGGCGTCAATCACGTTCTGACGTCTCTGACGTCATCGCGTACAAAGGGCTCCATCTACTGTGTTATTGAATAAACTTCTCTGGAAGAATTTTTAAAAAACTAGCGATATCATTTAAACCTTTGGCTTCAGTTTATTGATATTTAAATTAACTTAAGGGACACATTGACTAAGAGGGAGGGCTCTGTGTGACCCCCCAGCTGCACTTTGAACATCATTGCTCTAACTATGAGGTAGACATCGTGTAATCACTGCCAAGAAATTGAAGCAATTATTACTTATATCTTTAATAAGATTTTAAAAGACCAAATCTATATTATGAAACCCAAATGCACATAATCATAGATGGCTGAATCAAGGCTGGTCAGAGCTTTTGGTAAAATTCAACAGTCAGAGAAAATAAAGGAATTATAGTTAAGCAAATATCCAAATTAAAATACATAGTCTTTGCTCCATGTTAGCAGCATTAAAAAAGGCTGCTGAAAACACTTTTTACAATCGTTAAAAGTTATCATTAAAGTTACCTCAATACTCTACACTGACTTTCAACAAAAGAGCAAATTATTACAACCAAGATCCTCTTTTTGGAGAAAACAACACTCATGACCTTGAAGATGTGGACAGAGTATGAACTATTTTCGTCAAAGTTACTCAATAAATATTTCATTACCATCCAACACCATCCAAAGTGATATTTCTATGACAGAAATTAGCCCAATAAGTGATTCATTGATTAAAAACAGTAATGAGGATGAAGGTGTAGAAATATCCTGATATAGCCTAGCTTAAAACTGTTCGGCTAACTGTTGTTTTGGGCTCAAACGGTCGATTTTCACACATGTCCTGACTATTTGATTAAACCTCCAATATTCAACCAAAACTTGATGAATGAACCCTTAAAGTGTCATTTCGGGACATTTTATTAAGTTTGTTGTAATGTTGCCTTTTAAAGTCCAGTGCCTCTGCTGAAACACATTCTGTTAAATATAATCATATTTCTTACATTTCTCGAGCAAAGATCGACTTTCTCCATGTTTCTGTTATGATCGGTCGATGAACTTTGGCTGCAGCAACTTTTTCAACTCTGGATTCTGACAAATAATGACTTTAAAACCGTCTCAAATCTCTCCGGGGACTCGGTTCGTGAGGGTTCGTTTGGTTGATATTCCTCAAATGAATTTAATGTTGACATAGCAACAACATCCAACATCAATCACGTTCTGACGTCTCTGACGTCATCGCGTACAAAGGGCTCCATCTACTGTGTTATTGAATAAACTTCTCTGGAAGAATTTTTAAAACAACTAGCGATATCATTTAAACCTTTGGCTTCAGTTTATTGATATTTAAATTAACTTAAGGGACACATTGAGTAAGAGGGAGGGCTCTGTGTGACCCCCCAGCTGCACTTTGAACATCATTGCTCTAACTATGAGGTAGACATCGTGTAATCACTGCCAAGAAATTAAAGCAATTATTACTTATATCTTTAATAAGACTTTAAAAGACCAAATCTATATTATGAAACCCAAATGCACATAATCATAGATGGCTGAATCAAGGCTGGTCAGAGCTTTTGGTAAAATTCAACAGTCAGAGAAAATAAAGGAATTATAGTTAAGCAAATATCCAAATTAAAATACATAGTCTTTGCTCCATGTTAGCAGCATTAAAAAAGGCTGCTCTACACACTTTTTGCAATCGTTTAAAGTTATCAAGTTACCTCAACACTCTACACTGACTTTCACCAAAAGAGCAAATTATTACAACCAAGTTCCTCTTTTTGGAGAAAACAACACTCATGACCTTGAAGATGTGGACAGAGTATGAACTATTTTAGTCAAAGTTACTCAATAAATATTTCATTACCATCCAACACCATCCAAAATGATATTTCTATGACAGTAATTAGCTCAATAAGTGATTCATTGATTAAAAACAGTAATGAGGATGAAAGTGTAGAAATATCCTGATATAGCCTAGCTTAAAACTGTTTGACTAACTGTTGTTTTGGGCTCAAACGGTCGATTTTCACACATTTCCTTACTATTTGATTTGTATAATTCTTGGTTCAATATCTCCAAACTCATTTAACACCTCGAAAAACCTATGAAAGGTAAAATAGTACCATTTCTGCTCTGTTACTATAAAGTTGCAAGAATACTTTTTCTACTCAATATTTAACATATATGCATTTTAACCATTGCAGCTCCTGGCCATGTTTGCTACTTGAAGTCCACCTGGATTTTTAATGTAATAATGCATGTAAATTCTCAATCTTTCAAACAGGCTCAGGCTACCGACATATTTTATATCTCAAATACACAGAGAAGCTCGGCTATCAGAAATTTTAGGCTGTATTGATGTAAGGTTTGTTTTAAACGTTGTTTGACCATAGACCCAAAACAAAAAAAAATCCAAATGAAGTTGAAATCTCACACAACTTAATCCAAATCATGCACAGATCAACAAAGAGCAAACCTTTTCACTTCTGAATATTGTAAACTCAAGCCTTGGCTATAGGGAGAAAAAAATTTACGGATTCAAAGACATTTAAAGTTACAGCTATTTACAATTTACAACTATTTAGACCTATTAGCTCGAAATCAAAATCAGGAGAGAGAGAAGTCAATAATAAAAAATTAAATATAAATACATTAAAACCTGTTTCTTTTTAAATAAGAGCTGTAGTATAAACTAGAAGAGATGTGTGCTCATCAGGCTGAGTTTGGTGCCACTACAGTCAACAACAGCACTGTTATTACGGTTATTATAGTCATTTCCTATTAATGAATATACGTCAATATTATAAAATTAAATATAAATTACATTAAAAACTATTTCTCTTAAATAAGAGCTGTAGTGTAAACAAGAAGAGATTTTTGATCATCAGGCTGATTTCGGTGTTACTACAGCCAACAACAGTAAAGTGATTACAGTTTTATAGTCATTACCTATTGATAAACATATGACAATAATAAAATAAAATAATATAAATTACATTAAAACATATTTCTCTAAAGTAAGAGCAGAAGAAGTATAAAGTCGAGGAGATGTTTGATCACTAGTATGAGTTTGGTGTCACTAAGTCTGCAACAGTACAGTACAGTAATTACTGTCATTGCATATGCATACACACTGTTCTCTGAAATATTTTTTACCAATTTAAAAACTTTTTTGCTGAAATTAGAGCTGTAGTTTAAGGTAGAGGGGATCACCATTCATGTTTTATTATCATTTTGTTGTTAGATCTCAAAACTTTGATGGCATTTGCTTTTTTTTTATTCAAAAAATCCTGTAAAATATTTGAATTCACAGTTCTTAAAACAATATGACATGTAGTATGAATAACCTACGGTCATTTATGTGTGTTGTGATTTTGAAGACGATACAGCTCTTTATTGTGAAGTTATTGAATTTTCTTTCACACCATTCGTCCGATATGGTAAGTTGCCGCCGAGCCGTCACCGGCAGCGGACTGAGACCAAGTGAAGTTGTCTGGCTCGGAGGACGGCTGGTCTGGAGGAAAATGAGGCTGTAGCTCACAGTCTATGACAGTGTTTACAAAGAGGGGTCAGGTTTGAAACTACGTTGCTTTGTTGATGAGTTATTGACCTGAAATATGAGATATAAAGTCGTAAATCTACTACTATATGAAGTCACAAATTTACCAGTTTAAAAAGTCGTAGACGTTATAAACTCGAAAATTTCGTGTTTTTTCTCGAAAATGTCGAGTTCATGAGTCGTAAATTTGCAACTTTCTAAAGTAGTGAATTTCGAGTTTTTATTAATTTTTTTTATTTCTTAAAGTGGCCCTAATAGGTTGTCATATTAATAAGATTTCGAAAGGCCAAATCTATATTATTAAACCCAAATACACATAATAACAGACGGTTGAAGCAGCTAAAAAAGGAATCAATGCCGGTCAGAGCTTACATTTTTCTTAGATCTTATTTCTCGAGCAAACATCGACTTTCTCCATTGTCGCCTAAACAGCTCCATCGACGGTGTTACTGAATGAAAGTCTGATTATAACAGTTTGTTTTTACACATTAATTTAACTCTACGTTTTCCTTCCTATGTTGCTCTCGTTTCTTTGAAATAACAATAAACATATTTGTATAATTCTTGGCTTCATCTCTCCAAACTCATTTAACACCTCGAAAAACCTATGAAAGGTAAAATCGTACTATTTCTGCTCTGTTACTATAAAGTTGCAAGAATACTTTTTCTGCTCATTATTTAAGATATATGCATTTTAACCCTTGCAGCTCCTGGCCATGTTTGCTAATTGAAGTCCACCTGGATTTTTAATGTAATAATGCATGCTAATCAATCATAGGATCAGGTTAAAGACATGTTTTATATCTTAAATACATAGACAAGCTGGGCTTCAAGACTCTTTAAGATGTAATGATGTAAGGTGTGTGTTTAAACGTTTTATGACAATAGAGATAAAACAAAAAAAATCCAAATGAAATTGAAATCTCACACAACTTAATCCAAATCACGCACAGATCAATAATGAACAAACCTTTTCACATCTGAATATTGCAAAGTCAAGCCTCGGCTGGGGGAGGAAAACTTACAGATGCAAAGAAATTTAAAGTTACAGCTATTTACAATTTACAACTATTTAGAGCTGTTGGATCTAAATCTCATTATTTGACTGTGTTTTCTTAATTTTGTCCTCTTTATCTCATAACCATGACTTAATATCTAACAATTTCAACTTTTTATCTCATAAATCTGACACAATCGTTTAGTTTTACCTCTTAATCTTGTATTTTTGAATTTTATTTGATAATTTGAACTTCTCTCTCTCCTGATTTTGACTTTCTATTTTATGAGCTAAACTAGGAATCTAGATTTTATTTCATCAGCACTCAGAAAGATTTCATTTTTTGGTGGTGGTAATGGGCTTCCACAGTGATGCAAACACAAGACTTTTAAAGAAACAATATAAAACACTTTGACAGTAATTAGCCCAATAAGTGATTCATTGATTAAAAACAATACTGAGGATGAAGGTGTCGACCTGAAATATCCCGATATAGCCTAGCTTAAAACTGTTCGGCTAACTGTTGTTTTGGGCTCACACGGTCGATTTTCACACATTTCCTGACTATTTGATTTCACTTCCAATATTCTCACAATATTCAGGTAAAACTTGATGAATGAACCCTAAAAGTGTCCTTTCAGGACATTTTATTAAGTTTGGTGTCATGTTGCTTTTTACAGTCGACTGCCTCTGACTCTTGCCCAAACACCTGGTGTTCAATATAATCATATTTCTTACATTTCTCGAGCAAAGATCCACTTTCTCCATTTGTCTGATGGTCGGTCGATGAACTTTAAGTGGAGCAACTTTTTCAACTCTGGAACTGTCCAAGAAAACAAGTTGTAAAACTGTCTCAAATGTCTTCGCGGAATGGGATTGTGAGGGCTCGGGTGGTTGTTATTCCTCAAATGAATTTAATGTTGACATAGCAACTATCATCCAACGTCAGTCACGTTCTGACGTCATCGCGTATGAACAGCACCATCTACTGTGTTATTGAATGACAGTCTGATGATAACAGTTTATTTTTACGCATTAATTTAGCTCTGCCTTGTCTTTCCTATGTTGTTCTCTTTTTTTTTTTTGGAAATAACACTAAACATATTCGTATAATTCTTGGCCCAATTTCTCTAAACCTTCAAAAACCAATGAAAGGTAAAATCGCACAATTTCGGTTCTGTTAAAATAAAGTTGCAAAAATACTTTTTCTACTCATTATTTTTTATATTGCTATATTAAATATATAGACAAGCTGGCCTATCAGAGTTTTTAAGCTGTAATGATGTAAGATTCGTGTTTTAGACGTTTTATGACGATAAAGATAAAACAAAAAAATCCAAATGAAGTTGAAATCTCACACAACTTAATCCAAATCACGCACAGATCAATAATGAACAAACCTTTTCACATCTGAATATTGTAAGGTCAAGCCTGGGCTATAGGGAGAAGAAAATTTAAGTATTCAACGAAATTTAAAGTTACAGCTATGAACATGTTTACAACTATTTAGACCTGTTAGATACACAGCAGCCAACATCCAACGTCAGTCACGTTGAAAGGTAAAATCGCACAATTTCGGCTCTGTTACTATAAAGTTGCAAGAATACTTTTTCCACTCATTATTTAACATATATGCGTTTTAACCCTTGCAGCTCCTGGCCATGTTTGCTACTTGAAGTCCACCTGGATTTTTAATTTAATAATGCATGTAAATTCTCAATCTTTCAAACAGGATCAGGTTAATAGTTACATATATCTTTAATAAGATTTCCAAGACCAAATCTATGTTATAAAACCCAAATGCACATAATAATAGACGGTTAAAGCAGGTATAAGAGCAAAAGACCAAATTATTACAACTAAGGTCCTGTTTTTGGAGAAAACAACACTCATGACCGTGACGACATGAGAGAATATTCACCATTTTAGTCAAAGTTACTCAATAAATAGTTCATTCACTTTACATGAGCACATATCTGCTCATTTTGAAGCATCAAACAGTTTATTTTTTTATTGTATTTCTTTGTTGATAAGCACTCATGACATTATAGTCTTGAACCCAGGGAATGTTTAAAAAATCTCACATCGTGATAAATTAAGCTCAGCTCAGCATATTCCAACAATTAGACTAGATAAAACAGTGAACAACCTTTTTACTGAACATTAAATCTGCATCACAGAATGATCTGCCCACTCTCCAGCGACACTGAGCTCATCCACAAGGGAAGCAGAGATTAAGAAATGATTACTTTATTTGTATCATGGTTTTAACAACAAATATGCCCTTATAGTTGTACACAAAAAGCAGAATGAACCCCAGCACAAAATAACCTAAGGAGAGAGGGAGCAGGAGCATCCTGGTGACCCTCAGACAAATGTTGCCAATGACAAGGAACATTTTGAGGGAGCACAAGAAAAACCTAAAACCCCAATGGGCACAAAAATTCAGTCCAAGGCACCCAAAGCAGTCCATGAGGTCCAAAGATAAAAACATTAAAGCAATAAAAGGAAGGGCAATCAATAAATAAGAGCAGAAGAGAGAAGAATAAGAGATTGTAACGGGAACATGAAGAGAAAAAAACGATACAGAGCCTGAAAAGTAACCTATAAAAATTTGATTTAACATCGATTCAACAGATGAATCAAAAGCCAAAAAGTCAAGTTAAGCAGCCTAAATAAAGGAAATGTAATTTAAAGTTAAGTAATGACATTATTACGGTATTTTAAAATAAAATATATATAAAAGCCAACAACAGAGGAAGGATCTAGGATGATAATAGCAATAAAAGCAGATAAAAAGGCATTCTGAAATGCATGGTTATCTATTAAATAATGTGGCTGCGCTTATCAGGATAGAACCACATGGTTCACAGTTAAACTGGGTGTTATAAGGGCGGGTTTTCACGCATGTGGAAACAGAGGTATGATATTAGAGAAAGGGGAGCACGCGTACTCAAAAACAGGAGCGCCGCAAGTGTCTCTGCCTTCGTCTTCATGTGGGCACACTCAGTGCTGCGTGCATGACAGATGTTTTTCAATGTGAATTCACACAGACCTGACAGCCTCACCAAATGAATGTGAATGTCTAGAGGTTTAACAGAGCCTCGCTGTGACGACTGTGGAAAGGCACAGTGACCATGGCTGATGTGTTTTAGCTCGAGTGTCGTAAAATGATTAGCTTAAAACTTGAGCATTGCATATTCCTGAGATTTGTGGTGAAATGGAAAAAAACTGCAGCCGAATCTTTTTGTACTTTAACTGAGGTGTGGGAACACTCCATGTTTCAAGTGTTTGACTGGCACGAAAGATTTTGTTAAGGCACAGAGGACAGAGGATGTCCAAGATGACAAATGCTCTGACCCCCAGCACATCAAAACCTCTGACCACATTAAAAAAATTAAACCAACGGTTCAACACAGACGACAACTCAGGATAAGAATAACAGAAATGGTCTCTATTGAATAAGAGACATTTCTTCAAATTGTTCATGAAAATTTGAAAAGTGTGTGCCAAAGTTGTCCCAAAACACTTGGAAAACATGTAGATTTCCTTCACTTTGTTCCAAAATGTCTCCAGAAATGTGCTCACTTTTTCCTTCTGATCACAAGTCAGAAGTTTTGGCACATTTCCCAACACATGAGCAAGAAAACACCTGCACTTCAATCAGTAGCTAGCAGTGAAGTAAAGACATCACTTATTGGAAACATACTGAAGTTGTGCAAGAATACCCAACCTTATAAGCTCAGTCTCATTATTTAATAGCCGTATCTTGAATAGCTGGACTTTTAAATGGACTTCACTGGTTTATTGTCCAAAGATTAGCTAAGCTGCTCTGAAGGGGGTCAGACTGCCAGAATGTAAAAAAACAGATACTTAGACAAATGTTTTGGAGAACATTTGATAATTTACCAGCTCAGGCAGAGAAAGCCAGTGCAATGTGGATATAGGCCTAATACTTCAGACGACAGAGAATGGTTGTAATTTTATGAGGTCTGCACTCAAGGGTCAGCTCACCAAAATTACTAGACATTTCATTATTAAGTCCACAGATGCTCTCATTAGCCTACACTGTAAAAAAAAAAAATGTAAAAAAACGGTAAAAGCACTGGCAGCAAAGTTTCCAAACGAATACCGTAAAATTACAGTCAAACATCGTAACACACAACTACGTAAAATAACTGTAAAAATACAGGACTAGATTTTACAGTCAAAATTAATTAAAATACAATGTTTCATAGTAAATAAATGCCATTTTACTGTAAAATAACATATATATTCAGTCAAAACACATTGAAATCAGATTCTTTTCAAGTTAGGCTCTGTAATTTCACGGTATAAATTATTTATTTTAGGAAACAGTCAAATCTATCTACGGTAATTTCTTGTTAAAATACAATTTTTTCCATGTACAGTAACAAAGTTATAATGTATAAAAACAAACTCTGATCACAAAACTAAAGATAAATGTCTGCAAATTTACAGTATTAATATGCAATTTTTAGAGAATTAGTAGGTTAAAAAACAACCACTGGACACTGGAAAAACAAGCCAAGTATGTTATAAATACATCAGAAATAGCTACATTTAAGGCCAGTCTCTGTAAATTAAGAATATTTAGTAGTTTTTTCCCGTGGAATAGCCTGTAATTTCACTGTATAAATGATTTATTTTAGGAAAACAGCTAAATCTGTTTACAGTAATTTCATTTGAAAATACTTTTTTTTTACAAGTACAATGACTGAGAAATAATGTATAAAAATGCTATAAATGCATTAAGCCAATGAAATCTCTGCCCATTTACAGTATTAATCTGCAATTTTAAAGAATTATGAGATTTTAAAATGTTCATTACACAATGGAAAAAGCAGAGTACATTAAATATACATCAAAAGTAGCTTTATTTAAGGCCAGTCCTTGTAAATGAACGGTATTAATTTCGTGAAACAGTTTTGTCTATACTGATTTGCTGTGTAATTGTGGTTTCCCCAAGTAAAAATACAATGACACAATGTATAAAGAAAATATATACCTTTAATCAAAAAGGAAAGTCTGCACATTTACAGTATTAGTTTCTTTAAAGAACTGGATGATGGAGCACTGTACATCAAAATACATACAAAACAGGTATATATAAATATCTGTAAATTTAAGATATTAAACAGTCATTTTAGTAAACTGAACAAATATTGTTAAAAATGATCATTTGCCCGAAAAACAAGGATAGTACTTTACTACACTTTGAAACAACTAAGAAATAGGAATATTTCAATATTTCTAACCCTTGCCCCAAACAACATGTTTTCAGTCACGATCCCTAATAGTGGAAACAAGATAGCTCCGACTTTCTGCATCAACATCAACATAAGAAACAATCTAAGGATCTTTTTCAAAACATGACATGACCAGGATAATCATACTGTAATCAGTCTGTTATCTTGAAAAGCATTGTTTGAAAAAAATAAATATGAATAAATAAAACTATGGAGATCATAGAAAAATTGCAGGTATGTTTCATTTTTGAACACCATGGAGTAAATGATATGATATACATGGTATGGTACATAAACATAAATGTTTCTGGTGTTGGATAGATGGTCCATAGTTATTAACAGAAAAGAATTGCAGATTTTGCTCTTTTCATAGGTCATTTTGACAATAAGTTAACACTGCACCAATTGTATCCCTTAAAGTGATATTGATAACTGTTGTGTTGTACTGTACATAATGTCCAAAATATTGAGCAGCTTTTTCAGCAGTTGCTCCTGTGCTTTACAACTAAGATACATTGACTAGACCCCCAAATACATTAAAGTCCGTGTAAAGCAAAATAAATTTGTGTTTTAAGTTTATCATACCACAGAAACATGTGTCATTGACCACTCAGCCAAATTTGAAAGAATAAAAAAAATTTAAGTTTATAAAATTAAGTCTCAAAATCATGCAAAAACAATCACTTCTCTTTGCTGTGAGACGCTGGGGGCGTGTCAGTTAGAGGTGCTGGAACCACAACCACATGCGAGAGGGGAGGGGAGCCGCCTCCGTCTACTGTACAAGGACGTAACCTACAGTAACAATGGAAGCTAGCACTTTAATGTAAAACCCTCTTTATATCAGCTGGAAAGGGCATTGTTAGTGAGCTGACATCACTAGTAGACTTTTTGTAGACCTGTGTTACTCACAGAACAGAAAGGTCCTTAAAACCCCAGTCTACATGTATTTCCTTGTCATAGCTATATTGGTGGCACATAAAAAATACCTGTGGTTCATCACTGCACTCTCATATGGACTCCGCTTAGGGAATGAAGCCAAATCAGGTCATGATTACATGCAATAACATTTGCTAACATTACATGAGCATTGCAGGATGCTCGATGTGAAATCACAGCAAAAAGCATTTAATTGCCAGAATTCACAATATAAGCACACACTTGTGCTTATAAAATTCTGAATGGTTGAATGGCTTTCACACGTTTTAAGGAAATACATTTATGACCTATTTAATGTGTTTAGAAGAAAATGGCTGAATATTTGCTTTACACAGACTTTAATTGTTAAAAGTATCCCACTGCAAACTCTTTTCACTTATGAGTAACACCATAAGAACTACCTATAATGACAGAAACCATCTTTAAAATAAATAAATAAGTTTTGTGTACTATGAATTTTTCTTAGTTTGGCCCAAGTTTAACCAGACAACATGGAGAGGGTGGGCTTTATGTCCCATACTACAGAGAGACAACAGGGGGGGATTGAGATGTTTTGACTTCACTTGACATCCCTTTTCCTAAACCAAATCTAAACAGAGCTAAATGTCTGGTGGGTAAAGCTGTGTGGAAGACCATATTCAACTAAACATAAAGAAGACAAACGTGGATGTCTACATTTGTTATAAGGGAAGTAAACATTGTGTATGTATGGATTACTTTTTCAACAGAGTGAAAAAGCAACGTATCCCCGTGGGGAAATTAAAATCTGACATGGGTTTTGTAACATGAGAATCTACTTATTGCCTGTTATGTGCAATGAGAGTAATTTGAGGTAATTTAAGCACAGGAACAGCTTATGAAGACAATTACCAACATTTGGACTAAAACCATGGCCATTAAACTTTGTAACTATTTTTTGCAAATGAAACAAATATAAAATTATGTCAGGATACATTCAATGTGGGCAATACATACTGTGTGTGAGAAACTGTTGTCAGATCATTTCAAACTGTCTGTTCACTTGCTTCTTGGGCCTCCTTAAATAACTCCGATTGTCCATCTATGGAGAAAACAGGCAGTGGTTAAACAATCCATGTAAACCTTTTGGCATTTTACAGACAAACATTCATGAGAAACTGAAATTATCATTTCTACTTTGAGTTGCTTTTTTCTTATCAGACATTACCAGAGTATATGCAGGAATCCTGAAGTTCAACACCTTGAGACATTTTAAAAGACCACCTCAAAATATTTTAAGACCTCATTGCCACTCTGAGCTGTAATCAGCAACATATATTTAACTTTGTTTGTAGCCCTTGCCCAGATCTGTGCCTAGAAAACAACCCTGTTAATGAGTTCTGTTGAAGAACTCAGTTGAGACTCCAGTGATAGTTTTTCAAAATTAAGTTATTTGCATAGCAGTGTCACATTTCATGAGTTGAGCACAATTTTACCTTCTTGTTTTTTGGTATGTAAACATGCGCAAATATAGACTTTGTGTTTCATACAATATAATTTACATTTGAAACATCTGTAAAAAAAATAATAATAGATCATAATTCTGAAGGGATAGCTTATATTTTGGCTTGGCGTGGCGTGGCGGTGCGCCACAATCATTTACACGTCACAGAAACCCTGGGGTATGGAAAAAAGATTGATGAGATTAACAATTAATTTAAATGATTTTAGCAAAAGGCTGCAACATTACAATGTGAAAAAAACTGAAGGGGTCCCATTGTATCTATTTTACAAACTTACCAGGGCCATGAAGACACATCAAGGGAACATAGAGGACTATTACACAAATACCACACATAATTTACAGCACAACCAAACACTATCATAGTATGTCATTGCCCCTACCTGATGTAACTTGAGAGGGAATATGATTTGTCTTCTATTTTGTATGTGTGTGTGTGTGTGTGTGTGTGTGTGTATACTCACTTTGGCTGCACAAGGTGAAGTGTTGAGGAGTTTGTTTTCTTAGCCAGATGACTCTTCTACAGCAGGTACTGTCAGTACTAATGAAGAGAGAACCAGGTCATTGTTTCCATTAGAGGATTCCTAAGGATTTTTTTTTATTTTAAAGTATATTTCACATTAATCATCACTCACCTCAGGTCTGCACAATTACAGCAGTACATGTCTGCCCTGTGATCCACACTGAGCATTGCTAGCAAAGCCAACAATGTGCCACCTTTCTTCCAAACTAAGAGAGACACAGAAGAGCAGAAATAAAGAGTGATAAATATTACCTTTAGAGACTACACTCAGCACATTACTCCACTTTTATTAACATTATGTTCTTAAAAGTAAGATTTGCTCAATTGAAAATATCAAAATCATCCTGTTGTCACTTTGTCTCGTCTTGTGTTGTTCTGTGTGTCTACAATATGAAATTAGCGACGGGAGACAGCAGTGAGCAGGCTACCTTAGCATGCCAATGCTAGAACGAAACTCATTTAAAAACATAAATTAATGATCAGGACGAGTGGCATATGACACGGAGCAATATACAGCAGTTTGACCGCACTCAAATCACGAATAACAACTTTTAAGAGCATGTATCACCGAGAGCAGAGACAGCACTATTACGAACTACCTCTGGCCATGTTAGAAAACGTTTTGACCAAAAGCGAGCGTTAACAACTGACTGTTACCCGCCTGGTCATAAAACGTTAGCTACCTGCTAACAACAGCCAATGTAACGGTAGCAATTTATCAGAGGGATGCTAACGTTAGCTTCAAAGCTGTCCACCCGATGTATGACACATTGAAATTATCATTCACAGCACATGCATTATCTGGGACACTTACCTAAAACGGCGTTTGGTTGACATGTCCGCTGTGGCTTTAGTCAAGGTAGGGCCAGACCAGCCGTAGTCTCATACCATTGAAGCTTATGTGTCCAAGAAGGGGGTCTTTCACATGAGTCATGACCCGCACTGAACCTGATTGGACGGACACTAACCCCAACCTTTTTGTCATTCTTCAAACTTGTCGACAACTGGCAGATTATTGGTTTATTCAGCAGGTTAAGTCGTTATGGGCGGGACAAAGCAAACTGGAAATAGGCGCAAACTTTAAAATTTGAATCTAGTCTGATTGCATGAATTGAATGAAGCAAATAATGAAATTATATATATATATATATATATATATATATATATATATATATATATATATATGTATGTGTGTGTGTGTGTGGTTATACATATATATAGTTATATATGTATATATATGTATATATATGTGTGTGTGTGTATATATATATATATGTATATATATATATATATATAATATATATATATATATATATATATATATATATATATATATATATATACAAATAGATAGATAGATATACAGATTTATAACCAATAGAAGGCAATTGACTTTTAAAATGCCTTCATACAGTAATGTTCAGTACATTTCTTTTTCTGTCAAATACTAATTTCTTCTAAAAAAAAAATCACCTTTACAATGCATACTTAATGATCTGCAATGTTATGGAAAAAACTAAAGATTTCTGAAATTTAATGTACATTTCTTCATTAATAGGAAAGATATGTAAAATTACATCACATTTTATGTTAAAAAAAATTTTATTATGAAAGAAACATGTTAAATTACCTTCAAAAAAACATAATAATACTGATGCAATATGTTATGGTTAATTTCTTGTAATTCTAAAGATTAATCTTTTAATTAATGCTAGTATCCGTTAATTTACAGGTATTGCATTGTCTTATGGAAAACGGTAATAAACCTGTAAAAAATACAGAAAATGGTATGAAAATTTACAGTTAAAGATTTACAAAAACAGTAAGTTGTCATAAAAAAACAGAATATTAATGTAAACTAACATTATGGTTAACTAACTGTAATTTAAAACATGAAACCTTAAAATTACTGAAAATTACTGTAAATCTACTAGCATTTTGTTGTTTTATTGGAAAACAGGAAAAATCTGTTAAAAATTACAGAACATCACCTATAAAATTACATTTTTTTTTTACAGTGTAGATTTTGAGCACTGCAGTTTTGGTTTCCTTTTTTTTTTTTTGCCCCTCATCACGTAACATGAAACCTTTTTCACCACAGAAGCACTTTGATTGATCAGATGTGTGATGAACGAACTCATAACCAGAGTTAATTTTGACAGCACTTTTTAATTTAGTTTTAGTCTTTTGCCTAAAAAATCTTTTAGTTTTACTCATAAGTTAGTCATCTAATTTTTTTTTTAATTTTAGTGTAGTTTTAGTTAATGAAATTTCACATTTTATTCGATGAAATCTACTGTAAATTTAGTCGACTAAAATATGAAGCGTAAAGTGTAAGGCATTTTTTGTTTCCTTGAATTTCTGAAGTCATGTTTACACTTGGATCCCACCACCATGAAGCTAAAGTTGTGACTGGATGTCCTAAATAATATTTTTTGACAGCACACAGCCGTCTGTCATAAGTGCGGCTGACTGACAGTCCAGCCGCGGGAGTTGGACACAGAGACACAAAATAGAGAAAGAGAAATTAAATAATTCAGTGAAGCCACTTAAATCAAAACCTTTTGAGGGGAGAACATATCAGGAGAAGCTGCAGGTGAAAGAGCTCGGACCTGATCAGCCGAACATCATAATTAATGTCCGAAGACATCTGACGTTTCCGACATCATAAAACAGCGGACTCCTCCGACTTTATGCCCCCCGTTACACCGGGAAATAAGATGAACCGAAAGATTCACTGTCACTAACGCTACATAATTCATATAGCCTATTTTTTCTTTTAGCCTATTCATTGTAAGAAATGTAGCCTACGTAGATTCTACTCAGACATGTGCATATGCTATAAATAATAGATGCATACAGGACTGTATAACTTACATTTGTAAAACATGTAAAATGAACTTTACACTTATTTATTTTCTAGTGTCAATATTTTCCAATTATTTACATCATAATTCATAAATGAGGAGCAAAAAGGGAGCAATCAATCCAGGGGTTAAATGTGCTTTGTGTTCATTGACAGCCAAGCTGCAGGCACGGGAAACCCCAAAACACGGCATCTGTGTCCGAATAAGGTCATCTCTGTCAGGAAATGGACACAAGAAACAGCGGACTCCTCCGACATAATGTCCGAAGACATTGGACCATATATATCTGTTTAATGATATTTCATATTATTATAATATATGTATACAAATATATATATAGTTATTACAGCCTATTATTATTTGAATAGCAAAAGTTTACAACCATTTGAGATGCTTCAAGGGAGATTGAGGATAAATCAAGTCTTCTTATGCTAATTGTTTCAGGAACTTTAAAAGAAAGAAAGAAAGAAAAGTAAATAATATTTTAAAAAAACTGACCCTGAACTGATGTGAGAGCTGGTGTGGACTTTTAAAGCCTTAAAGGCAGGAGGAAACTTTTTTGTTTTTGCAGGACTTTTGCATCATCATCTCAAGATTTGTTGACATGTGCAAGAAAAGATGGCAATGGTGGCCCTGTTTTATTTCTTGTCAATGTACTGATAATAATCCTGCATAATAGCCAACACCCATCTTTTCTGAATCAGCAGCCTCTCAGTTTGCTCTCACTCTTGAAGATTTCAGCAAAGATGGAATTAAATACCAGCTCAGAATTTCCTTTAAGTGATGAAGCAGCTCTGCTCATTGATTTCTTCTTAAACATCTAATTGACTCTACTGGTTAAATATAGTACAACAATTTAAAACAAAAAACTTCAGGACTCTTTTTCTTCCCGTGTTTAATTTTAAAAACTATTGTTTGTTCTCACGTCCTCATATCCTGAAAGCTTGCTGTTGTCCAAAGTTCAGCAGCAGCTCTGCAGAAGAGAAAAGCACACAATAACAGTCAGTGAATCTGAAAATCTTCTCAACATGGATAATGAAAACATATTTCTTTGTATTTAAAAAATATTCAATCAGAAGCTGATACTCACCTTGACTCTCCTCTTATCCTCCTGGAGGTCAGGAGACAAAGTTGGACAAGAGGAGAGTTGACCGTCTCTGTCCTTTGATTTATAAGGTCCAATTTTTGAGAGGAGCACGTGAGCATCCTGCCCTCCCCAAGCCTCTTTAATATCTATGACAATGAGAAATTTTAAAAAGCAAGTCAATAGCAGAAGTAACACTTACAATAACATAAAAGTGCAATATCATGTTTCACTTTCAAATCCATACATATTTCAAAAATGTGTTTTGGGTGATTTACATTTCTCCGTGTTGCAGGACGTGGCTGTAGTTCCTGTGGATCTTCAGCAGGAGTTGTAGACCTTTTGTTCATAGATCCAGTGGTGGCTGAGGTTGTTGGAGAGATATGAGGGGTGACAGAAGCAGCAGTGGAATGTCCCTCAGCTGTCGAGGTGGTGGGTGAAGTTTCACCAGGTGAGGAGGAAATACCAGGGGAAAAGGAGCGCCTTCTTTTTAATTTCCCAAAACCTTGGACCTTCCTCCAGGTACTTTTTGAGGTGATCAATACTGACCTTGTAGACAGGTTTCCCATCCTTGCTAACAAGGTCAATGCTCTTCCCCTCAACCTTGGTAATGTAATATAGGCCAAGGAACTCAGGGTCAAGATTCTTCCCTGCTGGCTTTGGACATTTGCCGCCACACCATGTCCCCCCACCTGCATACTGTACATATATATATATATAATATATATATTTTTTTTTTATTTGGTGCTTTTATTGCAGCCTTGGTTTTCTCTTGCACCTTGTCCAGATTTTGTTGGACGATGTTGAAGTTTTTTTCTTGCCATTGGATATCCATGCTCACCTGTTCCTCAGCAAAAAGCTCCTCAAAATATTCATCTACCGGTGGCAGAAAAAAAAGGATGCTCAACTTTGTTACTGTTCATATATGATACTGGACAGATGTTTACATTCTTCAACAGGGGAGGAATACTGCATAGATTAGATGTAAATGTAAATAAAGAAAATCCAACCTTATAGTTGTCCGCCAGCTCAGATGGACACCGTGCTTCTCTTCCAAACATAAGGAAGTATGGTCAGCTGTTTTTTCATTCACAGGCCGAACATGACTAGATCCAGGTAAAGGACCCAGTTGTTGGGCTTCTCTTTGACAAGTAATCATGCAGTAATCGATGATGACATATATGTTTTTGTGCCCTTGATCCGCTGTCACAAGCTGGCCACTGAGGTCCATGCCAACAAGTTCAAAGGATCGTTTGGTCTGTAAAAAACCAGGAGAGAAGAATCTTAAAGCAAACAGAAATAAACAAAGTTACAGTAAAGGGAAATAAATGGGAAATTAACCAAAAAACAACACTAATTTGAAAGTAATGATTAATATTACATTTACCCCGCATTCTATATAAATGTAGGATGGCACTATAGATACAGACTGAATGTAAGTGACACTGAGAAGACATGCAGAAATCAATAAAGAATATTAAAGTTATCGTGTTCCTTTGTTTGAGTAAAAAGATCCTGACTTTAGTAGTGGTGTGTATTGGCTGTCTAACCCTTGTCAGTGAACTTGACAGACTGTAAAGAGGATAAAAGCTGTCTAATTAAAACACAAACTCCAAAGTTCCCCTTGACAGGCTTGTAATCTGTGCCTTTCTGGAGCTCAACTTTTCCCTGCTGACACACCGTGCACTCTGACACCTGTGTATGATCACAAAATGACTGATATAAAACATTTCACAGGTTAAAAATTACATCGTTATGGCCATGTGTGCCACTCAGGAATCCTGTATATATTGTTCATCCCAAAAATGGAGCACAAATTACATCTTTTTAACAGCCTGAAAAAAACATTTCCTTGCTAAATTAATCTTCAGAATATATTGACAAGCCAACTTTGTTGAATTGAAAAGCCAAATTACATAAATAATTTCCAGTTGTTTCTGACATGGCAGCAGTACCTTTTTATAGCAACAAGAATTAAAGTAAATTAAAAGAGTGAATACCATCTTACCCATTTGTTGTCAAATGTCATGGCAGGTTAGTAAAACCTCTGTGATATGGCATTTTGATCTAGCCACAGTGTGCTCCAATGTCACTGGTGTGAAAATCAACAAATATGGCCTCCGCTTCAGCCGGCCCACAAAACCACTTTTACTTTGAGCTCTTTTTCGGAGCCTTTGTGGTGGATGTGATGTGGCTTGCCATCTATGACAAAGGACAGCATTCATTTAAATGGTATGTTGTAATAAATAAGAATACAGTGGTATCTCAGACTCTGAAAGCTCCATTGCCTGACCTTTTGAAGAAGTTCATGCTCTAAGGGCTCAATGAAGCCATTGACTTTAAACTGTGCTGCAAATTTCAGGGATTGCTCACTCTATATGCACTTTTGTGGTTATAAACAATTCATTCGAGGGTTGCAGGGTCATGTCAAAATTAAATGGCCTTTAAAAGTCACACTATATTGGGTATTCTCATCAGCTCTAAATTGTTGGGTTACTCGGATTTGATGATTTATTACAGATGTTCAATAAATCACAAAACATGCAACAATGCTTTGTGTTTATTATAATGGTTGGCATGCTTACTTTGAATCTTTGGTCAAATAATTTGGTTGGCCTCCTGCAGCCCAGTTTTTTTCAAATTCTGAGGCAACATTATGAAGATATAATTGGTGTAAAATGTTTGAGCACCTGTAACAGCAGATTTTGCAGTTGTGAACAATGATTGGTAAATCAGTAAATTTGAGCCGACTCAGTGATTTGGGAAGTTGTAGATTTTTTTTTCTTCGCAAAAAAACACCACTCTTTCACATTCACAAATTCTTAATGACAGGTGCGCAAATGCTTTTTTTTCAGAAGTTATTGATTTATAAAATGACTAGGCCACAATTTTGTCTCTAATTTTGCTGTAGCTATAGGTATTTGGTGCAAAACCGATTCGTGCACCTGTAGCGATTTGCAAAGGGAGGGGGGGATAAATCATAAAATCATTGTATGTGACCTCAGATTTACCGATAGACATACACATCACTGAACACAAATAAAAATTCCACTGTCACAGGTGCTCAAATATTTTTTTTGCCATTAGCCTAATACCTTCATAGAACTCTGCATGTTTACATCTTTTTATCATGCGTTATGGGAGGTGTGATAACTTGTCTTCCACAGTGTAATTAGAGGCTTTTCTTTTGAGGCTGGAGCGCTGGTACTTGTCGCAATTGGGGGGAAATTTTCCTGTATTATATTTTCCTATCATACATGTACATATACC
>JBAMNC010002157.1:0-50644 GCA_037902135.1 Cetoscarus ocellatus | reverse complement strand
GCTGGAGGGCGAGAGCAGAGGCTGCAGGTCAACTACTTCACTGATGGAGAGGAGAAGGGACTCAGGATGAAATATCAGGATCGTCTGACACTGAGAAAAGATCAAATGTTGTGATTGCATGTGCTGTTGTGAAGACAAGTATCACACACATGAAATCAAGATAGAAAGGACCAAGTCACTTATCACAAGTTGACTTGTGCTGCCGTTGTTGCAGAAAGGTGCTGTTGAATCAACAACACTTACAACCACAAAGAAAACACACCAGCTGAATCTCAACAACTTCAGCTGACAAACATTCATGCATTTTCCTACACTCACTATCTACAATTGGTTATTGATCCTAAAATCTCAGCCTTCAAACTCTTCCTCTCACCAGCAGTGAACCCTGGGCCTCCAAAATTTGCTCAGTCAAACCCTCCACTGACAGCCACTCCTGATACATCTCAGCTCACTCGTCTCCTGATGGGAAAACCTCGTCGTCGTCTGGCCCAAGGATTTGGACAACACTCCTGGATCGATGTTGAAGTGGCTGGCTGGAGGGCGAGAGCAGAGGCTGCAGGTCAACTACTTCACTGATGGAGAGGAGAAGGGACTCAGGATGAAATATCAGGATCGTCTGACACTGAGAAAAGATCAAATGTTGTGATTGCATGTGCTGTTGTGAAGACAAGTATCACACACATGAAATCAAGATAGAAAGGACCAAGTCACTTATCACAAGTTGACTTGTGCTGCCGTTTAAAAAGAAAGGTGCTGTTGAATCAACAACACTTACAACCACAAAGAAAACACACCAGCTGAATTTGAAAAAGTTCAGCTGACAAACATTCATGCATTGTCCTACACTCACTATCTAAAATTGGTTATTGATCCTAAAATCTCAGCCTTCAAACTCTTCCTCTCACCAGCAGTGAACCCTGGGCCTCCAAAATTTGCTCAGTCAAACCCTCCACTGACAGCCACTCCTGATACATCTCAGCTCACTCGTCTCCTGATGGGAAAACCTCGTCGTCGTCTGGCCCAAGGATTTGGACAACACTCCTGGATCGATGTTGAAGTGGCTGGCTGGAGGGCGAGAGCAGAGGCTGCAGGTCAACTACTTCACTGATGGAGAGGAGAAGGGACTCAGGATGAAATATCAGGATCGTCTGACACTGAGAAAAGATCAAATGTTGTGATTGCATGTGCTGTTGTGAAGACAAGTATCACACACATGAAATCAAGATAGAAAGGACCAAGTCACTTATCACAAGTAGAGAGGTGCTGACATTTAAAAAGAAAGGTGCTGTTGAATCAACAACACTTACAACCACAAAGAAAACACACCAGCTGAATTTGAAAAAGTTCAGCTGACAAACATTCATGCATTTTCCTACATTCACTATCTACAATTGGTTATTGATCCTAAAATCTCAGCCTTCAAACTCTTCCTCTCACCAGCAGTGAACCCTGGGCCTCCAAAATTTGCTCAGTCAAACCCTCCACTGACAGCCACTCCTGATACATCTCAGCTCACTCGTCTCCTGATGGGAAAACCTCGTCGTCTGGCCCAAGGATTTGGACAACACTCCTGGATCGATGTTGAAGTGGCTGGCTGGAGGGCGAGAGCAGAGGCTGCAGGTCAACTACTTCACTGATGGAGAGGAGAAGGGACTCAGGATGAAATATCAGGATCGTCTGACACTGAGAAAAGATCAAATGTTGTGATTGCATGTGCTGTTGTGAAGACAAGTATCACACACATGAAATCAAGATAGAAAGGACCAAGTCACTTATCACAAGTTGACTTGTGCTGCCGTTTAAAAAGAAAGGTGCTGTTGAATCAACAACACTTACAACCACAAAGAAAACACACCAGCTGAATCTCAACAAGTTCAGCTGACAAACATTCATGCATTTTCCTACACTCACTATCTACAATTGGTTATTGATCCTAAAATCTCAGCCTTCAAACTCTTCCTCTCACCAGCAGTGAACCCTGGGCCTCCAAAATTTGCTCAGTCAAACCCTCCACTGACAGCCACTCCTGATACATCTCAGCTCACTCGTCTCCTGATGGGAAAACCTCGTCGTCGTCTGGCCCAAGGATTTGGACATCACTCCTGGATCGATGTTGAAGTGGCTGGCTGGAGGGCGAGAGCAGAGGCTGCAGGTCAACTACTTCACTGATGGAGAGGAGAAGGGACTCAGGATGAAATATCAGGATCGTCTGACACTGAGAAAAGATCAAATGTTGTGATTGCATGTGCTGTTGTGAAGACAAGTATCACACACATGAAATCAAGATAGAAAGGACCAAGTCACTTATCACAAGTTGACTTGTGCTGCCTGTTTAAAAGAAAGGTGCTGTTGAATCAACAACACTTACAACCACAAAGAAAACACACCAGCTGAATCTCAACAAGTTCAGCTGACAAAGCATTCATGCATTTTCCTACACTCACTATCTACAATTGGTTATTGATCCTAAAATCTCAGCCTTCAAACTCTTCCTCTCACCAGCAGTGAACCCTGGGCCTCCAAAATTTGCTCAGTCAAACCCTCCACTGACAGCCACTCCTGATACATCTCAGCTCACTCGTCTCCTGATGGGAAAACCTCGTCATCGTCTGGCCCAAGGATTTGGACAACACTCCTGGATCGATGTTGAAGTGGCTGGCTGGAGGGCGAGAGCAGAGGCTGCAGGTCAACTACTTCACTGATGGAGAGGAGAAGGGACTCAGGATGAAATATCAGGATCGTCTGACACTGAGAAAAGATCAAATGTTGTGATTGCATGTGCTGTTGTGAAGACAAGTATCACACACATGAAATCAAGATAGAAAGGACCAAGTCACTTATCACAAGTTGACTTGTGCTGCCGTTGTTGCAGAAAGGTGCTGTTGAATCAACAACACTTACAACCACAAAGAAAACACACCAGCTGAATCTCAACAAGTTCAGTTGATAAGCATTCATGCATTTCTCTACAGTCACTATCTACAATTGGTTATTGATCCTAAAATCTCAGCCTTCAAACTCTTCCTCTCACCAGCAGTGAACCCTGGGCCTCCAAAATTTGCTCAGTCAAACCCTCCACTGACAGCCACTCCTGATACATCTCAGCTCACTCGTCTCCTGATGGGAAAACCTCGTCGTCATCTGGCCCAAGGATTTGGACAACACTCCTGGATCGATGTTGAAGTGGCTGGCTGGAGGGCGAGAGCAGAGGCTGCAGGTCAACTACTTCACTGATGGAGAGGAGAAGGGACTCAGGATGAAATATCAGGATCGTCTGACACTGAGAAAAGATCAAATGTTGTGATTGCATGTGCTGTTGTGAAGACAAGTATCACACACATGAAATCAAGATAGAAAGGACCAAGTCACTTATCACAAGTTGACTTGTGCTGCCGTTTAAGAAGAAAGGTGCTGTTGAATCAACAACACTTACAACCACAAAGAAAACACACCAGCTGAATCTCAACAAGTTCAGTTGATAAGCATTCATGCATTTTCCTACAGTCACTATCTACAATTGGTTATTGATCCTAAAATCTCAGCCTTCAAACTCTTCCTCTCACCAGCAGTGAACCCTGGGCCTCCAAAATTTGCTCAGTCAAACCCTCCACTGACAGCCACTCCTGATACATCTCAGCTCACTCGTCTCCTGATGGGAAAACCTCGTCGTCGTCTGGCCCAAGGATTTGGACAACACTCCTGGATCGATGTTGAAGTGGCTGGCTGGAGGGCGAGAGCAGAGGCTGCAGGTCAACTACTTCACTGATGGAGAGGAGAAGGGACTCAGGATGAAATATCAGGATCGTCTGACACTGAGAAAAGATCAAATGTTGTGATTGCATGTGCTGTTGTCAAGACAAGTATCACACACATGAAATCAAGATAGAAAGGACCAAGTCACTTATCACAAGTTGACTTGTGCTGCCGTTGTTGAAGAAAGGTGCTGTTGAATCAACAACACTTACAACCACAAAGAAAACACACCAGCTGAATCTCAACAAGTTCAGTTGACTAAGCATTCATGCATTTTCCTACAGTCACTATCTACAATTGGTTATTGATCCTAAAATCTCAGCCTTCAAACTCTTCCTCTCACCAGCAGTGAACCCTGGGCCTCCAAAATTTGCTCAGTCAAACCCTCCACTGACAGCCACTCCTGATACATCTCAGCTCACTCGTCTCCTGATGGGAAAACCTCGTCGTCTGGCCCAAGGATTTGGACAACACTCCTGGATCGATGTTGAAGTGGCTGGCTGGAGGGCGAGAGCAGAGGCTGCAGGTCAACTACTTCACTGATGGAGAGGAGAAGGGACTCAGGATGAAATATCAGGATCGTCTGACACTGAGAAAAGATCAAATGTTGTGATTGCATGTGCTGTTGTGAAGACAAGTATCACACACATGAAATCAAGATAGAAAGGACCAAGTCACTTATCAAAAGTTGACTTGTGCTGCCGTTGTTGCAGAAAAGTGCTGTTGAATCAACAACACTTACAACCACAAAGAAAACACACCAGCTGAATCTCAACAAGTTCAGCTGACAAACATTCATGCATTTTCCTACACTCACTATCTACAATTGGTTATTGATCCTAAAATCTCAGCCTTCAAACTCTTCCTCTCACCAGCAGTGAACCCTGGGCCTCCAAAATTTGCTCAGTCAAACCCTCCACTGACAGCCACTCCTGATACATCTCAGCTCACTCGTCTCCTGATGGGAAAACCTCGTCGTCATCTGGCCCAAGGATTTGGACAACACTCCTGGATCGATGTTGAAGTGGCTGGCTGGAGGGCGAGAGCAGAGGCTGCAGGTCAACTACTTCACTGATGGAGAGGAGAAGGGACTCAGGATGAAATATCAGGATCGTCTGACACTGAGAAAAGATCAAATGTTGTGATTGCATGTGCTGTTGTGAAGACAAGTATCACACACATGAAATCAAGATAGAAAGGACCAAGTCACTTATCACAAGTTGACTTGTGCTGCCGTTTAAAAAGAAAGGTGCTGTTGAATCAACAACACTTACAACCACAAAGAAAACACACCAGCTGAATTTCAACAACTTCAGCTGAAAAACATTCATGCATTTTCCTACACTCACTATCTACAATTGGTTATTGATCCTAAAATCTCAGCCTTCAAACTCTTCCTCTCACCAGCAGTGAACCCTGGGCCTCCAAAATTTGCTCAGTCAAACCCTCCACTGACAGCCACTCCTGATACATCTCAGCTCACTCGTCTCCTGATGGGAAAACCTCGTCGTCGTCTGGCCCAAGGATTTGGACAACACTCCTGGATCGATGTTGAAGTGGCTGGCTGGAGGGCGAGAGCAGAGGCTGCAGATCAACTACTTCACTGATGGAGAGGAGAAGGGACTCAGGATGAAATATCAGGATCGTCTGACACTGAGAAAAGATCAAATGTTGTGATTGCATGTGCTGTTGTGAAGACAAGTATCACACACATGAAATCAAGATAGAAAGGACCAAGTCACTTATCACAAGTTGACTTGTGCTGCCGTTTAAAAAGAAAGGTGCTGTTGAATCAACAACACTTACAACCACAAAGAAAACACACCAGCTGAATCTCAACAACTTCAGCTGACAAACATTCATGCATTTTCCTACATTCACTATCTACAATTGGTTATTGATCCTAAAATCTCAGCCTTCAAACTCTTCCTCTCACCAGCAGTGAACCCTGGGCCTCCAAAATTTGCTCAGTCAAACCCTCCACTGACAGCCACTCCTGATACATCTCAGCTCACTCGTCTCCTGATGGGAAAACCTCGTCGTCGTCTGGCCCAAGGATTTGGACAACACTCCTGGATCGATGTTGAAGTGGCTGGCTGGAGGGCGAGAGCAGAGGCTGCAGGTCAACTACTTCACTGATGGAGAGGAGAAGGGACTCAGGATGAAATATCAGGATCGTCTGACACTGAGAAAAGATCAAATGTTGTGATTGCATGTGCTGTTGTGAAGACAAGTATCACACACATGAAATCAAGATAGAAAGGACCAAGTCACTTATCACAAGTTGACTTGTGCTGCCGTTGTTGCAGAAAAGTGCTGTTGAATCAACAACACTTACAACCACAAAGAAAACACACCAGCTGAATCTCAACAAGTTCAGTTGATAAGCATTCATGCATTTTCCTACACTCACTATCTACAATTGGTTATTGATCCTAAAATCTCAGCCTTCAAACTCTTCCTCTCACCAGCAGTGAACCCTGGGCCTCCAAAATTTGCTCAGTCAAACCCTCCACTGACAGCCACTCCTGATACATCTCAGCTCACTCGTCTCCTGATGGGAAAACCTCGTCATCTGGCCCAAGGATTTGGACAACACTCCTGGATCGATGTTGAAGTGGCTGGCTGGAGGGCGAGAGCAGAGGCTGCAGGTCAACTACTTCACTGATGGAGAGGAGAAGGGACTCAGGATGAAATATCAGGATCGTCTGACACTGAGAAAAGATCAAATGTTGTGATTGCATGTGCTGTTGTGAAGACAAGTATCACACACATGAAATCAAGATAGAAAGGACCAAGTCACTTATCACAAGTTGACTTGTGCTGCCGTTTAAAAAGAAAGGTGCTGTTGAATCAACAACACTTACAACCACAAAGAAAACACACCAGCTGAATTTCAACAACTTCAGCTGACAAACATTCATGCATTTCCTACAGTCACTATCTACAATTGGTTATTGATCCTAAAATCTCAGCCTTCAAACTCTTCCTCTCACCAGCAGTGAACCCTGGGCCTCCAAAATTTGCTCAGTCAAACCCTCCACTGACAGCCACTCCTGATACATCTCAGCTCACTCGTCTCCTGATGGTAAAACCTCTTCGTCTGGCCCAAGGATTTGGACAACACTCCTGGATCGATGTTGAAGTGGCTGGCTGGAGGGCGAGAGCAGAGGCTGCAGGTCAACTACTTCACTGATGGAGAGGAGAAGGGACTCAGGATGAAATATCAGGATCGTCTGACACTGAGAAAAGATCAAATGTTGTGACTGCATGTGCTGTTGTGAAGACAAGTATCACACACATGAAATCAAGATAGAAAGGACCAAGTCACTTATCACAAGTTGACTTGTGCTGCCGTTGTTGCAGAAAGGTGCTGTTGAATCAACAACACTTACAACCACAAAGAAAACACACCAGCCGAATCTCAACAAGTTTGACCCTAATAAATCAGCCTTTAAACTCTTCCTCTCACCAGCAGTGAACCCTGGGCCTCCAAAATTTGCTCAGTCAACCCTCCACTGACAGCCACTCCTGATACATCTCAGCTCACTCATCTCCTGATGGGAAAACCTCGTCGTCTTGCCCAATAACTTGGACAACACTCCTGGTTCGATGTTGAAGTGGCTGGCTAGAGGTCGCTGGCAGAGGCTGCAGATCAAGAATCCCTCTGTCCTTCTTTTGTGCATCCACAGTGTTTTGTGGATTGTTTTCTAACAGGGCATTGGCATCTTTCGGTCAGAAGAATTCCCACAAGGCAATGGGGCTATTTTCCCATAGCTGGGGCAGTGGTTGATACGTTCTAGGCCATTTTAGGCGGCCCTGAATTCTGTATCTCTGGGGACCACTGCTGCTCCGAGATCCCCTGCAGTTTAGCCTGGGACTGAGAGACCCAGTTTCCATGTGTGGCCACGAGGAGGCACTGCAGGAGTCTTGGTGGTGGAGAGTCTGTGAACAAAGGAGAAGACCTTGACCACGTTCTCCTGGTTCTCCTCTGTTCTCCTCTGTAGAGGAGGAGGAGGAGTCAGCAGTACTGACTACCAAAGCTCTACAGACTACAGAAGAGCAGCAGACTTTCCACACACCCTGTGTGCATGCACACTCACACACACCATTCACACACCATTCACACAACAATCACACACCATTCACAGAACAATCACACAACATTCACACAACATTCACACACCATTCACACACCATTCACACAACAATCGCACACCATACACACACCATTCAAACAACAATCACACACCATTCACAGAACAATCACACAACATTCACACACCATTGAAACAAAATTCACTCAACATTCACACACCATTCACACAACATTCACATAACAATCACACAACATTCACTCAACAATCACACACCATTCACACAACAATCACACAACATTCACACACCATCAACACAACATTCACTCAACAATCACACACCATTCACACACCATTCAAACAACATTCACACACCATCAACACAACATTCACTCAACATTCACACAACAATCACTAACAATCACTCAACATTCACACACCATCCACACAACTATCACACACAACATTAACACACCATTCACACAACATTCAGACACCATAAACAACACAATCACACAACAACCACACAACATTAACACATAATTCACTCAACATTCACTCAACAATCACACAACATTCACACACCATCCACACAACATTCAAACAACAATCACACACCATTAACACAACATTCACACACCATTCACAGATCATTCACTCAACAATAAAACAATATTCACACACCATCCACACAACATTCACACACCATTTACACAACATTCACACTCCATTGACAGAACAATCACTCAACATTCACACAACATTTTTTTGGTATGTTTTGTTTTTTTAAAAACATATAGACGAGAGACATTAAAACACATCACATAACAAAAACACATGTGACATGACACATTACAAAAACATGTAACATTTAACATATATTTTTTTTGTATTTTTGTATTTTTTTTAAAACATAAAGACGAAGACATAAGAACACGACACATTACAAAAACATGTAACATTTAACATATATTTTTTTTGTATTTTTTTTTTTTTTAAACATAAAGACGAAGACCTAAGAGCACGACACATTACAAAAACATGTAACATTTAACATATATTTTTTTTGTATTTTTGTTTTTTTTAAACATAAAGACAAAGGGCATAAGAACATGTCAAATTACAAAAACATTCAACATTTAACATAATGACAGAGATTATTTTTTTGAGTTTTTCGCTTTGCGCTTTGCTGGAGGTGCACCCTCTGGCTCCTCAGCAAGTCTCCTGCGTGACTCGGCACGCCGTTGTTCCCTTTTCATCCTCAAAACCCTTAACTTTTCTACCCACCTGAGCCTGGAGGTCTGAACGCCTGAAGTGTTCTGGACCTCAGGATTGAAAGCTGGGGCTGGATAAGGGACCTCCTCAGATGTAGCACCCTTGGAGATCATCTTAGGGGGTGAAGGAGTCAGAGTAGGGGAAGGAGTCTCGTGAAAAATAGGGAATAAAGAGGGAAATAACTCATCCAAGGAAGGGGAAGATGGAGAGAAATAGGAGGGAGAACAAGATTCAAGGTTGGAAGGAGGAGCCTCAAGAAGAATAGGAGACTGAGGAGGAGAGAACTGACCCCAGAAAGGGGAGGATGGAGTCAGAGGAGAGGAAGAAAAATCAGATGGGGAGATACAGCGGAGAGGACAAGACTCAGGGGTGGAAGGAGGAGTCTTGAGAAGATCAGGAGACTGAGGAGGAGAGAAGTGATCAAAGGAAGTTGAGGATGGAGTCAGAGGAGAGGAAGAAAAATCAGATGGGGAGATACAGCGGAGAGGACAAGACTCAGAGGTGGAAGGAGGAGCCTCAAGAAGATCAGGGGATTGAGGAGGAGAGAAGTGATCAAAGGAAGGTGAGGATGGAGTCAGAGGAGAGGAAGAAAAATCAGATATGGAGATGTGGGACTCAGGGGTGTTAGGCATAGACTGGGGAGGTAAAGGAATCTGAGGAGGAGGTAACTGATCAAAAGAAGGGGGAGTTAGAATAACAGAAGGGGCAGAAAAGGGAGACTGGGGGATAAAAGAAGGAGGACAAGGGTGACAGATATAAGGAGAAGTGCAGAAAAGAAAGGGAGATTGAGGAGGAGACAATTGAACAAAGGAAGGGGGAGTTGGAAAGAAATGAGGAGCAGAAAAGGGAGACTGGGGGATAAAGGAGGGAGGACAACGCTGATAGGCATAAGGATTAGTGTGGAGAAGAAAAGGAGGATGAGGAGGAGGCAAGTGAACAAAGGCAGGGGCAGTTTCAATAAAAGGAGGAGCAGGAAAGTGAGACTGGGAGATATTGGAGGGGGTAAAAATCTCAGTGCCATAGGGGGCAGCCTGAGCAGGATGGAAGAATAGAGGAGTGGGAGAGTGGCTCAAAACAGGGGGAGGTAGAATCCTAGGAGGGAGAGAAGACTCTGGGGAGGAGAAGTAGACAGGTGCCTGGTGTACTGGTACCTGGAGTACTGGTGCCTGGTACTCTATGGATTCCACACTAGGCAGAACAAAGCGGGGTCCCTCCATGGACTCGTGGACCATGGTGGAGCACTCACCTGCTTGATTGAGAGGGGGGCAGTTGGAGAGAGCCTGGACAGGTCTCATCGGGAACTCCATGAAACTAGGTGGAACTCCTTCAGCATGGTCAAGGAGGTCTTCTGCTGGATCATGGATCTAAAGACAGAAACAAAACAAACCTTTAGAATCTGGATGTTCACAACTGAACAGCAGCAAATTTATCAGAGAGACTTTCTTTAAGTGTTTCACAGTTCTGAGCCACAAACTAGAGTCAAAGTCATAAGCACACTCATATTTATCTGTAGGTCTTTACAGTGGGAAAGGGAAAATTTAGGAGCCTAGAGGGCCACATGAATGCTCTACACACAGCAGAGGGCCACACTACTAACTTCAAAATAATCACTATACAACATTCATGCTAACAAAAGTAACATGCAACGTTTTCTAAAAATCAACCTGACAATCAAATATTTAAAATGACAGTTTCATTTTGTTCATTCAAATATTGATCTCATAATCAGGACCTAGGAATCCAGATTTGCTTTTCATCAGCACTGAGATAGTTTCTGTGTGTTTGGTGGTGGAAATGGGCTTCCACAGTGATGCATACCAAAGTCATTAAAGAAACAACTGTTAATATTTAGGTAGTTTACGGCAAATAACTGGATATATGCCAACAACCAAAGATCAATAAGGATTTTTATGTCTGTGAAGAGTTTGTCTTTTTATCACCTTCATGTTTACAGTTTAGTGATATGTTATTATTAATGAACTTAAGGGGCACATTGAGTGAGAGGGAGGGCGCTGTGTGCCCCCGGGCTGCACTTTGCCCATCATCGCTCTAACTGCAAATTATAGGGTAGACATTGTGTAAATACTTCCAGGTAATTAAAGAAATTATGAATTATATCTTTAAAAGATTTCCAAAGACCAAATCTATATTATGAAACCCAAATGCACATAATAATAGATGGTTGAAGCAGCTATAAACTGAATCAAGGCCGGTCAGAGCTTTATGTAAAATTCAACAGTCACAGCAAATACCAATAAAGGAATTATAGTGATTTAAATATCCAAATTAAAATGCATAGTCTAGGTTCCATATTAGCAGCATTAAAATAGGCTGCTGAAAACTCTTTTTGCAATTGTCCAAAGTTATCATTAAAGTTACCTCAACACCCTACATTGACTTCCAACAAAAGAGCAAAATAATACAACCAAAGTTCCTCTTTTTGGAGAAGACAACACTCATGACCTTGAAGACGTGGACAGAGTATGAACTATTTTAGTCAAAGTTAATCAATAAATATTTCAGTAACTTTATATGACCACCTTTCTGCTCAGTTTTAGGTTTTGATTTTATTTTATTTCTTTTCTGATAAGCATTCATGACTTTACAAACTGAAACCCAGTGAAGGTTTAAAAAAAATCTCATGGACCGATAAATTCAGCTCAGCTCAGCATATTACAACAATAAGATAAAACAGTGAATAACCTTTTTACTGAACATTAAACCTGCATCTGTTTCTCAAACAACTTTCATTTAAACTACACTGATACAGTATTCTCTTCACATCAATATTGTTGTAAATGTATCTACATATCCTAAAAACTCGACATGTTTCACAGCTCTAATACAGACCAAAACTACATTCAAAGCAGCTCTTTTCTCAGTTTCATTCAAGTCTTTCAATGCTGTCTGCCTTAAGCTGCTGAGCAGTCATTCTACTAAAGTTACACGGCAACAAGCCAAAGTACACTTAGACTCATTTAACATGGAACAGAGAGGACTTTCTGCTGCACAAAACCATCCAAAATGATATTTCTATGACAGTAATTAGCCCAATAAGTGATTCATTGATTTAAAACAGTAATGAGGATGAAGGTGTAGAAATATCCTGATATAGCCTAGCTTAAAACTGTTTGACTAACTGTTGTTTTGGGCTCAAACGGTCGTTTTTACCACATTTCCTGACTATTTGATGAAACTTATATATAAAAGTAATATTCTCTCAATAACAATAAACATATTTGTATAATTTCAGGCTCAATATATCCAAACTCATTTTAGCACCGCGAAAAACCTATGACAGGTAAAACTGTACAATTTCTGATCTGTTTCAATAAAGCTGTATGAATATTTTTTTACTCATTATTTAACATATGTGCCTTTTAACCCTTGCAGCTCCAGGCCATGTTTGCTACTTTTAGTCCACTTGGATTTTAATTGTAATAATTCATGTAAATTCTCAGTCTTTCAAACAGGATCAGGTTAAAGACATATTTAAATAATAAAGACGTGGACATGCTGGGCTATCACAGTTTTTAGGGTGTAATGATGTAAGATTTGTGTTTTAAACGTTGTATGACCATAGACACAAAACAAAAAAATCTAAATGAATTTGAAATCTCACACAACTTAATCTAAATCACACACAGATCAATAATGAACAAATCTTTTCACAGCTGAATATTGTAAAGTCAAGCCTCCACTAAAGGGGGAACAAAATTTAAGGATGCAAAGAAATTTAAAGTTAAAGCTATTAGCATATTCACAGATATTTAGATCTGTTAGATTTAAATAGTTGTAATGCATTGCATCTACTTTTCGAAGCAGATATTGTCTCAAATGTTCAAAAAGGCCACATAACATCACTCAGACTTCCTGTTTCATTAATTTGGGAAATGACAGAGAACTCTTTTCTCTTGCTGACCTTTGGCTGCTCCTGATTAGACACAATTGTCAAGAAAACAAGGTGATGAGATACTGAGAGAATTTCATTAGAAAACAGACTGACAGGAAGTTGTCACTTTCTCTAAGGGGTCAAAATAGAAATCTCAAAACATCAGCGTTGGGCATTTATTTAAAAAATGGTATCTTTTAGTTTTACCTTGTAATCTTGTCATTTTGAATTTTATAAGAACATTTTAACTTTTCTCTCCTCTTAATTTTGACTTTCTATTTCATGAGCTAAACTAGGAATCTACATTATTTTTCATCAGCACTCACATACTTTCCTTTTTTGGTGGTGGTAATGGACTTCCACAGTGATGCATACAAATTTTAAAGAAACAAGATTTCAGATATTCAGGTTGATTTCTGCAAAAAATTAGTCGACCTGAAAACCTGAGGGCACCAACTACTGTTCATATTTTTAAAAGCAAACTCAAGACCTATTTTTTAGTCTGGATTTTAGCTGATTATATCTATTAAGTGATTTTCTTTGCATTATCCTACTTAAGCAGATTTTATTACACATTTGGTGTTAGGCTATCTCATGAACATATTATTTTTACTTTCAAATTTTATTTATCTATCTTTCCCTATAATATTTTTAGTTAAATTCTTATCATGATTTTTAATCATCACTTTAGTCTTAGCTCCTGTGTTTCCTCATTTTTAATTCGAGACAGCATTACCTCAGTCCTCTAATTCTGTTCTCTGTTAGAATCTCCTCTTAAGTCGTTGTGTGTGTGTAAGTGAGTGTGTGTGCAGTATGTGGATTGTGAGGGTGGGTGGTCTTGTATTTTCATTGTATTTAATTTTCTACTTTTTAATTTATTTATATTTATTTTTATTTTATTTCTTATGTAAAGCACGTTGTGCTACAAGATTTTGTAGGAAAAGTGCTTAACAAATAAAGTTTAATTGATTGATTGATTGACAAATATATGCCAACAACCAAAGATAAATAAGAGTTTTTCTGTCATGGAAGAGTTTGTCTTTTTATCATCTTCATGTTTACATTTTATTGATATTTAAATGAACTTAAGGGACACATTGAAGGAGAGGGAGGGCGCTGTGTGACCCCCCAGCTGCACTTTGCCCATCATCGCTCTAACTATGAGGTAGAAATTGTGTAAATACATCCAAGTAATTAAAAAAATAGTTTCATAATCTTTAATAAGATTTTAAAAGACCAAATCTATATAATCAAACCCAAATGCACATAATAATAGATGGTTGAAGCAGCTATAAACTGAATCAAGGCAAGTCAGAGCTTTTTGTAAAATTCAACAGTCACAGCAAATACCAATAAAGGAATTATAATTTAGTCAATATCTAAACAGAAATGCATAGTCTAGGTTCCATATTAGCAGCATCAAAATAGGTTGCTCAAAACTCTTTTTGCAATGTCCAAAGTTATCATTAAAGTTACCTCAACACTCTACACTGACTTCCAACAAAAGAGCAAATTATTACAACCAAGTTCCTCTTTTTGGAGAAAACAACACTCATGACCTGGAAGATGTGGACAGAGTATGAACTATTTTAGTCAAAGTTACACAATAAATATGTCGTTAACTTTATATGAGCACCTTTCTGCTCAGTTTTAAGCATCAAACAGTTTTCATTTTATTGTATTTCTTTTCTGATAAGCACTAAAGACTTTACAAACTGAAACCAGTGAAGGTTTAAAAAAATCTCATGGACCGATGAATTCAGCTCAGCTCAGCATATTACAACAATTAGACAAAACAGTGAATAACCTTTTTACTGAACATTAAACCTCCATCTGTTTCTCAAACAACTTTCATTTAAACTACACCGATACAGTATTCTCTTCACATCAATATTGTTTTTGACACGCGAGTGTCTGCATAAGTGTGACGGCACACTGGACTGTCCCTCTTTTTCCAGTCCATCATAATGACAGACAGCCTCCTGATCTTTCCGTCATCCATCAAAAAATTCAGTCAATGATGGAAAATATTCGGTTAATGCGACCTCTGTTTCTCGCCACAATGACCGCAGCCCTCTGTGCGTAACGCTGTGCCTGTTTTGCACCTGCCTTTCAAACGTGCTAAACTTAGACGCAAAAACACCGCGCAATCAGTTGCGGGTTTGATAAATCACATTGCGGGTGCTAAAAGATCACATTTGCATCTCCTCCCAGTATTTTGCGCGTTCTGATCATCTGCATGTATTCTGCATATTCATGAAGGTAAACACGCTAAATAGTCTGCGCGTGCTATTTTGCTCATTTGACAGACGCAGTCCTCGGTGCACCCTGTTAGTGGATCAGCATTGCGCGCGCTATCAAGTTTGCACGTGATGTTATACACGCAAACCTTTAGTAGATCAGGACCATAGACAGGGAAAACATGGCTTTTACCTCACAAATACTGTATTCATGACAAAGTAAAGGAAACTTATTTAAAAATTCTTCACAGAATGTATCCTGTTAACTCTTTCATTTCAGAATTCATGGCTGTGGACAGCTCTTGAGTTTTTTGTGGGTTTGCTGATGAAACTTTAAATCATTTGTTTTTTTGAATGTAATGTCACAATGCAATTTTGGTCGGACTTGTGCTCTCATATCTTCACCCAAGTTAACATGTCATACAACTTCTCCCTAAGAGATACCATACGTCAGTTTGAAAATAAGAATAATAAGCGTTTTTAGTGTTTAGTTATTTTTTATTTTTTATTTTATTGGGAAAATATTTTATTCAGAAATAAAAATTTTCAGCCTCCAAACCAACCTTTCCTCATCTTTGATTGAATTTAATTCACTTCGTAAATGCTTAGCCCTGGTTAAAAATACAAAGAACGCACAAGTTTTAGATAACTATGAATGATATTTGATGTACACCCTGACATTTAATGTAATTTATAATTACAGAAATTGTGAGACATTTATGTGTTGACATAGTGATGCTTAATTATTATACAATATAATTTATTTATTTTGTTTGTTATTGTTTCTTAAATGCAAAGGTTTAGATGAGATTCAGGAAATGTAAACATATATTTTCGATTTTGACTAAGTATTATTTTTTTGTTATGTATTGATATTTGACAGAATTTGTCAATTTAATATTTAAATAAAGTGTTAAAAAAAAAAAACTGTCGCATTGAGTAACAGCCTGGTGATAACAGTTTATTTTCACATATTGATTTAGCTCCGCGTTTTCTTTCCTGTGGTTTTTTTTTTTTTTTTTTTTTGAAAATACAAAAGTTAAAATACAAACATATTTGTATAATTTCAGGCTCAATATATCCAAACTCATTTCATTTAACACCTCCAAAAACCTATGACAGGTAAAATTGTACAATTTCTGCTGTGTTTCAAAAAAGATGCATTAATATTTTTTACTCATTATTTAACATATGTGCCTTTTAACCCTTGCAGCTCCAGGCCACGTTTGCTACTTTTAGTCCACTTGGATTTTAATTGTAATAATTCATGTAAATTCTCAGTCTTTCAAACAGGATCACGTTAAAGACATATTTTAAATAATAAAGACGTGGACATGCTTGGCTATCACAGTTTTTAGGGTGTAATGATGTAAGATTTGTGTTTTAAACGTTGTATGACCATAGACACAAAACAAAAAAATCTAAATGAATTTGAAATCTCACACAACTTAATCTAAATCACACACAGATCAATAATGAACAAATCTATTCACAGCTGAATATTGTAAAGTCAAGCCTCCACTAAAGGGGGAACAAAATTTAAGGATGCAAAGAAATTTAAAGTTAAAGCTATTAGCATATTCACAGTTATTTAGATCTGTTAGATTTAAATAGTTGTAATGCATTGCATCTACTTTTAGAAGCAGATATTGTCTCAAATGTTCAAAAAGGCCACATAACATCACTCAGACTTCCTGTTTCATTAATTTGGGAAATGACAGAGAACTCTTTTCTCTTGCTGACCTTTGGCTGTTCCTGATTAGACACAATTGTCAAGAAAACAAGGTGATGAGATACTGAGAGAATTTCATTAGAAAACAGACTGACAGGAAGTTGTCACTTTCTCTAAGGGGTCAAAATAGAAATCTCAAAACATCAGCGTTGGGCATTTATTTAAAAAATGGTATCTTTTAGTTTTACCTTGTAATCTTGTCATTTTGAATTTTATAAGAACATTTTAACTTTTCTCTCCTCTTAATTTTGACTTTCTATTTCATGAGCTAAACTAGGAATCTACATTATTTTTCATCAGCACTCACATACTTTCCTTTTTTGGTGGTGGTAATGGACTTCCACAGTGATGCATACAAATTTTAAAGAAACAAGATTTCAGATATTCAGGTTGATTTCTGCAAAAAATTAGTCGACCCGAAAACCTGAGGGCACCAACTACTGTTCATTTTTTTAAAAGCAAACTCAAGACCTATTTTTTAGTCTGGATTTTAACTGATTATATCTATTAACTGATCTTCTTTGCATTTTCATGATTAAGCAGATTCTATTACACATTTGGTGTTAGGCTATCTCATGAACATATTATTTACTTTCAAATTTTATTTATCTATCTTTCCCTATAATATTTTTAGTTAAATTCTTATCATGATTTTAATCATCACTTTAGTCTTAGCTCCTGTGTTTCCTCATTTTTAATTCAAGACAGCATTTCCTCAGTCCTCTAATTCTGTTCTCTGTTAGAATCTCCTCTTTAAGTCGTTGTGTGTGTGTAAGTGAGTGTGTGTGCAGTATGTGGATTGTGAGGGTGGGTGGTCTTGTATTTTCATTGTATTTAATTTTCTACTTTTTAATTTATTTATATTTATTTTTATTTTATTTCTTATGTAAAGCACGTTGTGCTACAAGATTTTGTAGGAAAAGTGCTTAACAAATAAAGTTTAATTGATTGATTGATTGACAAATATATGCCAACAACCAAAGATAAATAAGAGTTTTTCTGTCATGGAAGAGTTTGTCTTTTCATCATCTTCATGTTTACAGTTTATTGATATTTAAATGAACTTCAGGGACACATTGAGGGAGAGGGAGGGCTCTGTGTGACCCCCCAACTGCACTCTGAACATCATTGCTCTAACAGAGTATGAACTATTTTAGTCAAAGTTACTCAATAAATATTTCATTACCATCTTACGCGAACCAAAATGATATTTCTATGACAGAAATTAGCCCAATAAGTGATTCATTGATTAAAAACAGTACTGAGGATGAAGGTGATTGAAGGCGTCAATCACGTTCTGACGTCTCTGACGTCATCGCGTACAAAGGGCTCCATCTACTGTGTTATTGAATAAACTTCTCTGGAAGAATTTTTAAAAAACTAGCGATATCATTTGAACCTTTGGTTTCAGTTTATTGATATTTAAATGAACTTAATGGACACATTGACTAAGAGGGAGGGCTCTGTGTGACCCCCCAGCTGCACTTTGAACATCATTGCTCTAACTATGAGGTAGACATCGTGTAATCACTGCCAAGAAATTGAAGCAATTATTACTTATATCTTAAATAAGATTTTAAAAGACCAAATCTATATTATGAAACCCAAATGCACATAATCATAGATGGCTGAATCAAGGCTGGTCAGAGCTTTTGGTAAAATTCAACAGTCAGAGAAAATAAAGGAATTATAGTTAAGAAAATATCCAAATTAAAATACATAGTCTTTGCTCCATGTTAGCAGCATTAAAAAAGGCTGCTGAAAACACTTTTTACAATCGTTAAAAGTTATCATTAAAGTTACCTCAATACTCTACACTGACTTTCAACAAAAGAGCAAATTATTACAACCAAGATCCTCTTTTTGGAGAAAACAACACTCATGACCTTGAAGATGTGGACAGAGTATGAACTATTTTAGTCAAAGTTACTCAATAAATATTTCATTACCATCCAACACCATCCAAAGTGATATTTCTATGACAGAAATTAGCCCAATAAGTGATTCATTGATTAAAAACAGTAATGAGGATGAAGGTGTAGAAATATCCTGATATAGCCTAGCTTAAAACTGTTCGGCTAACTGTTGTTTTGGGCTCAAACGGTCGATTTTCACACGTCCTGACTATTTGATTAAACCTCCAATATTCAACCAAAACTTGATGAATGAACCCTAAAAGTGTCATTTCGGGACATTTTATTAAGTTTGTTGTAATGTTGCCTTTTAAAGTCCAGTGCCTCTGCTGAAACACATTCTGTTAAATATAATCATATTTCTTACATTTCTCGAGCAAAGATCGACTTTCTCCATGTTTCTGTTATGATCGGTCGATGAACTTTGGCTGCAGCAACTTTTTCAACTCTGGATTCTGACAAATAATGACTTTAAAACCGTCTCAAATCTCTCCGGGGACTCGGTTCGTGAGGGTTCGTTTGGTTGATATTCCTCAAATGAATTTAATGTTGACATAGCAACAACATCCAACATCAATCACGTTCCGACGTCTCTGACGTCATCGCGTACAAAGGGCTCCATCTACTGTGTTATTGAATAAACTTCTCTGGAAGAATTTTAAAAAACTAGCGATATCATTTAAACCTTTGGCTTCAGTTTATTGATATTTAAATGAACTTAAGGGACACATTGACTAAGAGGGAGGGCTCTGTGTGACCCCCCAGCTGCACTTTGAACATCATTGCTCTAACTATGAGGTAGACATCGTGTAATCACTGCCAAGAAATTAAAGCAATTATTACTTATATCTTTAATAAGATTTTAAAAGACCAAATCTATATTATGAAACCCAAATGCACATAATCATAGATGGCTGAATCAAGGCTTGTCAGAGCTTTTTGTAAAATTCAACAGTCAGAGAAAATAAAGGAATTATAGTTAAGCAAATATCCAAATTAAAATACATAGTCTTTGCTCCATGTTAGCAGCATTAAAAAAGGCTGCTCTACACACTTTTTGCAATCGTTTAAAGTTATCAAGTTACCTCAACACTCTACACTGACTTTCACCAAAAGAGCAAATTATTTCAACCAAGTTCCTCTTTTTGGAGAAAACAACACTCATGACCTTGAAGATGTGGACAGAGGATGAACTACTTCAGTCAAAGTTACTCAATAAATATTTCATTACCATCCAACACCATCCAAAATGATATTTCTATGACAGTAATTAGCTCAATAAGTGATTCATTGATTAAAAACAGTAATGAGGATGAAAGTGTAGAAATATCCTGATATAGCCTAGCTTAAAACTGTTTGACTAACTGTTGTTTTGGGCTCGAACGGTCGATTTTCACACATTTCCTTACTATTTGATTTGTATAATTCTTGGTTCAATATCTCCAAACTCATTTAACACCTCGAAAAACCTATGAAAGGTAAAATAGTACCATTTCTGCTCTGTTACTATAAAGTTGCAAGAATACTTTTTCTACTCAATATTTAACATATATGCATTTTAACCATTGCAGCTCCTGGCCATGTTTGCTACTTGAAGTCCACCTGGATTTTTAATGTAATAATGCATGTAAATTCTCAATCTTTCAAACAGGCTCAGGCTACAGACATATTTTATATCTCAAATACACAGAGAAGCTCGGCTATCAGAAATTTTAGGCTGTATTGATGTAAGGTTTGTTTTAAACGTTGTTTGACCATAGACCCAAAACAAAAAAAAATCCAAATGAAGTTGAAATCTCACACAACTTAATCCAAATCATGCACAGATCAACAAAGAGCAAACCTTTTCACTTCTGAATATTGTAAACTCAAGCCTTGGCTATGGGAGAAGAATATTTACGGATTCAAAGACATTTAAAGTTACAGCTATTTACAATTTACAACTATTTAGACCTATTAGCTCGAAATCTCATTATTTGACTGCGTTTTCTTAATTTTGTCTTCTTTATCTCATAACCATGACTTAATAAATAACAATTTCAACTTTTTATCTCATAAATCTGACACAATCGTTTAGTTTTACCTCTTAATCTTGTAATATTGAATTTTATTTGATAATTTGAACTTCTCTCTCTCCTGATTTTGACTTTCTATTTTATGAGCTAAACTAGGAATCTAGATTTTATTTCATCAGCACTCAGAAAGGTTTCATTTTTTGGTGGTGGTAATGGGCTTCCACAGTGATGCAAACACAGGACTTTTAAAGAATCAATATAAAACACTTTGACAGTAATTAGCCCAATAAGTGATTCATTGATTAAAAACAATACTGAGGATGAAGGTGTCGGCCTGAAATATCCCGATATAGCCTAGCTTAAAACTGTTCGGCTAACTGTTGTTTTGGGCTCACACGGTCGATTTTCACACATTTCCTGACTATTTGATTTCACTTCCAATATTCTCACAATATTCAGGTAAAACTTGATGAATGAACCCTAAAAGTGTCCTTTCAGGACATTTTATTAAGTTTGGTGTCATGTTGCTTTTTACAGTCGACTGCCTCTGACTCTTGCCCAAACACCTGGTGTTCAATATAATCATATTTCTTACATTTCTCGAGCAAAGATCCACTTTCTCCATTTGTCTGATGGTCGGTCGATGAACTTTAAGTGGAGCAACTTTTTCAACTCTGGAACTGTCCAAGAAAACAAGTTGTAAAACTGTCTCAAATGTCTTCGCGGAATGGGATTGTGAGGGCTCGGGTGGTTGTTATTCCTCAAATGAATTTAATGTTGACATAGCAACTATCATCCAACGTCAGTCACGTTCTGACGTCATCGCGTATGAACAGCACCATCTACTGTGTTATTGAATGACAGTCTGATGATAACAGTTTATTTTTACGTATTAATTTAGCTCTGCCTTGTCTTTCCTATGTTGTTCTCTTTTTTTTTTTGGAAATAACACTAAACATATTCGTATAATTCTTGGCTCAATTTCTCCAAACCTTCAAGAAGCTATGAAAGGTAAAATTGCACAATTTCGGCTCTGTTACAATAAAGTTGCAAAAATACTGTTTCTACTCATTATTTTTTATATAGCTATATTAAATATATAGACAAGCTGGCCTATCAGAATTTTTAAGCTGTAATGATGTAAGCGTTGTGTTTTAAACGTTTTATGACGATAAAGATAAACCAAAAAAATCCAAATGAAGTTGAAATCTCACACAACTTAATCCAAATCACGCACAGATCAATAATGAACAAACCTTTTCACATCTGAATATTGTAAGGTCAAGCCTGGGCTATAGGGAGAAGAAAATTTAAGTATTCAACGAAATTTAAAGTTACAGCTATGAACATGTTTACAACTATTTAGACCTGTTGGATCTAAATCTCATTATTTGACTGTGTTTTCTTAATTTTGTCTTCTTTATCTCATAACCACGACTTAATATCTAACAATTTCAACTTTTTATCTCATAAATCTGACACGATCGTTCAGTTTTACCTCTTAATCTTATAATATTACATTTTATTTGATAATTTGAACTTTTCTCTCTCCTGATTTTGACTTTCTATTATATGAGCTAAACCAGGAATCTAGATTTTATTTCATCAGCACTCAGATAGTTTTCATTTTTTGGTGGTGGTAATGGGCTTCCACAGTGATGCAAACACAAGACTTTTAAAGAATCAATATAAAAACTACACAGCTAGGAATTTTTTTTTTTTTTCTTCAACAAAGAATGAGATATATGCCAACAAGCAAATGTCCATAAAGATTTTTGATGTCAGGAAAGCGGTTCTCTTTTTATCACCTTCATCTTTACAGTTTATTGATATTTCAATGAACTTAAGGGCACTTGAGTGAGCGGGAGGGCGCTGTGTGCCCACCGGCATGCACTTTGCCCATCATTGCTCTAACTGAACTTCATAAGCTAGACATCATGTAATTACTTCTAAGAAATTAACAAAATAGTTAGGCTACATAAATCTTTAATAAGATTTCCAAGACTAAATCTATATTATTAAACCACAAAACACATAATAACAGATGGTTGAAGGAGCTATAAACGGAATCAAGGCCGGTCAGAGCTTACATTTTTCTTACATTTCTCGAGCAAAGATAGACTTTCTCCATTGTCCTATACACAGCAGCCAACATCCAACGTCAGTCACGTTCTGACGTCATCGCGTAAAAACAGCTCTATTTACTGTTATTGAATAACAACCTGATTATAACAGTTTTTGTATACACATTAATTTAGCTCTTCGTTTCCTTTCCTATGTTCCTCCGTTTCTTTGAAATAACAATAAACATATTTGTATAATTCTTGGCTTAATTTCTCCGAACTCATTTAACACCTCGAAAAACCTATGAAAGGTAAAATCGTACTATTTCTGCTCTGTTACTATAAAGTTGCAAGAATACTTTTTCTACTCATTATTTAACATATATGCATTTTAACCCTTGCAGCTCCTGGCCATGTTTGCTACTTGAAGTCCACTTGGATTTTTAATGTAATAATGCATGTAAATTCTCAATCTTTCAAACAGGATCAGGCTACAGACATATTATATATATTTAATAGTCAAGCTGGGCTTCTAGACTCCTTAAGCTGTAATGATGTAAGGTGTGTGTTTAAACGTTTTATGACGAAAGAGATAAAACAAAAAAAAATCCAAATGAAGTTGAAATCTCACACAACTTAATCCAAATCATGCACAGATCAACAAAGAGCAAACCTTTTCACTTCTGAATATTGTAAACTCAAGCCTTGGCTATGGGAGAAGAAAATTTACGGATGCAAAGAAATTTAAAGTTACAGCTATTTACAATTTACAACTATTTAGACCTATTAGCTCGAAATCTCATTATTTGACTGCGTTTTCTTAATTTTGTCTTCTTTATCTCATAACCATGACTTAATAAATAACAATTTCAACTTTTTATCTCATAAATCTGACACAATCGTTTAGTTTTACCTCTTAATCTTGTAATATTGAATTTTATTTGATAATTTGAACTTCTCTCTCTCCTGATTTTGACTTTCTATTTTATGAGCTAAACTAGGAATCTAGATTTTATTTCATCAGCACTCAGAAAGATTTCATTTTTTGGTGGTGGTAATGGGCTTCCACAGTGATACAAACACAGGACTTTTAAAGAAACAATATAAAACACTTTGACAGTAATTAGCCCAATTACTGATTCATTGATTAAAAACAATACTGAGGATGAAGGTGTCGGCCTGAAATATCCCGATATAGCCTAGCTTAAAACTGTTCGGCTAACTGTTGTTTTGGGCTCACACGGTCGATTTTCACACATTTCCTGACTATTTGATTTCACTTCCAATATTCTCACAATATTCAGGTAAAACTTGATGAATGAACCCTAAAAGTGTCCTTTCAGGACATTTTATTAAGTTTGGTGTCATGTTGCTTTTTACAGTCGACTGCCTCTGACTCTTGCCCAAACACCTGGTGTTCAATATAATCATATTTCTTACATTTCTCGAGCAAAGATCCACTTTCTCCATTTGTCTGATGGTCGGTCGATGAACTTTAAGTGGAGCAACTTTTTCAACTCTGGAACTGTCCAAGAAAACAAGTTGTAAAACTGTCTCAAATGTCTTCGCGGAATGGGATTGTGAGGGCTCGGGTGGTTGTTATTCCTCAAATGAATTTAATGTTGACATAGCAACTATCATCCAACGTCAGTCACGTTCTGACGTCATCACGTATGAACAGCTCCATCTACTGTGTTATTGAATGACAGTCTGATGATAACAGTTTATTTTTACGTATTAATTTAGCTCTGCCTTGTCTTTCCTATGTTGTTCTCTTTTTTTTTTTTTGGAAATAACACTAAACATATTCGTATAATTCTTGGCCCAATTTCTCTAAACCTTCAAAAACCAATGAAAGGTAAAATCGCACAATTTCGGTTCTGTTACAATAAAGTTGCAAAAATACTTTTTCTACTCATTATTTTTTTATATTGCTATATTAAATATATAGACAAGCTGGCCTATCAGAGTTTTTAAGCTGTAATGATGTAAGATTTGTGTTTTAAACGTTTTATGACGATAAAGATAAAACAAAAAAATCCAAATGAAGTTGAAATCTCACACAACTTAATCCAAATCACGCACAGATCAATAATGAACAAACCTTTTCACATCTGAATATTGTAAGGTCAAGCCTGGGCTATAGGGAGAAGAAAATTTAAGTATTCAACGAAATTTAAAGTTACAGCTATGAACATGTTTACAACTATTTAGACCTGTTAGATACACAGCAGCCAACATCCAACGTCAGTCACGTTGAAAGGTAAAATCGCACAATTTCGGCTCTGTTACTATAAAGTTGCAAGAATACTTTTTCCACTCATTATTTAACATATATGCGTTTTAACCCTTGCAGCTCCTGGCCATGTTTGCTACTTGAAGTCCACCTGGATTTTTAATGTAATAATGCATGTAAATTCTCAATCTTTCAAACAGGATCAGGTTAATAGTTACATATATCTTTAATAAGATTTCCAAGACCAAATCTATGTTATAAAACCCAAATGCACATAATAATAGACGGTTAAAGCAGGTATAAGAGCAAAAGAACAAATTATTACAACTAAGGTCCTGTTTTTGGAGAAAACAACACTCATGACCGTGACGACATGAGAGAATATTCACCATTTTAGTCAAAGTTACTCAATAAATAGTTCATTCACTTTACATGAGCACATATCTGCTCATTTTGAAGCATCAAACAATTTATTTTTTATTGTATTTCTTTGTTGATAAGCACTCATGACATTATAGTCTTGAACCCAGGGAATGTTTAAAAAAATCTCACATCGTGATAAATTAAGCTCAGCTCAGCATATTCCAACAATTAGGCTAGATAAAACAGTGAACAACCTTTTTACTGAACATTAAATCTGCATCACAGAATGATCTGCCCACTCTCCAGCGACACTGAGCTCATCCACAAGGGAAGCAGAGATTAAGAAATGATTACTTTATATGTATCATGGTTTTAACAACAAATATGCCCTTATAGTTGTACACAAAAAGCAGAATGAACCCCAGCACAAAATAACCTAAGGAGAGAGGGAGCAGGAGCATCCTGGTGACCCTCAGACAAATGTTGCCAATGACAAGGAACATTTTGAGGGAGCACAAGAAAAACCTAAAACCCCAATGGGCACAAAAATTCAGTCCAAGGCACCCAAAGCAGTCCATGAGGTCCAAAGGTAAAAACATTAAAGCAATAAAAGGAAGGGCAATCAATAAATAAGAGCAGAAGAGAGAAGAATAAGAGATTGTAACGGGAACATGAAGAGAAACAAACGATACAGAGCCTGAAAAGTAACCTATAAAAATTTGATTTAACATCGATTCAACAGATGAATCAAAAGCCAAAAAGTCAAGTTAAGCAGCCTAAATAAAGGAAATGTAATTTAAAGTTAAGTAATGACATTATTACGGTATTTTAAAATAAAATATATATAAAAGCCAACAACAGAGGAAGGATCTAGGATGATAATAGCAATAAAAGCAGATAAAAAGGCATTCTGAAATGCATGGTTATCTATTAAATAATGTGGCTGCGCTTATCAGGATAGAACCACATGGTTCACAGTTAAACTGGGTGTTATAAGGGCGGGTTTTCACGCATGTGGAAACAGAGGTATGATATTAGAGAAAGGGGAGCACGCGTACTCAAAAACAGGAGCGCCGCAAGTGTCTCTGCCTTCGTCTTCATGTGGGCACACTCAGTGCTGCGTGCATGACAGATGTTTTTCAATGTGAATTCACACAGACATGACAGCCTCACCAAATGAATGTGAATGTCTAGAGGTTTAACAGAGCCTCGCTGTGACGACTGTGGAAAGGCACAGTGACCATGGCTGATGTGTTTTAGCTCGAGTGTCGTAAAATGATTAGCTTAAAACTTGAGCATTGCATATTCCTGAGATTTGTGGTGAAATGGAAAAAAACTGCAGCCGAATCTTTTTGTACTTTAACTGAGGTGTGGGAACACTCCATGTTTCAAGTGTTTGACTGGCACGAAAGATTTTGTTAAGGCACAGAGGACAGAGGATGTCCAAGATGACAAATGCTCTGACCCCCAGCACATCAAAACCTCTGACCACATTAAAAAAATTAAACCAACGGTTCAACACAGACGACAACTCAGGATAAGAATAACAGAAATGGTCTCTATTGAATAAGAGACATTTCTTCAAATTGTTCATGAAAATTTGAAAAGTGTGTGCCAAAGTTGTCCCAAAACACTTGGAAAACATGTAGATTTCCTTCACTTTGTTCCAAAATGTCTCCAGAAATGTGCTCAATTTTTTCCTTTTGATCACAAGTCAGAAGTTTTGGCACATTTCCCAACACATGAGCAAGAAAACACCTGCACTTCAATCAGTAGCTAGCAGTGAAGTAAAGACATCACTTATTGGAAACATACTGAAGTTGTGCAAGAATACCCAACCTTATAAGCTCAGTCTCATTATTTAATAGCCGTATCTTGAATAGCTGGACTTTTAAATGGACTTCACTGGTTTATTGTCCAAAGATTAGCTAAGCTGCTCTGAAGGGGGTCAGACTGACAGAATGTAAAAAAACAGATACTTAGACAAATGTTTTGGAGAACATTTGATAATTTACCAGCTCAGGCAGAGAAAGCCAGTGCAATGTGGATATAGGCCTAATACTTCAGACGACAGAGAATGGTTGTAATTTTATGAGGTCTGCACTCAAGGGTCAGCTCACCAAAATTACTAGACATTTCATTATTAAGTCCACAGATGCTCTCATTAGCCTAGATTTTGAGCACTGCAGTTTTGGTTTCCTTTTTTTTTTTGCCCCTCATCACGTAACATGAAACCTTTTTCACCACAGAAGCACTTTGATTGATCAGATGTGTGATGAACGAACTCATAACCAGAGTTAATTTTGACAGCACTTTTTAATTTAGTTTTAGTCTTTTGCCTAAAAAATCTTTTAGTTTTACTCATAAGTTAGTCATCTAATTTTTTTTAAATTTTAGTGTAGTTTTAGTTAATGAAATTTCACATTTTATTCGATGAAATCTACTGTAAATTTAGTCGACTAAAATATGAAGCGTAAAGTGTAAGGCATTTTTTGTTTCCTTGAATTTCTGAAGTCATGTTTACACTTGGATCCCACCACCATGAAGCTAAAGTTGTGACTGGATGTCCTAAATAATATTTTTTGACAGCACACAGCCGTCTGTCATAAGTGCGGCTGACTGACAGTCCAGCCGCGGGAGTTGGACACAGAGACACAAAATAGAGAAAGAGAAATTAAATAATTCAGTGAAGCCACTTAAATCAAAACCTTTTGAGGGGAGAACATATCAGGAGAAGCTGCAGGTGAAAGAGCTCGGACCTGATCAGCCGAACATCATAATTAATGTCCGAAGACATCTGACGTTTCCGACATCATAAAACAGCGGACTCCTCCGACTTTATGCCCCCCGTTACACCGGGAAATAAGATGAACCGAAAGATTCACTGTCACTAACGCTACATAATTCATATAGCCTATTTTTTCTTTTAGCCTATTCATTGTAAGAAATGTAGCCTACGTAGATTCTACTCAGACATGTGCATATGCTATAAATAATAGATGCATACAGGACTGTATAACTTACATTTGTAAAACATGTAAAATGAACTTTACACTTATTTATTTTCTAGTGTCAATATTTTCCAATTATTTACATCATAATTTATAAATGAGGAGCAAAAAGGGAGCAATCAATCCAGGGGTTAAATGTGCTTTGTGTTCATTGACAGCCAAGCTGCAGGCACGGGAAACCCCAAAACACGGCATCTGTGTCCGAATAAGGTCATCACTGTCACGAAATGGACACAAGAAACAGCGGACTCCTCCGACATAATGTCCGAAGACATTGGACCATATATATCTGTTTAATGATATTTTATATTATTATAGTATATGTATACAAATATATATATAGTTATTACAGCCTATTATTATTTGAATAGCAAAAGTTTACAACCATTTGAGATGCTTCAAGGGAGATTGAGGATAAATCAAGTCTTCTTATGCTAATTGTTTCAGGAACTTTAAAAGAAAGAAAGAAAGAAAAGTAAATAATATTTAAAAAAAACTGACCCTGAACTGATGTGAGAGCTGGTGTGGACTTTTAAAGCCTTAAAGGCAGGAGGAAACTTTTTTGTTTTTGCAGGACTTTTGCATCATCATCTCAAGATTTGTTGACATGTGCAAGAAAAGATGGCAATGGTGGCCCTGTTTTATTTCTTGTCAATGTACTGATAATAATCCTGCATAATAGCCAACACCCATCTTTTCTGAATCAGCAGCCTCTCAGTTTGCTCTCACTCTTGAAGATTTCAGCAAAGATGGAATTAAATACCAGCTCAGAATTTCCTTTAAGTGATGAAGCAGCTCTGCTCATTGATTTCTTCTTAAACATCTAATTGACTCTACTGGTTAAATATAGTACAACAATTTAAAACAAAAAACTTCAGGACTCTTTTTCTTCCCTTGTTTAATTTTAAAAACTATTGTTTGTTCTCACGTCCTCATATCCTGAAAGCTTGCTGTTGTCCAAAGTTCAGCAGCAGCTCTGCAGAAGAGAAAAGCACACAATAACAGTCAGTGAATCTGAAAATCTTCTCAAACATGGATAATGAAAACATATTTCTTTGTATTTAAAAAATATTCAATCAGAAGCTGATACTCACCTTGACTCTCCTCTTATCCTCCTGGAGGTCAGGAGACAAAGTTGGACAAGAGGAGAGTTGACCTTCTTTGTCCTTTGATTTATAAGGTCCAATTTTTGAGAGGAGCACGTGAGCATCCTGCCCTCCCCAAGCCTCTTTAATATCTATGACAATGAGAAATTTTAAAAAGCAAGTCAATAGCAGAAGTAACACTTACAATAACACAAAAGTGCAATATCATGTTTCACTTTCAAATCCATACATATTTCAAAAATGTGTTTTGGGTGATTTACATTTCTCCGTGTTGCAGGACGTGGCTGTAGTTCCTGTGGATCTTCAGCAGGAGTTGTAGACCTTTTGTTCATAGATCCAGTGGTGGCTGAGGTTGTTGGAGAGATATGAGGGGTGACAGAAGCAGCAGTGGAATGTCCCTCAGCTGTCGAGGTGGTGGGTGAAGTTTCACCAGGTGAGGAGGAAATACCAGGGGAAAAGGAGCGCCTTCTTTTTAATTTCCCAAAACCTTGGACCTTCCTCCAGGTACTTTTTGAGGTGATCAATACTGACCTTGTAGACAGGTTTCCCATCCTTGCTAACAAGGTCAATGCTCTTCCCCTCAACCTTGGTAATGTAATATAGGCCAAGGAACTCAGGGTCAAGATTCTTCCCTGCTGGCTTTAGAAATTTGCCGCCACACCATGTCCCCCACCTGCATACTGTACATATATATATATATTTTTTTTATTTGGTGCATTTATTGCAGCCTTGGTTTTCTCTTGCACCTTGTCCAGATTTTGTTGGACGATGTTGAAGTTTTTTTCTTGCCATTGGATATCCATGCTCACCTGTTCCTCAGCAAAAAGCTCCTCAAAATATTCATCTACCGGTGGCAGAAAAAAAAGGATGCTCAACTTTGTTACTGTTCATATATGATACTGGACAGATGTTTACATTCTTCAACAGGGGAGGAATACTGCATAGATTAGATGTAAATGTAAATAAAGAAAATCCAACCTTATAGTTGTCCGCCAGCTCAGATGGACACCGTGCTTCTCTTCCAAACATAAGGAAGTATGGTCAGCTGTTTTTTCATTCACAGGCCGAACATGACTAGATCCAGGTAAAGGTCCCAGTTGTTGGGTTTCTCTTTGACAAGTAATCGTGCAGTAATCGATGATGACATATATGTTTTTGTGCCCTTGATCCGCTGTCACAAGCTGGCCACTGAGGTCCATGCCAACAAGTTCAAAGGATTGTTTGGTCTGTAAAAAACCAGGAGAGAAGAATCTTAAAGCAAACAGAAATAAACGAAGTTACAGTAAAGGGAAATAAATGGGAAATTAACCAAAAAAAAACACTAATTTGAAAGTAATGATTAATATTACATTTACCCGCATTCTATATAAATGTAGGATGGCACTATAGATACAGACTGAATGTAAGTGACACTGAGAAGACATGCAGAAATCAATAAAGAATATTAAAGTTATCGTGTTCCTTTGTTTGAGTAAAAAGATCCTAACTTTAGTAGTGGTGTGTATTGGCTGTCTAACCCTTGTCAGTGAACTTGACAGACTGTAAAGAGGATAAAAGCTGTCTAATTAAAACACAAACTCCAAAGTTCCCCTTGACAGGCTTGTAATCTGTGCCTTTCTGGAGCTCAACTTTACCCTGCTGACACACCGTGCACTCTGACACCTGTGTATGATCACAAAATGATTGATATAAAACATTTCACAGGTTAAAAATTACATCGTTATGGCCATGTGTGCCACTCAGTAATCCTGTATATATTGTTCATCCCAAAAATGGAGCACAAATTACATCTTTTTAACAGCCTGAAAAAAACATTTCCTTGCTAAATTAATCTTCAGAATATATTGACAAGCCAACTTCGTTGAATTGAAAAGCCAAATTACATAAATAATTTCCAGTTGTTTCTGACATGGCAGCAGTACCTTTTTATAGCAACAAGAATTAAAGTAAATTAAAAGAGTGAATACCATCTTACCCATTTGTTGTCAAATGTCATGGCAGGTTAGTAAAACCTCTGTGATATGGCATTTTGATCTAGCCACAGTGTGCTCCAATGTCACTGGTGTGAAAATCAACAAATATGGCCTCCGCTTCAGCCGGCCCACAAACCACTTTTACTTTGAGCTCTTTTTCGGAGCCTTTGTGGTGGATGTGATGTGGCTTGCCATCTATGACAAAGGACAGCATTCATTTAAATGGTATGTTGTAATAAATAAGAATACAGTGGTATCTCAGACTCTGAAAGCTCCATTGCCTGACCTTTTGAAGAAGTTCATGCTCTAAGGGCTCAATGAAGCCATTGACTTTAAACTGTGCTGCAAATTTCAGGGATTGCTCACTCCATATGCACTTTTGTGGTTATAAACAATTCATTCGAGGGTTGCAGGGTCATGTCAAAATTAAATGGCCTTTAAAAGTCACACTATATTGGGTATTCTCATCAGCTCTAAATTGTTGGGTTACTCGGATTTGATGATTTATTACAGATGTTCAATAAATCACAAAACATGCAACAATGCTTTGTGTTTATTATAATGGTTGGCATGCTTACTTTGAATCTTTGGTCAAATAATTTGGTTGGCCTCCTGCAGCCCAGTTTTTTTCAAATTCTGAGGCAACATTATGAAGATATAATTGGTGTAAAATGTTTGAGCACCTGTAACAGCAGATTTTGCAGTTGTGAACAATGATTGGTAAATCAGTAAATTTGAGCCGACTCAGTGATTTGGGAAGTTGTAGATTTTTTTTTCTTCGCAAAAAAACACCACTCTTTCACATTCACAAATTCTTAATGACAGGTGCGCAAATGCTTTTTTTTCAGAAGTTATTGATTTATAAAATGACTAGGCCACAATTTTGTCTCTAATTTTGCTGTAGCTATAGGTATTTGGTGCAAAACCGATTCGTGCACCTGTAGCGATTTGCAAAGGGAGGGGGGATAAATCATAAAATCATTGTATGTGACCTCAGATTTACCGATAGACATACACATCACTGAACACAAATAAAAATTCCACTGTCACAGGTGCTCAAATATTTTTTTTGCCATTAGCCTAATACCTTCATAGAACTCTGCATGTTTACATCTTTTTATCATGCGTTATGGGAGGTGTGATAACTTGTCTTCCACAGTGTAATTAGAGGCTTTTCTTTTGAGGCTGGAGCGCTGGTACTTGTCGCAATTGGGGGGAAATTTTCCTGTATTATATTTTCCTATCATACATGTACATATACCCTGCTGCAAAATCCAGCTTGAGCTGGTTAGCTGGTAACCAGCTTGACCAGTTTGAGCTAGGTTTTTGACAGCTGGTAGGCCAGCTACCAGCTATTACTGTTGAGACCAGCTACCAGCTCCAGATTTTACCAGCTACCAGCTACTACTGTTGAAACCAGCTACCAGCTCCAGATTTTACCAGCTACCAGCTATTACTGTTGAAACCAGCTACCAGCTCCAGATTTTACCAGCTACCAGCTACTACTGTTGAAACCAGCTACCAGCTCCAGATTTTACCAGCTACCAGCTATTACTGTTGAAACCAGCTACCAGCTCCAGATTTTACCAGCTACCAGCTATTACTGTTGAACCAGCTACCAGCTCCAGATTTTACCAGCTACCAGCTATTACTGGTGAAACCAGCTACCAGCTCCTCTTCCTATCAGTTACCATTATGCATTCTCACCAGCTACCAGCTTTATTAACAGGTACAGCTAAGACTCTTACCAATTAGCTCCAGTGACTATCACCTGCTTGCACAAACTACAGTTTAACAGTTGTTCACAAAATAAGTGCTACATCAAACCTTAAAATGTCTTCAAAAATGTACTTTAAAAACCATCTTGCTTCAAATATAGCACTATAGACAATATGTGTGTTTTTTGTCTACAATATCATGTTCAGGACATAAAACACAAAATGCTGCAAATTTACTTCACTTTATTGATTGCTTTATTTTATATTCTCACATGGTGAACAGCTGAAACCTTGCTGTACTGTTAGTCAAGAGGGTTTTTTGTTTTGATTTGTTTCTTGTTGATGTCCATCATCTTTTCAGTTATGTATCTACCCGCCTTTGAATGTCTTTTTTTAACCTCCTCCTCTGGCAGGTTTTTGCCCTGTAGCCAGTCCTGAAAACAACCTAGAGTAAAAGAGAGAGAGAGAGGGAGACATAGAAAAAGCATACAAGTATGTTTAAGTGTACAACCATGTTATCTTTGCCTTCACAGAATATAGCAGGTGTTATTTTTTGCATTGAACAAATAATTGGCAAGTTTGGACATGTAGACTTGAACTGAGCTATAGTTGAGGTTGCATAGTGTTGTATATTAGGCAACAGTGTCCATGACTGAAATCAAGAGAACAGAGAAAAGCAAATAATTAAAAATAAAACAAATCTATCCTGATACACAATTAGCACCAAAGCTGTAAAAGATATATAGCCAGACATCAAGAAGTATCATTATTTTTACCACACCAAACTAAAAGAAGGAAGGGTCGTATCAAACTACGGTACATTGAATTGACATGGATTAGTTATTGGTTGCTGCAAGAACTGTTTTGCAGACTTTGGAACAGTTAACTAAACAACACTTTACATCAGCCTAGTATGAACACTTTATATTAGCCTAGTAGATCTAAAGTGGGTAAATCTGGCACAACTTCACCAGCTCCTAAACTGCATGGAGAATGAGAACAGAGCTCGTTTCAGCAATTAGCTTCACAACAGCCACATTGTAAGCACACAAAAAAGTGTGAAAAAACTGAAAATGTCACTAAATTGCATAGACAGGTTGGTAAAGTGATCATATGGTTTATGACCAATGGACACTGCTAAAGAGGCACAGGGAGTGTCTGATGGGGAACAGACACAGCAAAATGTGTTTGAACATGGGTAAAGGAAGAGAACCAAGCAGCCGTCCATGGACAAAATCCTTAGGCCAGGACAGAAATCAACTGTTCTCAACCTAATTAACACTGAACTCACTCCCACTCAACTTTCAGTCCTTGAGCTTGGTCTATCCTTTGACCCAACTCCTTCAATAAGTCATTTTGAGCTCTTTCTAGATCTGCAAAACATTCTCAGAGATGTTAAGACAAAAATATTTTTTTGATGAAAAATGATTCTTCCCTGAAACCTGCATTAAATGATATTTTAACTACTAATTTTAGAATTAAAAGAAACGTGCATTTGTTGACATACAGAGGGAGGAGAAGCGAGCCGGCAGGACGGCAGGACGTCCCGAGAGACAAATAAACCACGTGGACTGATAAAGGACAGTCTCATCATGTTTCTTTTCGAATAAATCATCATGTACTTATAAGCTTGTTACTCCCCCTTCTTTCTTTTTTTTCATCGCCTCCGATAAAACTTTTCTTTTCTTAGGGTTTTTCGCTGCTTCCATCATGATAACAACTCTACATTTAGCCTTCTTCTTCTTCTTCTTGTTTAACAGCGGGTGGCATCCAGCGTCAGAGGAGCACTACCACCACCCACTATGCAGGAGTGTGAGCCAGAGGTCCCTATTTCCTTTAGGAAAATATGTACAGATTTACTTTAAACTCAATTCTGTTCATTAAATCTGGTTTAAAAATTCAAAAACTGCTTTATATTCTCCTTTTCCCAATGTTTAGCTATTGTCTCGAGCGGGAAGTGACATATGTTGTAAAGCAGTCAAAGCAGTAAAAATTTGTATATTTTTAGTGTGGAAGTGTTCCTACCATCCACATCGAAGTTACATTGTGCCAGTGAAGGCAATACAGACCCCCTCAGACCATGACAGAGGTGTCATTCAACCTGTTGTAAGGTGATGTACTATCACAATGACTCTAAAAATATTATATATTAGGGTGGAAAAACTACATAGTGTTGGTTTAAGAACAATAAATCTGTAGTTATAAAACCTGCAGACAAAGGAAGTGATATTGTCATTATGAATAAATGTGCTTATAATGAGGAAGTCCTTGGACAACTCTTTAAATACATCTTTTAATTCAAAACTAACATGTGACCCAACCAAGGAATATCTAAAAGAGCTGTGATTCCTTCTAGAAAAGGGACATCTAGATGGTGATATGTCACTAAAATAATCAAACTTTATACCTAATCAGTTTTCTGTAAAAGCCTTTTTTATATATTTTACTTAAAATACATAAAAATCCTTTTAAAACCACCTGGCCGATTAATTCTCTTTGGAATTGAAAGTTTGACAGAAAGAATTTCAAGCTTTGTGGACCACCACATTAAAGACTTTGTATACGTACTCAAATCTTTTATAAAAGACATCTCAGAGTTTCTATTTTTTCTTAAACTACTCCCTCCTATTAACCCAGATACAATCATGTGTACTCTTGACATTGAATCTTTGTATGCTAAACATCAACCATCAGCAAGGATTAGACACTCTTCAATATTTTCTTAACACCAGATCAGTTTAAATCCCTTCCACCATGTTCTGAGTGAATCTGGCCTCCTTTGTCGACAAAATAATTATTACTTTTTTAACAACTCACTATATGTCCAGATCTCTGGCACTGCCACGGCCACTAAAATGGCTCCCAGTTTTGCCTACCTTTTTGTTGGTTTCCTAGAGGGACAAACTCTTTATGGTCCACAATAAACTTTCCTCCTTTCATTGTTTCTTGGAAACATTACATTGATGACATATTTTCTTCAGAAAGGCCCTATCCCCACTCTACTTGAGTTTTTACAGTTTTTAAATGACAATTTTGCAGGTCTAAAATTCACACTCAACTACAGCCTTGAAGAAATCAACTTTCTGGATATAAATGTTGTGATAAAAGATAATATCTTCTCTCTTTATATATACTAAACCCACAGATCACAACACACTTTTCCGTGCTGCAAGCTTTCATCGTCTCCCTCTGAAGCAAAAGCCTATTATTCAGCCAAATGGTTAAAATAAAAAGAATCTGTACTGCTCCAGAACATTACAACAAAAGCAAAGCAGAGATACTTTCCAAATTTAGAGAAACTATCAAGAACATTGGCTTTCTGATGCTGAAAATTAGGCAGATTTTAAAAGTAGACTATTTAAAAAACTATTTAAAAACTACTTAAAAACCACTACATCAATCAAATCAAACCCAAAATTTGTCTACTGCTGTACATTTTGTCCCCAAACCAAAAATATCAAGAATCTTATCCTCAAACACTTGCATATTCTCCAAAAGGTTCCCACCCTAAAAAGTACATTCAATCAGCAACCCATGGTCACCTTCAGAAGAGGTAAAAACATAAAAGACAGAATTGTATGGACATGTCAACCACCACTCCAGACCACAAACAATGCGCTTCAAGGCAATTTTAAGTGTGGAACCTGCATTAACTGTCAGTACGACAAAAACCTGAAGTACTTTAATCATCCAGTCACTGGACTCAAAATTAAAAGAGAAGATTTTATCAAGTGGAAGTAAAAAAATGTGATCTTTATGATGATGTGTCACTGTAGTAAAGTTTGTTTGTGAAACCTCCTGCTCACTCAGAGAAAGGATAATAGAACACAGGAGTGCTATTAAAAGGAAAGACACCACCAGTCCTGTTCCCAGACATTTAAATGAATTTAGACACCCTATGTCTTCTTTAGTTTTCTTGGGCATAGAAGCCATTAAACCTAGCTTGAGGGGTGGCAACATAAATCTTGTTAGGAAAAAGAGAGTTAGTGTTCTGGATTTTTTACCTAAAAAGTTTATTTTTAGGGGGGATGAATGATGATTTCTCTATCAGTGACTTTTTATAGTTATTTTTCAACTGGGGATTTTAATCAACTTTTTTAAAATTAACTTAAAAGCTTTTATTTCCCAACATACGTTTAATATCTACGACGGCGTATTAGGTCCACTTAAAGAAATAAAAAAGTATATGTATACATTTTTGAGGAAGAAAACTCAAAATGTTCGAGTTTAGAAAGTTGCAGATTTACAACTTTATAAAGTCACAAATTTGTGACTTTATTTCAAGTTTGATTTTTCACACTTTTAGACTTGGGTAAACTTAGAAAGATATTTACAGATTCTGACTTTGCGGGTCAATAACTCATCAATAAAACAACGTAGTACCAAACCCGACCCCTCTTTTTAATCACTGTCATAAAGACTGTGAGCTACAACCATGTATTCCTCCAAACGAGCCGTCCTCCGAGCCAGACAAAACTTCAGTTGGTCTAAATACCAGCCAGTGATGGCTCGGCGGCTTAGGGACTATTGGCAATTACCATATCGGAGAAATGGTGTGAAAGAAAATGTAATAACTTTACCATAAAGAGATGTAAGGTCTTCAAAATCACAGCACCCATAAATGACCGTAGGTTATTCATACTACATGTCATATTTTTTAAGATTCGTGAATTAAAATATTTTACAGGCAAATGGCATCAAAGTTATGAGCAAATGGCATCAAAGTTATGAGATCTACCGACAAAATGATAATAGAACATGAATGATGATCTCCTCTACGTTAAACTACAGCTCTTACTTTAGCAAAAAAGGTTTTGATTTGTTTTAAATTATTTTTTATATATTGAATTGTATGAATTAATATGTAATGACAATACTAACTGTTAATAACTGTACTGTTGTGGACTGTAGTGACACCAAACTCATACTTATGATCAAACATGTCCTAGAGATTATACTACTACTCTTACTTTAGAGAAATAAGTTTTTATTTTATTTGAATGATTTTTACCTTCGCCAATGAGGTTATGTTTGTTTTTTTGTTTGTCTGTCCGTTAGCAAGATTACTCAAAAACTACTGGAGCCATCACCGGCAGTGTTTTGAGACCAACTGAAGTTGTCTGGCTCTTTGGAGGAAAACGAGGTAGTAGCTTACAGTCTTTACAACAGTGATTAAAAAGAGGGGTTTAGTTTGTAAAAACTTTGTTTTATTTATAAGTTATTGACCCGCAAAGTCAGAATCTGTGAATATCTTTCTAAGTTTACCCAAGTCTAAAACTATGAAAAATCAAACTCGAAATATGAGTTTATAAAGTCGTAAATTTGTGACTTTATAAAGTTGTAAATTTGCAACTTTATAAACTCGAAAATATCGACTCTACTAAACTTGAAAATTTTGAGTTTTCTTCCTCGAAAATGTATTTTTTTTTAATTTCTTTTAAGTGGCTCTAATACGCCGTCATATTTATCTCCTTATCTGTCCCTCTGTAGAAGTTTTTACTGATGTCTTTAAGTCATTCATGAAATGTTTTTTCTTAATGATTTTAGGAAAAATGTTTAACCTCACCCAGAGATGGCACTTTAAAATGACCCCAGAATACTCTTTAACCCCACCAAGTGGTCATTTCCCAATATTTTCTGTTTTTAAACTACCCTATGTAATTGCTGCTAACAATGTGGTTCTTGATGACCCTGATGAAGCTACATGCCAAATGCATCAGTCTAATAAAGTTGGTCTTCAAAGTACAAGTGTTGCTGGAGATTTCTGTTCTCTATTAGCCTAGTATGAAAGAATAAAAAGATATCTATTTACCCTTCAATGCCATCACTTTTTGAGGTGTAAGAGGTGGCTTTGGTGTTGTCTTTGTGGTTGGACAACTTTTTCCTTCCAGTGACCTCCCTGCCAGCGTTTGTGAGCCCCAAATTGTGACAGCAAGTTCCTTAACAAACAGTGAGTCCTTTGTGTTGCCTTTCACGACCTGCCACTGGTCAGCCTGAATCCAAACCCCTTCACCAATATGTATCTGTTAAAAAGAAAGAAAAAATAATACATAATGACAGATTTATGTTATTGTCCTTTTTCTGTTAGCCTGATGTATAGTGTGGTGAAGCATATACAGTTTGTTTAGGTATTGACACTGTACGTAGGGCTGTGACAGCATAAACATATTCTCCCAACAACAATGAATCAATGCATCACAGCAGTATTGCAGTTACACTCCTATTAAAAAAAGTCATGTTAACATTTAACCCTTTGCTGCCTGAGCCTATTTTTTGGTTTCTGCCTGGAAATCGCATAACCATAATAAAATGGGTATATCTCTGCAACCACAAGGTCTATTGGAATACTTTTGGTGTCCCAGTAAAGGGGACACTTGTGAGATCTGTTGAGATGTGTTAATGAGTAAATGTGCTATGAGTGAAGAGTAAATGAAGATGTCACACAGGAAAAATGTAAAAAAAAATCTAGCTGTGCCTTAAAAAAGGCATTTTCAGAATGGCTATAAATATGAAAATGGCATAATATAGTGAGTGGGTCGACACAGTGGAGCTGTACAGAGTTTGATATGTTGTTATTCATTTGGTTGTTATGCGAGTTGTGTTTAGGGTGTCTAAAAACATTTTATATCAGGAATCACCAAATGGCAGATCTTGGTCCAGATCCGGATTGAGTGACGGTTCCGTCTGGACCCGTGACCTATCTCTGATAAATTCAGAAAAATAGATTTTAATTGAACATTTTTTCCAACAGTTGCGGATATACAGAGGGCGCTGCTACTCCAGTTAACACTAGAACCGCTACTGTAGTCTGATCACAAGCCGTTCATGCCATGAGTGTTGCTAAATATATGTTGTGTATGTTTTTTGAAGCTTATAAGGTTGTTTAATGAAGCACTAAAGAGGAACGAGACATCCTGATTCATTTACCACATTTGCACCAGCAAACGAAAGGCAGTGACAAATACACTGCCTGTGCAAAAAACATAAGACCCTTGTCACCTGCAAGCGTTGCAACCAACCTGTGTGTGGGAAATGCTGATGGAGCTGAGAGCTTTTGCACTGTAGTGGCTCTGCGCTCTTCACGGAGCTGATCCAGTTCTCTTTCTAATTGTTTACTAATCGAGTTGATCATTTGCTTGTGTTATTTTCATTGTTTCAGTTCTGCAGTTTTTAGCACCAGTTTGTTTTCGAATATTTCACATTTTGCAAATTCTAGTTACACTGTTCTGTTTATTTATTAATTTATTTAATAGCCTACGTGAGTGTGGGCTCATGCAATGCGTGTAGTGCTGTTTGTGTGTGAGTAAGAGAAAGAAAGACAGGGAAAGACTGAAAGACAGGGAGAGAGAGTTAAGGACAGAGAGTGAAAGAGAGAGAGCAAAATCTGGATCCATTGCAAATCTGACTGAATTTCCCGATGTCCTTCTACTTACCCTTGACATCACAGGCCTCTATACAAACATTCCCTACAAGGGCGGTATAGAGGCTTTAGCTTTCTATTTACAACAACAAGATGATTCATGCAATCCCCTGAATCAACTGATTATTGATTTGGCAAATTTTGTAATGACACACAATTACTTCTGTTTTGAAAAAAGACTTCTACTTACAAGTTTCAGGCACTAGTATGGGAACTTTATGTGCAACTAATTATGCAAATTTGTTTGTTGGGCTTTTTGAAAAAAAGTTTTTTAACCCTGACAAGAAGAATCACCTGTCTAAAATTATAAAGTTGTACAGATATATTTATGACATCTTCTGTATTTACAATGGTAACCCTGATGAATTGACAGATTTTGTCTCGCTATTGAACACTTTTGATAATAACTTAGAATTTACATCCAACTTTAGTCATGACAAAGTCAGCTTCTTGGACATGTGGGTTATGTAGGACAAAGGCTCTATTATCACCAAACTTTACCAGGAGGAGACAGACGAAAACACTCTCTTGTTGGCTTCCAGTTTTCACCCCACTCCTCTCAAAAAGGGTCTCCTCATTAGCCAGTTTTTCTGTTTGAGGAGAATATGCCACTCCACAGAGGATTTTAAGGAAAATGCTGTGGATATGAAAACAGATTTGCGCAGCGAGGATACCCCTCATCATGGATCAATGAAGTATATGAACTGGCCCTTAAAAAGACAAGGTCAGACCCATTAAAAAAAGAGTGCGAAAAAGCAAAAGAAATTTTCTGTGACATGTATCATGCAGCACTCCACACACTCCAACACCATCTGATCTGTTTTCAAGAAACACTGGTATATCTTATCATCAGATAGTGAGCTCTCCTCTATTTTTAAAGACCCTCCCCTATTTGTCAACAAAAAAGGGGAAAAACATCAAGGACCTGGTGGTCCTTGCAACATTCCACCGTGAGTTAAGTTCAAATACACAGACAAGACTTCAGCCTCTGCCTAATGGGAACTATCGCTGCTGCGGCTGGGCGCAGTGTAACAACACCCATAAAACTGATCACTTCACTCATCCTCAGACTGGAAAAAGGTTTTTTAATATAAGTATCATTACCTGCGCATCTTGTCATGTAATCTACATGATTCACCACCCTGTGGCCTGGCTTACATTGGTAAAACAAGCAGAAAATTAAAACAAACAATCAGTGAACATAAAAGTTCTATACACAGAAATGACTGGGACTATCCTGTGGCTGTTCACTTTGACGATGCAAAACATGACATCTCTGCTCTGCGCTTCATTGGCATTGAACAGGTCAAACTGCCACCCAGGCAATCATGACAGACTTTTACAACAACTGGAAGCATACTGGATTTATACCTTACAAACTCTGATCCCAAAAGGCCTTATTCATGAACTTTCTCTTAGTATATTTCTGTGATTTATAGTGCAACATGTCCTCCCTCTTTCTGACTAACTAATATGGGATACATACGAATTGTACACATTTATTCTTAGGCCCACTTTTAATTACCAGGTGACCTACTAAATGTGTCTATTTGTATGTATTGAAGTCAACAGGTTATACTGTATTTTAGGCTGGTGTGTTTGGGATTCTTGCGGGGATTTCAGTGATTTAATAATGGAATGGACTGTGTCAACTTCAAGTTTATTATAATGCTTCTCTACAAGGTTTACTTGTCTTTTGGACCTTTAATGTCCCCTAAATTTTATAATTTGTAACTAATGTTTTCATTTGCAGCCTTACTTGTGGGCTTTAATTAGACTTTCATCATATTAACTCTCTCAGTCAGGAAGATGATGATTTTTTGTCTGTTGATTTATTTTTTTTGGTGAAGATGTGACGTCATGATGTTGATTGGCCACGGGTGTGTTTGCCACTTCCTATTTAAGACATCCTGCCCTCTTTAACAAACTGTTTGCCTGATGAAGGTCTGAGACCGAAACGTAGCAAATAAATGGATTTCCTGCAAGTTGGACAGTGTGCGGGAGCCTATCTTCACGGAATCTGTGCAAATAAAATATTTATCTTCCTATCACTTTCTTGTTACACTATATTGCAACAACACAGCAGAAAAGCAGTTACAGATGACAAATGATTGTACTTTTTAGACTTAATTTCTTGAATTATGAAGATGTTAACTTTTTTACTGGAACTATACATCTTCATTTTTTTTAGGCTGTGACCTCTCTTATTTAAGAAAAAAGAAGAGGAAAAATATTTAGTCAGCGCTCTGTATGCACTTATTTTTGCCTAAAAAGAGCCACCTTTTATGTATTGTTTTCTGAAGATGTTGACTTTTTCTACTTGATGTGTAGGCCTTCAATTCTTGGCTGGGGCCTCTTTAATTTAAGAGAAAAAAAAGGTTATTTGGCTCTGTTTGCACTTTTTTATTTATTTTATTCTAGGTTTTTCTTTTTTTAATCTAATATAAAGGCCTTCAATTAATTTGCCTAGGACTATTTTAATTTATAATAAAAGAGCTAGCTGTGCACGCAATAAAACATCCTTTATTAGAAATTGACAGTAAATACTGTTGAAACCATGAAATTGTGGACATTGGGGAAGGCTATAAGACACAAACTGGACTTCGGTTCAGACCTTTTTTGAGGGAAATTTAATTAACTGGACCTCGGTGACTTTTGATTGAATACCCCTGGTTTATTTCATCTTGATGACCAGGTTTTGCTGTTTAATTTGATGTATACAGCCCTGTTTTGGGTCATGATTAGCATCTAATCTTTCGCTGTGTTCACAACTGCCTCTCAAAGTCCCCCAATTGGGGGACCCTTGTTTTCCAAGGGTTAAATGCGACCACTTTCTGACATAAAAGAACATGACAGGACATCAAGTGGGTATCTGTAAGTCAACAAGACAAAATGATTTGTGCTTTTAAGTCATAGAATCCCTCACCTTGTCTTCTTTCACCATATATTTTTTCTCCAACACCTGGGATACATCCTTACCAGGAGAAAGATCAAGCGGAGTGTTGTTCACTGAACAAGAGGGAAAATGCATTAAAATACATCTACAGCTAAACTAACAGAGATTTTAAAAACAGACATTACCTTAAAATGATATGGACATTTAGCAAAACTTTACTGTATGCATTTATTAACTCAATGATTTATCTCCTGCCACACAGTTTACTGGGAGCTCCACTACAAATTTTTCACCTCCCAATTCACATATATAACACGTGTTCACACTATGTTCATTAAGCTCATTGCCACCAGGTGAATCTGCCTGCATTTTACAAAAGATTTTGTTGGCTTATGTGGTAACATTCCTGTGGAGGAGGCATATTGCCCATGCTCTGTTGGCAGAACTGGCTACATCCAGTAAGCCCTCTATTAATTCCAATGTGGATGAATACATTTATTTTATTTAATATTTTGTGCGCCTCTCAAAACTTTCCAACTGTTATCAGAGGAAATCAATCAAATTAAGACAGTAAAACTGTCACTTTTTTCAGAGGTTATGCAATTTATCCAATGTTTTTACAACCTAAATAGTAACGACAGACTGGCAGACCTACTACAGAGCCTATGATGTTGTTTAACACTACCGCTTTTAATACCTTTATTAATAAGTTAAACATATCTAAAAGGGTATCAATTAAGGAAAATGTGCTTTAACCTCAGTCAACAAAGATTTCTACTTTTTTCATAAATGTGACAAGCAGATCCAGGTCCATTCATTCCCATATTGGCCTTTCAAAACACCACCTCTACTATAAACAGTTACATAACAGTAATAAAATGATGATCTATATAACCATACAGTATAAAACTTATGCATTTGATTTTGCCTGAAACTTACTTTTTTCCTATAAATCATGTATGACCACCTCATCTCAATCTCATCTTTCAGAATATTCTCAATTTTATTTATTTATTTATTTAACCTTTATTTAACTAGGTTTGTCAAATTGAGATCAACAGATCTCTCTTGCAAGGGAGACCTGAATTTGACACAACCACCTTTTCTATATGTATTAGCAGTAGGTAATTTGCTGCAACCTGTAGAGGTGTACCATGATGAAACCTTCAAGATTTGGCTGAACTGTAGACTAGACAAGCCTGAGAGCCATGATACTGTGGTATCAACTTACTACTGTGATAAACAAATCCATGACACTACATTTTGAACAGGTTTTACTTTCATAAGAACACACCTTGCACTGTAGATATCCTCTGAGAGTGCTCTGGTTGACGATAACAAGGACTAGGGTTGCCATCTGAAGAACCTGAGGCTGTGGGATAGTTGACAGTGTGGTTATGTTAGGGGGTTTAAGCTACACTGTTGTTGCAAACTTGTTTTATTGAGAAAGTCACCGCCACATGTATTAATATCAAGCTGCTGGAAACAAATGCTGTCATGCCTGCAAGTGATACATTCATCTGATAAACCATGAACATCTTTGAAAATAACACACCTTGCGCTTTAGTTGTTTTAGTTTGACTGTCCTCTAGGGGGGCAGATGGGCACAGGCTGCCAACCAAAGATGTTGAAGCTGACATGTGAGGGAAGGACAAAGGAGCAAACAAGTTTGTGATAGTCAGCAATCAATGTTTTTAAATTGTAGTTTAAATTCTTCCTCAGCCGTTTTTGCTGCAGTCTTAGCCCCTTCTCTGCAAAGACCACATCTTTAATGGGACCACAATATTGTTTACTGTTCCTTTTATGTAAACATTCAGTTCCATGCCAGAGGGGTATTTCACCAACGTGGAATTAAGACATCCAGAATAACCACCTTAAGCCAGGCTTGACCAAGTCCCTTCTGAGCATGCTGGCTTAATGTGTTTTACGAAGGCCAATCCAGGATGAGAAGGAGCAGCTTGGTCGAGCCAGATGAAACTATCACGGATAACTGCGTGTTCTCGGCTTTCTTCAAAAGACTGCAAGGCAGATCACAAATATACTGATGGAAACACGGAAGACGCATGCGCATACTTCGCTCCAAATGAAAAAAACAGCCTCAGATGAAAACTTATCAGGAAGTCAAACTCATCAAATTTCCGTAAAAAGAGAAATATAGCCACTGCAATAAGGAGCGAGAAAGGGTGGCAGATAAAATCAAACCTCCAGAATGCGTGAGCAGCCTAAAACATACACCCTCTAACCAGTCAAAGTGTATTTACAGCACAAATCCATACATATTAATCTTTGAAAAGAACCAATGAGAGATGAAAGAACATACATCAGTATAACAATTAAATACAGCCTATAGTAAGAGGAAGAAAGGAAGCATCCTAAATATTACGTATGAGGAGTTTCATGACATTTGCAAACGTCTACATTTAAACACATAAGCTCATAATTTAATTCTATCTCTCTCTCTCTCTATACATATATTTATATACACACATACAAAAGTATATGCACGCATATAGGCTACTGATAATATACAGGGCCGGTCCTAGAACTTTGGGGCCAGATGAACAGAACAGAAATTGTCAGTGAACAGCCCTGTTCACTGACAATTTCTCAGCACAAGCAGCTTTGGAGCAAATTTTTAAATAGATACGCCGTTACATACTTTTTTGATTACACAACTGATAATTATTACAGTCCATTTATGTTGTTTGAAGACATAAATAAGTTCCAAACAGTAAAGAAAACGCCCTTTAATTAAAAATTATAAGATAAATGGTGAATGAAACTGTATCTAAAAAGAACTTTCTGTCATTTGGACCATTTTAAGCATTCAAAATATATTTGTTTATCATATAATCCGTCTTTAAAAGTTTTAAAACTTTCTAAATTGCAGACTATTTTAACGTGCTGTTTGGTAAAACTAAAACATAGATTAAACTAATATCCTCTAATAAATCTTCAGAAGGACTTTTTTATGTAATTGTTATTTTATGAGTGTTAACAGAAGCAAAAGATGCCTGAATTTTACATTTTTTTGCAATTACAAACAATGATGCCTGTTTTTTTTATTACTGTGTATGAGAGAAGAGGCCCAAAGCTATGGCAAAAATTTAAAGATTTGAATGATAAATAATGATAATGTGAACTAAAAACCACCATGTTAAATAGATATGATGAAATATGAACACAAGGTTTTGTTCTGTTTTGTATAGTGGTGTCAGGTTCATTTTTATGTTATCTTCTGTTAAAGTGTAAATTAAATCTCATTTTCTAATAAAGGGAAGTCAGGATGTTTTATAATGTACTTTTTTTAATTATTGTAAAATATTCCTATTCTAATAAAAGTATGATTCAAAGTCTTCAGAATATGTATCCTTGTTGTTAGAAATCTGAACAAAACAAATCTTTATTCATTAGAAGAAACCTAAAAAAAAATACACAATAATATTGGATATTTCAATAATTTGCTTAAGTCACTCAGGTGATTTTTGTTTGCTTTTGGTTTAAATCCTATTTTTCTCTTTTATCCTCATTTTAAATTTTCTCTGAGTTCTTTGAAAAGCATTTTTAAATGAAATGTATTACAAACATCATTCCTATACCTCTTAAAGTCATTATCATTATGATAATAGTCAGAAACATGCTAATTTCAGATGAGAGCGCTACTGACTGAACAGCAGGATTAGTTCATCCTGCCTGTCAGCCTCGTCAGGAGCAGGCTAGCTGCTCAGAATAAATCTCCATGGCAATTTATGTGCCTCTGTTGTCGTGAAACCAAATCACAGCTAAATTCATTGATGATAACTAGAAAATCCCGGCTTAATCCCCTATCTAGGTTTTGTGAAATACCCCTCAGAGCTGGTGTTTTTAAAAATTCAATTGTCAAATAAAGTCAATCACACACTTAAAATATGTCATGACCAAAATCACCAGACAAATTCTGAACATTTATAAAACTATGGATTGTTAAAGACTGACAGAACCTAAAAGATAAATTTTGCATTCTACATAAGATTTTTAAAGACAGAGAAATATGTACTTACGTGTAGGGTTGAGAATTTTTGCGACCAGGCATTTCTGGAGGTTCTTGTTCAGTTTCAAATACGTGTCATTCTGGTCTCTGAGTTCCTTCAACTTCCCCTGCAGTGTTTCAACTTTTCTCTTCAGTGCTTTATTCTCTGCTTGGGCTGCAGTCAACAGGCTTCTTGGTACCACCTCATCATCACTTTCACCTGATTCTGTAGCATCGACATCATCCCTCAAGACTCTCTTTCTTGGGGCACTGTGGGCACACCTGAGTTGTTCTCTCCTGTCTTCAAGGATGGCCTGAAGGTTCATTTTTTTTCCAACTGCAATACTCGACTTTTGGCTCATCTGCACACACACGCACACACACACACACACACCTAAATCTTAAGAAGCAAAGTAAGGCAATGTACTTTTATTTATTATTTAAAGGTGCAGTGTGTAGAATTTGGCAGCGTCCATAACGATCCGCCATGTGGATTTTAGGGACAAAAAGAACGAAACGCGAATCTGTCCGCTGGTTCTTAAATCTACCTGGAATGCTTTAACAAGCTTTAACTGTAAAATAAACACAATTTAAATCCCTAGTGCAGAGCAACAACTGTCTCTACATCCTCTCTCCTCTTAGATTTCAGGTAGATTTCAGGACCGGCGGACAGATTCGCGTTTCGTTCTTTTTGTCCCTAAATTCCACCCGTAGACAACATAGCGGATCGTTGTGTCGGCCTACATGAACGCGGCCCGCGGTAATGTAAATTTTTTTAAGCTTTTTCTATCTAAATAAAAATAAAACAAACCTTTAATGAGGATGATTGTACTCCTATTTTGACAGACTTTACATACAAATAGAAACATTATATCCTATATTCACTCTTTCTGTTTGGCGAAATGCTGCTACATTCTACACGCTGCACCTTTAAGAAAATGTATAAACAGCTGATAATTAAATGGACGTTTCTGGGCAGCGAGTGAGAGTTCCACTGTGTGTTGTTACTGATCCCTGCTATTTTAAGTTTGTAAAATCCAGAATACATAAACAAATTAAACATGCAAACCCCCATAGATGTAGGGATAATGAAATGTTCATATAGAGAGCAAAATAACTTAAAAAGACAGGTCTGGACTGAATCAAGAATCATTGAACATACGAGTGCCAGGGGAATAAAACAAATCAAATCAAATTTGCCAAATTACAACAAAAGTTGTCTCAAGACACTTTACATATAGAGTAGGTCTAGACCACACTCTATTAAAACACACAAAGCATTGTATGTATGTTGTAAGGAGGTTCAACTGAGCAGTAAATACAGACAAAAATGACAAAAGAATATCAGTGAATATAAATATTGTTATCCTTTATCCAATCTGAGTTCAAAATTATCTTTACATAATTATCATATGGGCTTGGCAATGTGACATTTCTGTCTTCTTTCTCTGTCTCTTTCACTGAAAGTAATAGCTTTTCCCAAATAATACACAAAATAAAAAAAAAAATTCAAACAAGCTACATACCATTAGATCCTTTGCGTTCTTCTTCTCCCTTTCAACTGGTGCAATTGCTTCCTCCTCAGGGGGGTTCGGATCCAGGATCTTTGGAATCCTCATTCGCTTGGACTTCTCAACACACTTACTTAACTCCTCAGTGGTTTCTATTACATGGCAAAAAAGTAAGAGGATCATCAACAGCGTATTTTCTCTTTCCTCTGCCTAAATAACTTTACTTGGGCTAGAACAGTAGGCTTTAATGTTACAGTATTTCATCTCATCATCACCCACCTATAACATACACTCCAGACACACACACACACTCTCTACTGCTTTCCCACTTTAATAAGCGCGTAAAAGCAGGTTGTTTAAACGAGGGTAACCCCGTTACAATCAGCAAGTGATTCCTCTCTCACTGCCGGTAAACCCGGGTCTGATCGCCACCAGACGAGCTGACTGTTTTTTCCTCTCTGGTGCATCATCAGCGCGCCCGAACACAGCGAGCTGAACACATAGATGTATAATATCAAATAACATCCATGGGGAAACAATGGAAAATAGTATGGAGCCATGGAGAAGTTGGTCAACTGTGTTTTTCTGTACTCCTGTCTCTCTTTCAAACTATAATTTGGCGGAGACTGAACGATATTCGAGCGCTGATGATAAAAATTAGTCTCACACTGCCCAGAAAACAATGCTCATCCCGCTCATCCTCCATCTGCCGGCGTCTTTTTGTTGCCCAAGGTTACCGGCACGATATTAGGAAGTAGGCACATTTAGAGCCTTTCCAACTGCCGACGGGGGCGTGTTGGTCGGTGTATTTACACAAGTTTAAATATGTATTTAATATATTAGTCTTACTGTATGGAGAGGCTGCCCGAACGACCGTGGTACATGAGGTGTGGGACTTTCCGTGATCTGAATTCGTGCTCCCCGCCATTATGGCTTCTAACATTAGCCGTTGTCATGGTAGCAGTGCTCGTGCCGGGTCCTATTGACACCTGCGTGCCCCTAGCTTCTGCTCGTGACCGCCCTCGCGGCTACTGCGGTCGCGTGAACGCGCTCGCAGCGGAGTTTACCTTATCTGGTATAAACTAACTTATTTTGTTCGAATATTTTGTCAAATAAAAGTCACCAGCCAATCTGAAAATTACAAGCCATGAAATTCTTTAGATTATAACCGTATTGCCTGATGATGACTATGGTTTTTAGGCGAATAGTTCGGACTCTTTGCTAGCTATAGCATTGTAAAATGTTAACCATAGATTAGACTAGATAGAACTGTATAAGTCAATAATCAATTTAGCATCAAACCACGATAAAAGCAGTACTAAAGTGCCACCTGCAAGTTGCACTTTGACCGTTATTTAAGTGAACAAACTGCAAAGCACAACTTAGCACACTTACCTTTCACTACAAGAATTTGTCCCTTG
>JBAMNC010002156.1:0-27691 GCA_037902135.1 Cetoscarus ocellatus | reverse complement strand
ACATATTTCAAAAATGTGTTTTGGGTGATTTACATTTCTCCGTGTTGCAGGACGTGGCTGTAGTTCCTGTGGATCTTCAGCAGGAGTTGTAGACCTTTTGTTCATAGATCCAGTGGTGGGCTGAGGTTGTTGGAGAGATATGATGGGTGGACAGAAGCAGCAGTGGAATGTCCCTCAGCTGTCGAGGTAGTGGGTGAAGTTTCACCAGGTGAGGAGGAAATACCAGGGGAAAAGGAGCGCCTTCTTTTTAATTTCCCTAGAATCCTGGGACCTTCCTCCAGGTACTTTTTGAGGTGATCAATACTGACCTTGTAGACAGGTTTCCCATCCTTGCTAACAAGGTCAATGCTCTTCCCCTCAACCTTGGTAATGTAATATAGGCCAAGGAACTCAGGGTCAAGATTCTTCCCTGCTGGCTTTAGAAATTTGCCGCCACACCATGTCCCCCACCTGCATACTGTACATATATATATATATTTCTCTTGCACCTTGTCCAGATTTTGTTGGACGATGTTGAAGTTTTTTTCTTGCCATTGGATATCCATGCTCACCTGTTCCTCAGCAAAAAGCTCCTCAAAATATTCATCTACCGGTGGCAGAAAAAAAAGGATGCTCAACTTTGTTACTGTTCATATATGATACTGGACAGATGTTTACATTCTTCAACAGGGGAGGAATACTGCATAGATTAGATGTAAATGTAAATAAAGAAAATCCAACCTTATAGTTGTCCGCCAGCTCCGATGGACACCGTGCTTCTCTTCCAAACATAAGGAAGTATGGTCAGCTGTTTTTTCATTCACAGGCCGAACATGACTAGATCCAGGTAAAGGTCCCAGTTGTTGGGTTTCTCTTTGACAAGTAATCGTGCAGTAATCGATGATGACATATATGTTTTTGTGCCCTTGATCCGCTGTCACAAGCTGGCCACTGAGGTCCATGCCAACAAGTTCAAAGGATCGTTTGGTCTGTAAAAAACCAGGAGAGAAGAATCTTAAAGCAAACAGAAATAAACAAAGTTACAGTAAAGGGAAATAAATGGGAAATTAACCAAAAAAAAACACTAATTTGAAAGTAATGATTAATATTACATTTACCCGCATTCTATATAAATGTAGGATGGCACTATAGATACAGACTGAATGTAAGTGACACTGAGAAGACATGCAGAAATCAATAAAGAATATTAAAGTTATCGTGTTCCTTTGTTTGAGTAAAAAGATCCTAACTTTAGTAGTGGTGTGTATTGGCTGTCTAACCCTTGTCAGTGAACTTGACAGACTGTAAAGAGGATAAAAGCTGTCTAATTAAAACACAAACTCCAAAGTTCCCCTTGACAGGCTTGTAATCTGTGCCTTTCTGGAGCTCAACTTTACCCTGCTGACACACCGTGCACTCTGACACCTGTGTATGATCACAAAATGATTGATATAAAACATTTCACAGGTTAAAAATTACATCGTTATGGCCATGTGTGCCACTCAGTAATCCTGTATATATTGTTCATCCCAAAAATGGAGCACAAATTACATCTTTTTAACAGCCTGAAAAAAACATTTCCTTGCTAAATTAATCTTCAGAATATATTGACAAGCCAACTTCGTTGAATTGAAAAGCCAAATTACATAAATAATTTCCAGTTGTTTCTGACATGGCAGCAGTACCTTTTTATAGCAACAAGAATTAAAGTAAATTAAAAGAGTGAATACCATCTTACCCATTTGTTGTCAAATGTCATGGCAGGTTAGTAAAACCTCTGTGATATGGCATTTTGATCTAGCCACAGTGTGCTCCAATGTCACTGGTGTGAAAATCAACAAATATGGCCTCCGCTTCAGCCGGCCCACAAACCACTTTTACTTTGAGCTCTTTTTCGGAGCCTTTGTGGTGGATGTGATGTGGCTTGCCATCTATGACAAAGGACAGCATTCATTTAAATGGTATGTTGTAATAAATAAGAATACAGTGGTATCTCAGACTCTGAAAGCTCCATTGCCTGACCTTTTGAAGAAGTTCATGCTCTAAGGGCTCAATGAAGCCATTGACTTTAAACTGTGCTGCAAATTTCAGGGATTGCTCACTCTATATGCACTTTTGTGGTTATAAACAATTCATTCGAGGGTTGCAGGGTCATGTCAAAATTAAATGGCCTTTAAAAGTCACACTATATTGGGTATTCTCATCAGCTCTAAATTGTTGGGTTACTCGGATTTGATGATTTATTACAGATGTTCAATAAATCACAAAACATGCAACAATGCTTTGTGTTTATTATAATGGTTGGCATGCTTACTTTGAATCTTTGGTCAAATAATTTGGTTGGCCTCCTGCAGCCCAGTTTTTTTCAAATTCTGAGGCAACATTATGAAGATATAATTGGTGTAAAATGTTTGAGCACCTGTAACAGCAGATTTTGCAGTTGTGAACAATGATTGGTAAATCAGTAAATTTGAGCCGACTCAGTGATTTGGGAAGTTGTAGATTTTTTTTTCTTCGCAAAAAAACACCACTCTTTCACATTCACAAATTCTTAATGACAGGTGCGCAAATGCTTTTTTTTCAGAAGTTATTGATTTATAAAATGACTAGGCCACAATTTTGTCTCTAATTTTGCTGTAGCTATAGGTATTTGGTGCAAAACCGATTTGTGCACCTGTAGCGATTTGCAAAGGGAGGGGGGATAAATCATAAAATCATTGTATGTGACCTCAGATTTACCGATAGACATACACATCACTGAACACAAATAAAAATTCCACTGTCACAGGTGCTCAAATATTTTTTTTGCCATTAGCCTAATACCTTCATAGAACTCTGCATGTTTACATCTTTTTATCATGCGTTATGGGAGGTGTGATAACTTGTCTTCCACAGTGTAATTAGAGGCTTTTCTTTTGAGGCTGGAGCGCTGGTACTTGTCGCAATTGGGGGGAAATTTTCCTGTATTATATTTTCCTATCATACATGTTCCCTGCTGCAAAATCCAGCTTGAGCTGGTTAGCTGGTAACCAGCTTGACCAGTTTGAGCTAGGTTTTTGACAGCTGGTAGGCCAGCTACCAGCTACTACTGTTGAAACCAGCTACCAGCTCCAGATTTTACCAGCTACCAGCTACTACTGTTGAAACCAGCTACCAGCTCCAGATTTTACCAGCTACCAGCTACTACTGTTGAAACCAGCTACCAGCTCCAGATTTTACCAGCTACCAGCTACTACTGTTGAAACCAGCTACCAGCTCCAGATTTTACCAGCTACCAGCTACTACTGTTGAAACCAGCTACCAGCTCCAGATTTTACCAGCTACCAGCTACTACTGTTGAAACCAGCTACCAGCTCCAGATTTTACCAGCTACCAGCTACTACTGTTGAAACCAGCTACCAGCTCCAGATTTTACCAGCTACCAGCTATTACTGGTGAAACCAGCTACCAGCTCCTCTTCCTATCAGTTACCATTATGCATTCTCACCAGCTACCAGCTTTATTAACAGGTACAGCTAAGACTCTTACCAATTAGCTCCAGTGACTATCACCTGCTTGCACAAACTACAGTTTAACAGTTGTTCACAAAATAAGTGCTACATCAAACCTTAAAATGTCTTCAAAAATGTACTTTAAAAACCATCTTGCTTCAAATAGAGCACTATAGACAATATGTGTGTTTTTTGTCTACAATATCATGTTCAGGACATAAAACACAAAATGCTGCAAATTTACTCCACTTTATTGATTGCTTTATTTTATATTCTCACATGGTGAACAGCTGAAACCTTGCTGTACTGTTAGTCAAGAGGGTTTTTTGTTTTGATTTGTTTCTTGTTGATGTCCATCATCTTTTCAGTTATGTATCTACCCGCCTTTGAATGTCTTTTTTTAACCTCCTCCTCTGGCAGGTTTTTGCCCTGTAGCCAGTCCTGAAAACAACCTAGAGTAAAAGAGAGAGAGAGAGGGAGACATAGAAAAAGCATACAAGTATGTTTAAGTGTACAACCATGTTATCTTTGCCTTCACAGAATATAGCAGGTGTTATTTTTTGCATTGAACAAATAATTGGCAAGTTTGGACATGTAGACTTGAACTGAGCTATAGTTGAGGTTGCATAGTGTTGTATATTAGGCAACAGTGTCCATGACTGAAATCAAGAGAACAGAGAAAAGCAAATAATTAAAAATAAAACAAATCTATCCTGATACACAATTAGCACCAAAGCTGTAAAAGATATATAGCCAGACATCAAGAAGTATCATTATTTTTACCACACCAAACTAAAAGAAGGAAGGGTCGTATCAAACTACGGTACATTGAATTGACATGGATTAGTTATTGGTTGCTGCAAGAACTGTTTTGCAGACTTTGGAACAGTTAACTAAACAACACTTTACATCAGCCTAGTATGAACACTTTATATTAGCCTAGTAGATCTAAAGTGGGTAAATCTGGCACAACTTCACCAGCTCCTAAACTGCATGGAGAATGAGAACAGAGCTCGTTTCAGCAATTAGCTTCACAACAGCCACATTGTAAGCACACAAAAAAGTGTGAAAAAACTGAAAATGTCACTGAATTGCATAGACAGGTTGGTAAAGTGATCATATGGTTTATGACCAATGGACACTGCTAAAGAGGCACAGGGAGTGTCTGATGGGGAACAGACACAGCAAAATGTGTTTGAACATGGGTAAAGGAAGAGAACCAAGCAGCCGTCCATGGACAAAATCCTTAGGCCAGGACAGAAATCAACTGTTCTCAACCTAATTAACACTGAACTCACTCCCACTCAACTTTCAGTCCTTGAGCTTGGTCTATCCTTTGACCCAACTCCTTCAATAAGTCATTTTGAGCTCTTTCTAGATCTGCAAAACATTCTCAGAGATGTTAAGACAAAAATATTTTTTTGATGAAAAATGATTCTTCCCTGAAACCTGCATTAAATGATATTTTAACTACTAATTTTAGAATTAAAAGAAATTTGTATCCACCAAAGAACAGAAGTCATTCAAATAGAAACATACTGTAGACTCACTGAACAAGAATTTGAAAACCTTTCTAAAAAGAAAAGCTTCACTCACCATAACCTAACAAAAGACCACCAAAAAGCTTTGTCTGAACTTAAAGCAACACTATGTAAGATTCCGGCTTTCAGCTCTCTAGGGGCCTCTACGGTCATTGAGTGTAACTGCACTGTCGTACACAAACGTGCATTTGTTGACATACAGAGGGAGGAGAAGCGAGCCGACAGGACGACAGGACGTCCCGAGAGACAAATAAACCACGTGGACTGATAAAGGACAGTCTGATCATGTTTCTTTTCGAATAAATCATCATGTACTTATAAGCTTGTTACTCCCCCTTCTTTCTTTTTTTTCATCGCCTCCGATAAAACTTTTCTTTTCTTAGGGTTTTTCGCTGCTTCCATCATGATAACAACTCTACATTTAGCCTTCTTCTTCTTCTTCTTCTTGTTTAACAGCGGGTGGCATCCAGCGTCAGAGGAGCACTACCACCACCCACTATGCAGGAGTGTGAGCCAGAGGTCCCTATTTCCTTTAGGAAAATATGTACAGATTTACTTTAAACTCAATTCTGTTCATTAAATCTGGTTTAAAAATTCAAAAACTGCTTTATATTCTCCTTTTCCCAATGTTTAGCTATTGTCTCGAGCGGGAAGTGACATATGTTGTAAAGCAGTCAAAGCAGTAAAAATTTGTATATTTTTAGTGTGGAAGTGTTCCTACCATCCACATCGAAGTTACATTGTGCCAGTGAAGGCAATACAGACCCCCTCAGACCATGACAGAGGTGTCATTCAACCTGTTGTAAGGTGATGTACTATCACAATGACTCTAAAAATATTATATATTAGGGTGGAAAAACTACATAGTGTTGGTTTAAGAACAATAAATCTGTAGTTATAAAACCTGCAGACAAAGGAAGTGATATTGTCATTATGAATAAATGTGCTTATAATGAGGAAGTCCTTGGACAACTCTTTAAATACATCTTTTAATTCAAAACTAACATGTGACCCAACCAAGGAATATCTAAAAGAGCTGTGATTCCTTCTAGAAAAGGGACATCTAGATGGTGATATGTCACTAAAATAATCAAACTTTATACCTAATCAGTTTTCTGTAAAAGCCTTTTTTATATATTTTACTTAAAATACATAAAAATCCTTTTAAAACCACCTGGCCGATTAATTCTCTTTGGAATTGAAAGTTTGACAGAAAGAATTTCAAGCTTTGTGGACCACCACATTAAAGACTTTGTATACGTACTCAAATCTTTTATAAAAGACATCTCAGAGTTTCTATTTTTTCTTAAACTACTCCCTCCTATTAACCCAGATACAATCATGTGTACTCTTGACATTGAATCTTTGTATGCTAAACATCAACCATCAGCAAGGATTAGACACTCTTCAATATTTTCTTAACACCAGATCAGTTTAAATCCCTTCCACCATGTTCTGAGTGAATCTGGCCTCCTTTGTCGACAAAATAATTATTACTTTTTTAACAACTCACGATATGTCCAGATCTCTGGCACTGCCACGGCCACTAAAATGGCTCCCAGTTTTGCCTACCTTTTTGTTGGTTTCCTAGAGGGACAAACTCTTTATGGTCCACAATAAACTTTCTTCCTTTCATTGTTTCTTGGAAACATTACATTGATGACATATTTTCTTCAGAAAGGCCCTATCCCCACTCTACTTGAGTTTTTACAGTTTTTAAATGACAATTTTGCAGGTCTAAAATTCACACTCAACTACAGCCTTGAAGAAATCAACTTTCTGGATATAAATGTTGTGATAAAAGATAATATCTTCTCTCTTTATATATACTAAACCCACAGATCACAACACACTTTTCCGTGCTGCAAGCTTTCATCGTCTCCCTCTGAAGCAAAAGCCTATTATTCAGCCAAATGGTTAAAATAAAAAGAATCTGTACTGCTCCAGAACAGTACAACAAAAGCAAAGCAGAGATACTTTCCAAATTTAGAGAAACTATCAAGAACATTGGCTTTCTGATGCTGAAAATTAGGCAGATTTTAAAAGTAGACTATTTAAAAAACTATTTAAAAACTACTTAAAAACCACTACATCAATCAAATCAAACCCAAAATTTGTCTACTGCTGTACATTTTGTCCCCAAACCAAAAATATCAAGAATCTTATCCTCAAACACTTGCATATTCTCCAAAAGGTTCCCACCCTAAAAAGTACATTCAATCAGCAACCCATGGTCACCTTCAGAAGAGGTAAAAACATAAAAGACAGAATTGTATGGACATGTCAACCACCACTCCAGACCACAAACAATGCGCTTCAAGGCAATTTTAAGTGTGGAACCTGCATTAACTGTCAGTACGACAAAAACCTGAAGTACTTTAATCATCCAGTCACTGGACTCAAAATTAAAAGAGAAGATTTTATCAAGTGGAAGTAAAAAAATGTGATCTTTATGATGATGTGTCACTGTAGTAAAGTTTGTTTGTGAAACCTCCTGCTCACTCAGAGAAAGGATAATAGAACACAGGAGTGCTATTAAAAGGAAAGACACCACCAGTCCTGTTCCCAGACATTTAAATGAATTTAGACACCCTATGTCTTCTTTAGTTTTCTTGGGCATAGAAGCCATTAAACCTAGCTTGAGGGGTGGCAACATAAATCTTGTTAGGAAAAAGAGAGTTAGTGTTCTGGATTTTTTACCTAAAAAGTTTATTTTTAGGGGGGATGAATGATGATTTCTCTATCAGTGACTTTTTATAGTTATTTTTCAACTGGGGATTTTAATCAACTTTTTTAAAATTAACTTAAAAGCTTTTATTTCCCAACATACGTTTAATATCTACGACGGCGTATTAGGTCCACTTAAAGAAATAAAAAAGTATATGTATACATTTTTGAGGAAGAAAACTCAAAATGTTCGAGTTTAGAAAGTTGCAGATTTACAACTTTATAAAGTCACAAATTTGTGACTTTATTTCAAGTTTGATTTTTCACAGTTTTAGACTTGGGTAAACTTAGAAAGATATTTACAGATTCTGACTTTGCGGGTCAATAACTCATCAATAAAACAACGTAGTACCAAACCCGACCCCTCTTTTTAATCACTGTCATAAAGACTGTGAGCTACAACCATGTTTTCCTCCAAACGAGCCGTCCTCCGAGCCAGACAAAACTTCAGTTGGTCTAAATACCAGCCAGTGATGGCTCGGCGGCTTAGGGACTATTGGCAATTACCATATCGGAGAAATGGTGTGAAAGAAAATGTAATAACTTTACCATAAAGAGATGTAAGGTCTTCAAAATCACAGCACCCATAAATGACCGTAGGTTATTCATACTACATGTCATATTTTTTAAGATTCGTGAATTAAAATATTTTACAGGCAAATGGCATCAAAGTTATGAGCAAATGGCATCAAAGTTATGAGATCTACCGACAAAATGATAATAGAACATGAATGATGATCTCCTCTACGTTAAACTACAGCTCTTACTTTAGCAAAAAAGGTTTTGATTTGTTTTAAATTATTTTTTATATATTGAATTGTATGAATTAATATGTAATGACAATACTAACTGTTAATAGCTGTACTGTTGTGGACTGTAGTGACACCAAACTCATACTTATGATCAAACATGTCCTAGAGATTATACTACTACTCTTACTTTAGAGAAATAAGTTTTTATTTTATTTGAATGATTTTTACCTTCGCCAATGAGGTTATGTTTGTTTTTTTGTTTGTCTGTCCGTTAGCAAGATTACTCAAAAACTACTGGAGCCATCACCGGCAGTGTTTTGAGACCAACTGAAGTTGTCTGGCTCTTTGGAGGAAAACGAGGTAGTAGCTTACAGTCTTTACAACAGTGATTAAAAAGAGGGGTTTAGTTTGTAAAAACTTTGTTTTATTTATAAGTTATTGACCCGCAAAGTCAGAATCTGTGAATATCTTTCTAAGTTTACCCAAGTCTAAAACTATGAAAAATCAAACTCGAAATATGAGTTTATAAAGTCGTAAATTTGTGACTTTATAAAGTTGTAAATTTGCAACTTTATAAACTCGAAAATATCGACTCTACTAAACTTGAAAATTTTGAGTTTTCTTCCTCGAAAATGTATTTTTTTTAAATTTCTTTTAAGTGGCTCTAATACGCCGTCATATTTATCTCCTTATCTGTCCCTCTGTAGATGTTTTTACTGATGTCTTTAAGTCATTCATAAAATGTTTTTTCTTAATGATTTTAGGAAAAATGTTTAACCTCACCCAGAGATGGCACTTTAAAATGACCCCAGAATACTCTTTAACCCCACTAAGTGGTCATTTCCCAATATTTTCTGTTTTTAAACTACCCTATGTAATTGCTGCTAACAATGTGGTTCTTGATGACCCTGATGAAGCTACATGCCAAATGCATCAGTCTAATAAAGTTGGTCTTCAAAGTACAAGTGTTGCTGGAGATTTCTGTTCTCTATTAGCCTAGTATGAAAGAATAAAAAGATATCTATTTACCCTTCAATGCCATCACTTTTTGAGGTGTAAGAGGTGGCTTTGGTGTTGTCTTTGTGGTTGGACAACTTTTTCCTTCCAGTGACCTCCCTGCCAGCGTTTGTGAGCCCCAAATTGTGACAGCAAGTTCCTTAACAAACAGTGAGTCCTTTGTGTTGCCTTTCACGACCTGCCACTGGTCAGCCCGAATCCAAACCCCTTCACCAATATGTATCTGTTAAAAAGAAAGAAAAAATAATACATAATGACAGATTTATGTTATTGTCCTTTTTCTGTTAGCCTGATGTATAGTGTGGTGAAGCATATACAGTTTGTTTAGGTATTGACACTGTACGTAGGGCTGTGACAGCATAAACATATTCTCCCAACAACAATGAATCAATGCATCACAGCAGTATTGCAGTTACACTCCTATTAAAAAAAGTCATGTTAACATTTAACCCTTTGCTGCCTGAGCCTATTTTTTGGTTTCTGCCTGGAAATCGCATAACCATAATAAAATGGGTATATCTCTGCAACCACAAGGTCTATTGGAATACTTTTGGTGTCCCAGTAAAGGGGACACTTGTGAGATCTGTTGAGATGTGTTAATGAGTAAATGTGCTATGAGTGAAGAGTAAATGAAGATGTCACACAGGAAAAATGTAAAAAAAAATCTAGCTGTGCCTTAAAAAAGGCATTTTCAGAATGGCTATAAATATGAAAATGGCACAATATAGCGAGTGGGTCGACACAGTGGAGCTGTACAGAGTTTGATATGTTGTTATTCATTTGGTTGTTATGCGAGTTGTGTTTAGGGTGTCTAAAAACATTTTATATCAGGAATCACCAAATGGCAGATCTTGGTCCAGATCCGGATTGAGTGACGGTTCCGTCTGGACCCGTGACCTATCTCTGATAAATTCAGAAAAATAGATTTTAATTGAACATTTTTTCCAACAGTTGCGGATATACAGAGGGCGCTGCTACTCCAGTTAACACTAGAACCGCTACTGTAGTCTGATCACAAGCCGTTCATGCCATGAGTGTTGCTAAATATATGTTCTGTATGTTTTTTGAAGCTTATAAGGTTGTTTAATGAAGCACTAAAGAGGAACGAGACATCCTGATTCATTTACCACATTTGCACCAGCAAACGAAAGGCAGTGACAAATACACTGCCTGTGCAAAAAACATAAGACCCTTGTCACCTGCAAGCGTTGCAACCAACCTGTGTGTGGGAAATGCTGATGGAGCTGAGAGCTTTTGCACTGTAGTGGCTCTGCGCTCTTCACGGAGCTGATCCAGTTCTCTTTCTAATTGTTTACTAATCGAGTTGATCATTTGCTTGTGTTATTTTCATTGTTTCAGTTCTGCAGTTTTTAGCACCAGTTTGTTTTCGAATATTTCACATTTTGCAAATTCTAGTTACACTGTTCTGTTTATTTATTAATTTATTTAATAGCCTACGTGAGTGTGGGCTCATGCAATGCGTGTAGTGCTGTTTGTGTGTGAGTAAGAGAAAGAAAGACAGGGAAAGACTGAAAGACAGGGAGAGAGAGTTAAGGACAGAGAGTGAAAGAGAGAGAGCAAAATCTGGATCCATTGCAAATCTGACTGAATTTCCCGATGTCCTTCTACTTACCCTTGACATCACAGGCCTCTATACAAACATTCCCTACAAGGGCGGTATAGAGGCTTTAGCTTTCTATTTACAACAACAAGATGATTCATGCAATCCCCTGAATCAACTGATTATTGATTTGGCAAATTTTGTAATGACACACAATTACTTCTGTTTTGAAAAAAGACTTCTACTTACAAGTTTCAGGCACTAGTATGGGAACTTTATGTGCACCTAATTATGCAAATTTGTTTGTTGGGCTTTTTGAAAAAAAGTTTTTTAACCCTGACAAGAAGAATCACCTGTCTAAAATTATAAAGTGGTACAGATATATTTATGACATCTTCTGTATTTACAATGGTAACCCTGATGAATTGACAGATTTTGTCTCGCTATTGAACACTTTTGATAATAACTTAGAATTTACATCCAACTTTAGTCATGACAAAGTCAGTTTCTTGGACATGTGGGTTATGTAGGACAAAGGCTCTATTATCACCAAACTTTACCAGGAGGAGACAGACGAAAACACTCTCTTGTTGGCTTCCAGTTTTCACCCCACTCCTCTCAAAAAGGGTCTCCCCATTAGCCAGTTTTTCTGTTTGAGGAGAATATGCCACTCCACAGAGGATTTTAAGGAAAATGCTGTGGATATGAAAACAGATTTGCGCAGCGAGGATACCCCTCATCATGGATCAATGAAGTATATGAACTGGCCCTTAAAAAGACAAGGTCAGACCCATTAAAAAAAGAGTGCGAAAAAGCAAAAGAAATTTTCTGTGACATGTATCATGCAGCACTCCACACACTCCAACACCATCCGATCTGTTTTCAAGAAACACTGGTATATCTTATCATCAGATAGTGAGCTCTCCTCTATTTTTAAAGACCCTCCCCTATTTGTCAACAAAAAAGGGGAAAAACATCAAGGACCTGGTGGTCCTTGCAACATTCCACCGTGAGTTAAGTTCAAATACACAGACAAGACTTCAGCCTCTGCCTAATGGGAACTATCGCTGCTGCGGCTGGGCGCAGTGTAACAACACCCATAAAACTGATCACTTCACTCATCCTCAGACTGGAAAAAGGTTTTTTAATATAAGTATCATTACCTGCGCATCTTGTCATGTAATCTACATGATTCACCACCCTGTGGCCTGGCTTACATTGGTAAAACAAGCAGAAAATTAAAACAAACAATCAGTGAACATAAAAGTTCTATACACAGAAATGACTGGGACTATCCTGTGGCTGTTCACTTTGACGATGCAAAACATGACATCTCTGCTCTGCGCTTCATTGGCATTGAACAGGTCAAACTGCCACCCAGGCAATCATGACAGACTTTTACAACAACTGGAAGCATACTGGATTTATACCTTACAAACTCTGATCCCAAAAGGCCTTATTGATGAACTTTCTCTTAGTATATTTCTGTGATTTATAGTGCAACATGTCCTCCCTCTTTCTGACTAACTAATATGGGATACATACGAATTGTACACATTTATTCTTAGGCCCACTTTTAATTACCAGGTGACCTACTAAATGTGTCTATTTGTATGTATTGAAGTCAACAGGTTATACTGTATTTTAGGCTGGTGTGTTTGGGATTCTTGCGGGGATTTCAGTGATTTAATAATGGAATGGACTGTGTCAACTTCAAGTTTATTATAATGCTTCTCTACAAGGTTTACTTGTCTTTTGGACCTTTAATGTCCCCTAAATTTTATAATTTGTAACTAATGTTTTCATTTGCAGCCTTACTTGTGGGCTTTAATTAGACTTTCATCATATTAACTCTCTCAGTCAGGAAGATGATGATTTTTTGTCTGTTGATTTATTTTTTTTGGTGAAGATGTGACGTCATGATGTTGATTGGCCACGGGTGTGTTTGCCACTTCCTATTTAAGACATCCTGCCCTCTTTAACAAACTGTTTGCCTGATGAAGGTCTGAGACCGAAACGTAGCAAATAAATGGATTTCCTGCAAGTTGGACAGTGTGCGGGAGCCTATCTTCACGGAATCTGTGCAAATAAAATATTTATCTTCCTATCACTTTCTTGTTACACTATATTGCAACAACACAGCAGAAAAGCAGTTACAGATGACAAATGATTGTACTTTTTAGACTTAATTTCTTGAATTATGAAGATGTTAACTTTTTTACTGGAACTATACATCTTCATTTTTTTTAGGCTGTGACCTCTCTTATTTAAGAAAAAAGAAGAGGAAAAATATTTAGTCAGCGCTCTGTATGCACTTATTTTTGCCTAAAAAGAGCCACCTTTTATGTATTGTTTTCTGAAGATGTTGACTTTTTCTACTTGATGTGTAGGCCTTCAATTCTTGGCTGGGGCCTCTTTAATTTAAGAGAAAAAAAAGGTTATTTGGCTCTGTTTGCACTTTTTTATTTATTTTATTCTAGGTTTTTCTTTTTTTAATCTAATATAAAGGCCTTCAATTAATTTGCCTAGGACTATTTTAATTTATAATAAAAGAGCTAGCTGTGCACGCAATAAAACATCCTTTATTAGAAATTGACAGTAAATACTGTTGAAACCATGAAATTGTGGACATTGGGGAAGGCTATAAGACACAAACTGGACTTCGGTTCAGACCTTTTTTGAGGGAAATTTAATTAACTGGACCTCGGTGACTTTTGATTGAATACCCCTGGTTTATTTCATCTTGATGACCAGGTTTTGCTGTTTAATTTGATGTATACAGCCCTGTTTTGGGTCATGATTAGCATCTAATCTTTCGCTGTGTTCACAACTGCCTCTCAAAGTCCCCCAATTGGGGGACCCTTGTTTTCCAAGGGTTAAATGCGACCACTTTCTGACATAAAAGAACATGACAGGACATCAAGTGGGTATCTGTAAGTCAACAAGACAAAATGATTTGTGCTTTTAAGTCATAGAATCCCTCACCTTGTCTTCTTTCACCATATATTTTTTCTCCAACACCTGGGATACATCCTTACCAGGAGAAAGATCAAGCGGAGTGTTGTTCACTGAACAAGAGGGAAAATGCATTAAAATACATCTACAGCTAAACTAACAGAGATTTTAAAAACAGACATTACCTTAAAATGATATGGACATTTAGCAAAACTTTACTGTATGCATTTATTAACTCAATGATTTATCTCCTGCCACACAGTTTACTGGGAGCTCCACTACAAATTTTTCACCTCCCAATTCACATATATAACACGTGTTCACACTATGTTCATTAAGCTCATTGCCACCAGGTGAATCTGCCTGCATTTTACAAAAGATTTTGTTGGCTTATGTGGTAACATTCCTGTGGAGGAGGCATATTGCCCATGCTCTGTTGGCAGAACTGGCTACATCCAGTAAGCCCTCGATTAATTCCAATGTGGATGAATACATTTATTTTATTTAATATTTTGTGCGCCTCTCAAAACTTTCCAACTGTTATCAGAGGAAATCAATCAAATTAAGACAGTAAAACTGTCACTTTTTTCAGAGGTTATGCAATTTATCCAATGTTTTTACAACCTAAATAGTAACGACAGACTGGCAGACCTACTACAGAGCCTATGATGTTGTTTAACACTACCGCTTTTAATACCTTTATTAATAAGTTAAACATATCTAAAAGGGTATCAATTAAGGAAAATGTGCTTTAACCTCAGTCAACAAAGATTTCTACTTTTTTCATAAATGTGACAAGCAGATCCAGGTCCATTCATTCCCATATTGGCCTTTCAAAACACCACCTCTACTATAAACAGTTACATAACAGTAATAAAATGATGATCTATATAACCATACAGTATAAAACTTATGCATTTGATTTTGCCTGAAACTTACTTTTTTCCTATAAATCATGTATGACCACCTCATCTCAATCTCATCTTTCAGAATATTCTCAATTTTATTTATTTATTTATTTAACCTTTATTTAACTAGGTTTGTCAAATTGAGATCAACAGATCTCTCTTGCAAGGGAGACCTGAATTTGACACAACCACCTTTTCTATATGTATTAGCAGTAGGTAATTTGCTGCAACCTGTAGAGGTGTACCATGATGAAACCTTCAAGATTTGGCTGAACTGTAGACTAGACAAGCCTGAGAGCCATGATACTGTGGTATCAACTTACTACTGTGATAAACAAATCCATGACACTACATTTTGAACAGGTTTTACTTTCATAAGAACACACCTTGCACTGTAGATATCCTCTGAGAGTGCTCTGGTTGACGATAACAAGGACTAGGGTTGCCATCTGAAGAACCTGAGGCTGTGGGATAGTTCACAGTGTGGTTATGTTAGGGGGTTTAAGCTACACTGTTGTTGCAAACTTGTTTTATTGAGAAAGTCACCGCCACATGTATTAATATCAAGCTGCTGGAAACAAATGCTGTCATGCCTGCAAGTGATACATTCATCTGATAAACCATGAACATCTTTGAAAATAACACACCTTGCGCTTTAGTTGTTTTAGTTTGACTGTCCTCTAGGGGGGCAGATGGGCACAGGCTGCCAACCAAAGATGTTGAAGCTGACATGTGAGGGAAGGACAAAGGAGCAAACAAGTTTGTGATAGTCAGCAATCAATGTTTTTAAATTGTAGTTTAAATTCTTCCTCAGCCGTTTTTGCTGCAGTCTTAGCCCCTTCTCTGCAAAGACCACATCTTTAATGGGACCACAATATTGTTTACTGTTCCTTTTATGTAAACATTCAGTTCCATGCCAGAGGGGTATTTCACCAACGTGGAATTAAGACATCCAGAATAACCACCTTAAGCCAGGCTTGACCAAGTCCCTTCTGAGCATGCTGGCTTAATGTGTTTTACGAAGGCCAATCCAGGATGAGAAGGAGCAGCTTGGTCGAGCCAGATGAAACTATCACGGATAACTGCGTGTTCTCGGCTTTCTTCAAAAGACTGCAAGGCAGATCACAAATATACTGATGGAAACACGGAAGACGCATGCGCATACTTCGCTCCAAATGAAAAAAACAGCCTCAGATGAAAACTTATCAGGAAGTCAAACTCATCAAATTTCCGTAAAAAGAGAAATATAGCCACTGCAATAAGGAGCGAGAAAGGGTGGCAGATAAAATCAAACCTCCAGAATGCGTGAGCAGCCTAAAACATACACCCTCTAACCAGTCAAAGTGTATTTACAGCACAAATCCATACATATTAATCTTTGAAAAGAACCAATGAGAGATGAAAGAACATACATCAGTATAACAATTAAATACAGCCTATAGTAAGAGGAAGAAAGGAAGCATCCTAAATATTACGTATGAGGAGTTTCATGACATTTGCAAACGTCTACATTTAAACACATAAGCTCATAATTTAATTCTATCTCTCTCTCTCTCTATACATATATTTATATACACACATACAAAAGTATATGCACGCATATAGGCTACTGATAATATACAGGGCCGGTCCTAGAACTTTGGGGCCAGATGAACAGAACAGAAATTGTCAGTGAACAGCCCTGTTCACTGACAATTTCTCAGCACAAGCAGCTTTGGAGCAAATTTTTAAATAGATACGCCGTTACATACTTTTTTTGATTACACAACTGATAATTATTACAGTCCATTTATGTTGTTTGAAGACATAAATAAGTTCCAAACAGTAAAGAAAACGCCCTTTAATTAAAAATTATAAGATAAATGGTGAATGAAACTGTATCTAAAAAGAACTTTCTGTCATTTGGACCATTTTAAGCATTCAAAATATATTTGTTTATCATATAATCCGTCTTTAAAAGTTTTAAAACTTTCTAAATTGCAGACTATTTTAACGTACTGTTTGGTAAAACTAAAACATAGATTAAACTAATATCCTCTAATAAATCTTCAGAAGGACTTTTTTATGTAATTGTTATTTTATGAGTGTTAACAGAAGCAAAAGATGCCTGAATTTTACATTTTTTTGCAATTACAAACAATGATGCCTGTTTTTATTATTGTGTGTGAGAGAAGAGGCCCAAAGCTATGGCAAAAATTTAAAGATTTGAATGATAAATAATGATAATGTGAACTAAAAACCATCATGTTAAATAGATATGATGAAATATAAACACAAGGTTTTGTTCTGTTTTGTATAGTGGTGTCAGGTTCATTTTTATGTTATCTTCTGTTAAAGTGTAAATTAAATCTCATTTTCTAATAAAGGGAAGTCAGGATGTTTTATAATGTACTTTTTTAATTATTGTAAAATATTCCTATTCTAATAAAAGTATGATTCAAAGTCTTCAGAATATGTATCCTTGTTGTTAAAAATCTGAACAAAACAAATCTTTATTCATTAGAAGAAACCTAAAAAAAAAATACACAATAATATTGGATATTTCAATAATTTGCTTAAGTCACTCAGGTGATTTTTGTTTGCTTTTGGTTTAAATCCTATTTTTCTCTTTTATCCTCATTTTAAATTTTCTCTGAGTTCTTTGAAAAGCATTTTTAAATGAAATGTATTACAAACATCATTCCTATACCTCTTAAAGTCATTATCATTATGATAATAGTCAGAAACATGCTAATTTCAGATGAGAGCGCTACTGACTGAACAGCAGGATTAGTTCATCCTGCCTGTCAGCCTCGTCAGGAGCAGACTAGCTGCTCAGAATAAATCTCCATGGCAATTTATGTGCCTCTGTTGTCGTGAAACCAAATCACAGCTAAATTCATTGATGATAACTAGAAAATCCCGGCTTAATCCCCTATCTAGGTTTTGTGAAATACCCCTCAGAGCTGGTGTTTTTAAAAATTCAATTGTCAAATAAAGTCAATCACACACTTAAAATATGTCATGACCAAAATCACCAGACAAATTCTGAACATTTATAAAACTATGGATTGTTAAAGACTGACAGAACCTAAAAGATAAATTTTGCATTCTACATAAGATTTTTAAAGACAGAGAAATATGTACTTACGTGTAGGGTTGAGAATTTTTGCGACCAGGCATTTCTGGAGGTTCTTGTTCAGTTTCAAATACGTGTCATTCTGGTCTCTGAGTTCCTTCAACTTCCCCTGCAGTGTTTCAACTTTTCTCTTCAGTGCTTTATTCTCTGCTTGGGCTGCAGTCAACAGGCTTCTTGGTACCACCTCATCATCACTTTCACCTGATTCTGTAGCATCGACATCATCCCTCAAGACTCTCTTTCTTGGGGCACTGTGGGCACACCTGAGTTGTTCTCTCCTGTCTTCAAGGATGGCCTGAAGGTTCATTTTTTTTCCAACTGCAATACTCGACTTCTGGCTCATCTGCACACACACGCACACACACACACACACACCTAAATCTTAAGAAGCAAAGTAAGGCAATGTACTTTTATTTATTATTTAAAGGTGCAGTGTGTAGAATTTGGCAGCGTCCATAACGATCCGCCATGTGGATTTTAGGGACAAAAAGAACGAAACGCGAATCTGTCCGCTGGTTCTTAAATCTACCTGGAATGCTTTAACAAGCTTTAACTGTAAAATAAACACAATTTAAATCCCTAGTGCAGAGCAACAACTGTCTCTACATCCTCTCTCCTCTTAGATTTCAGGTAGATTTCAGGACCGGCGGACAGATTCGCGTTTCGTTCTTTTTGTCCCTAAATTCCACCCGTAGACAACATAGCGGATCGTTGTGTCGGCCTACATGAACGCGGCCCGCGGTAATGTAAATTTTTTTAAGCTTTTTCTATCTAAATAAAAATAAAACAAACCTTTAATGAGGATGATTGTACTCCTATTTTGACAGACTTTACATACAAATAGAAACATTATATCCTATATTCACTCTTTCTGTTTGGCGAAATGCTGCTACATTCTACACACTGCACCTTTAAGAAAATGTATAAACAGCTGATAATTAAATGGACGTTTCTGGGCAGCGAGTGAGAGTTCCACTGTGTGTTGTTACTGATCCCTGCTATTTTAAGTTTGTAAAATCCAGAATACATAAACAAATTAAACATGCAAACCCCCATAGATGTAGGGATAATGAAATGTTCATATAGAGAGCAAAATAACTTAAAAAGACAGGTCTGGACTGAATCAAGAATCATTGAACATACGAGTGCCAGGGGAATAAAACAAATCAAATCAAATTTGCCAAATTACAACAAAAGTTGTCTCAAGACACTTTACATATAGAGTAGGTCTAGACCACACTCTATTAAAACACACAAAGCATTGTATGTATGTTGTAAGGAGGTTCAACTGAGCAGTAAATACAGACAAAAATGACAAAAGAATATCAGTGAATATAAATATTGTTATCCTTTATCCAATCTGAGTTCAAAATTATCTTTACATAATTATCATATGGGCTTGGCAATGTGACATTTCTGTCTTCTTTCTCTGTCTCTTTCACTGAAAGTAATAGCTTTTCCCAAATAATACACAAAATAAAAAAAAAAATTCAAACAAGCTACATACCATTAGATCCTTTGCGTTCTTCTTCTCCCTTTCAACTGGTGCAATTGCTTCCTCCTCAGGGGGGTTCGGATCCAGGATCTTTGGAATCCTCATTCGCTTGGACTTCTCAACACACTTACTTAACTCCTCAGTGGTTTCTATTACATGGCAAAAAAGTAAGAGGATCATCAACAGCGTATTTTCTCTTTCCTCTGCCTAAATAACTTTACTTGGGCTAGAACAGTAGGCTTTAATGTTACAGTATTTCATCTCATCATCACCCACCTATAACATACACTCCAGACACACACACACACTCTCTACTGCTTTCCCACTTTAATAAGCGCGTAAAAGCAGGTTGTTTAAACGAGGTAACCCCGTTACAATCAGCAAGTGATTCCTCTCTCACTGCCGGTAAACCCGGGTCTGATCGCCACCAGACGAGCTGACTGTTTTTTCCTCTCTGGTGCATCATCAGCGCGCCCCAACACAGCGAGCTGAACACATAGATGTATAATATCAAATAACATCCATGGGGAAACAATGGAAAATAGTATGGAGCCATGGAGAAGTTGGTCAACTGTGTTTTTCTGTACTCCTGTCTCTCTTTCAAACTATAATTTGGCGGAGACTGAACGATATTCGAGCGCTGATGATAAAAATTAGTCTCACACTGCCCAGAAAACAATGCTCATCCCGCTCATCCTCCATCTGCCGGCGTCTTTTTGTTGCCCAAGGTTACCGGCACGATATTAGGAAGTAGGCACATTTAGAGCCTTTCCAACTGCCGACGGGGGCGTGTTGGTCGGTGTATTTACACAAGTTTAAATATGTATTTAATATATTAGTCTTACTGTATGGAGAGGCTGCCCGAACGACCGTGGTACATGAGGTGTGGGACTTTCCGTGATCTGAATTCGTGCTCCCCGCCATTATGGCTTCTAACATTAGCCGTTGTCATGGTAGCAGTGCTCGTGCCGGGTCCTATTGACACCTGCGTGCCCCTAGCTTCTGCTCGTGACCGCCCTCGCGGCTACTGCGGTCGCGTGAACGCGCTCGCAGCGGAGTTTACCTTATCTGGTATAAACTAACTTATTTTGTTCGAATATTTTGTCAAATAAAAGTCACCAGCCAATCTGAAAATTACAAGCCATGAAATTCTTTAGATTATAACCGTATTGCCTGATGATGACTATGGTTTTTAGGCGAATAGTTCGGACTCTTTGCTAGCTATAGCATTGTAAAATGTTAACCATAGATTAGACTAGATAGAACTGTATAAGTCAATAATCAATTTAGCATCAAACCACGATAAAAGCAGTACTAAAGTGCCACCTGCAAGTTGCACTTTGACCGTTATTTAAGTGAACAAACTGCAAAGCACAACTTAGCACACTTACCTTTCACTACAAGAATTTGTCCCTTGAAGAACTCCTGAGTGTCCTTCCACCTAATCCAGTAGACTCCATGAACATTAAAATCTGCGCTGTTGAAGCCTCTGATGTCCTCTGTTCTTACAATTTCTTTCAGTCCATCATCCAAAAAATGTACATATGCATACATCTTGAGTGAGGTGAAAAGAAGCTCGTGAGATCCGTTTGTCGCTCTGTCAAAAAAACGTTTTCGCGCTCATTTGCAAGCCAGCCAATCACATGCAGACTTTTTTCGATCCAGCCAATCACAGAAGAAGAGCGCGCTTACAGTCAATGAGAGAAAATATAGCTTAAAATGTGAAAAAGCTATTCTTCCAAAAGCAGAGGAAGAAACAAGGGACAAAATACTTCACATAGAGGGTATGTCATAAATAATTGTTTTTCTGATTATTCCCTTATTTATTTAATTAGTTCATGGTTCTTAATAACTGTATCTGTCATCCTCTCTCATTAAAGTCAGTGGGCGGGACTAATGCTAATCACAGTCACAAACTATTGCTGGTCCGCGGGGTTACCAGACAAGGGGGTTTTAAGGGGTCCAAAGATAAGCTTTACTTTACTATTAAGTAATTTTAGCTGGTAATATTTTTACACTTTTAGAAAATATGATAGTAAATGCCAGATATTTACTTGTAATAAATTTTACTACACTGTAATATTGATAGTTTTATAGGATCAGAATTCCTAACTGAGAGTTTAATAGTCTGCCTGCTGTCACCTTGACATGAAGGTCAAGCTGCGTTTTTTTCACTTTTGTGTTTTTGTTTGATTTAAAAATACTTGTATGATATAAATATAAATATAATATATATATATAAAAATATAAATATAATATATATATATAAATATTATATACATATATACATATATAAATATAAATATAGATATATATATATATATTTTTTTTTTTATGAAAATAATTAAAAACCTTTTAAGCATGCTTCACAAAAATGTTCAGGTTGACCACTTTAAAATCTCTGAAAAAAATATTTTACTTTCTCAGATCAAAAGTACATTCAAAATGAAAAGGAGCTACAAGACATTCCTGGAACCATTTCCTACCTCTACCTCAATATCAAGAACGATGCTTAACAGACTTGCAGCCCAAAACCACAGCTTTAGGCCTGCTCCAGACATAGGTGAACAACTTGAGGAGGAAAGTGATCCCATTCAGTCCATTACATCAAACATCTTAACAAATGAAGAGGACAATTTACAGCATAGCACAGGAGATGACGATTCACAGCACAACATCGAGGATGACGATTCACAGCACAACAATGAGGACGACAATTCACAGCACAAAATTGACGATTCACATCACAACATCGAGGATGATGATTCACAGCACAACAGTGAGGATGACGATTCACAGCACAACATCGAGGATGACGATTCACAGCACAACAGTGAGGATGACGATTCACAGCACAACATCGAGGATGACGATTCACAGCACAACAGTGAGGATGAGGATTTACAGTACAACAGTGAGGACAGTGATTCACAGCACAACAGTGAGGATGACAATGTGGAACACAATATGGAGGATGACAATTCTCAACATAGCCCAGGGGATGACAATTCACAGAACAGCAATCTTGATGACCCAATATGTGGGTTTCTCAAAATCACCAAGGCAGAAGTGCTGTTATTGTTTCTAACCTTTGTACTAAAGCACAATTTGACCATGTCTGCTCTCACAGATTTGCTTAAAATTATTAACCACATATTTGCCAGTATAGTGGTACCAAGCACTAAACATCTGTTTAAAAAGGTTTTCAAACACTTGAGCACTGCTGCAGTACAACACTATGTGTGCAAATTTTGCCAGTCGTATGTTGGAAATAACAAAGACCCATCCAAGCTTCAAAAATGTTCCACTTGTAACCAGCCATACACTATTACAGATCTAAAAAATAATGGCTATTTTGTCACATTGCCACTAGATGAACAGGTGAAATGTCTTCTGGAAAAGAACAGTGACTGGTTAAACCATAGGTATTCAAAGTCAACAACCAGTGAAAATATAAATGATATATATGATGGAGATATGTATAAAGAGCTAACAAAACCTGGGGGACCACTAAACAGTAAATACAATCTGTCCTATGTTTTCAACTCTGATGGATGCCCATTATTCAAATCATCATCTTCATCCATATGGCCAATTCAAATTTCCATTAACGAATTGCCTTCCAGTGAAAGATATAAAAATATGTTGTTAGCAGGACTATGGTTTGGCAAAAATGAGCCAAGGATGGACATTTTCTTGAAAAGTTTTGTTCAAACTGCAAGACAGTTGTACACTAAGGGTGTTAACTGGAAAAAAGGTTTAACGCTCATCAAAACAAGTTGATTGGATTATGCTGTTGTGTGGACTCTGTTGCCAGGCCGCTGATGCAGAACATGACACAATTTAATGGTTATTATGGTTGCGGGTTCTGCTACCATCCTGGTAAATACATATATGGTGCAATGAGATACCCTGTTGGGCCGGAGCAATATTCTGAAAGAACTGAAACAGAGACAATCCAAGACATGGAAGAAGCAGTGCGTAAAGGGTCAGGTGTCAGAGGCGTAAAGGGACCGTCACCATTAATAAAAATGCCCTTCTTTAATATAGTCCATGGTTTTGTGCCTGACTATATGCACTGTGTCCTGCTTGGTGTTGCAAGACAGATGTCAAAAAGGTGGATTGAAGGAGTTGGTGAGGAATTCTATATAGGATCACCACAGGATCAACAAGTTGTAAACACCCGCATCTCAAAAATCACCCCCCCAAAATACATAAGTAGGTTGCCCCGGCCTCTGAGTGAAAGAAAGTTCTGGAAGGCAGCAGAATGGAGATCTTGGTTACTTTTTTATGCCATTCCATGCTTAAAAAGTGTCTTGCCCATGAAGTACCTGTGGCATTTTAGTTTACTTGTAAAAGCCATCTACATTCTTTCAGGGGACTGCATTTCTCATGAGGACTTGTGCACTGCAGATTTATTATTGCTTGACTTCATCTTTTATGTACAGATGTTATATGGAGAAAAAGACATGACTTTTAATGTCCATCAGCTCAGTCACCTAATTACAAGTGTAAAAAACTGGGGCCCACTTTGGTCTCATTCTGCATTCTGCTTTGAAAACGGAAATGGGAAACTTGCCAAACTTGTTAAAAACTGCAAAGGTGTGCCTCTCCAAATAGTGGAAAAATTTATGATGTCCAAAACTATCTCTTTTTTTACACACATTCATCAGCATTACATTGAAAAGAGTACTTTACAGCTATGCAGTACAATGACTGAGGCAAACAAACTGAAACATACCAAGACAGTTGGTAGTATCCATTTGTTAGGAGCTGCTACTCTCTCTGGTTTAAGTGAAAGGGACACTACTGCTATTAGGAAAGTCATCGACATCCCCAGTGACACTGCATTCAATGTTTACCAGAGACTACTTGTAAATAATGAGATGATTCATTCTGTAGATTATAAAAGACTGAAGAGAACAAATGACACTGTTGTACTTCTCTTTGATGGAACCATTGGAGTTGTGTCAAAAATTGTCAGCTTTTCAACTGGTGGAATTGAGTATTGCTTTGTCATATTGAACATGATGCAGGGTTTGTGTGATACACAGCTTAAACATGGAAGCTCCAGAGTATCTCTTGCTCACATTAAGATGTGTACTTCAAAAGACAGCACGAATTTGTGTGCTGTGCACCCCACCGCTATAAAATGTAAATGTATGTTGATGGACCTCTCAGATGAAATGTATGTCTGTTCTTTCCCAAACATGACAGAAAGAGATGTTTAAAAGAATCCACATGATAGTGAAACTGGTTGCCTCTTCAACCTTGCCAGACCCATTGCTGAGTTCATTTGTTAGTATAAAGGCATGCTCTGTTTAGAACAGTGCTTCTCATCTGGTGGGTTGTGACCCAAAAGTGGGTCACGGACCCTTTTTTAGTGGGTCGTGAGCCTTTGCCTGGACAAAGGGGTTAGGAAAAAAATCCTGTGCTTTTATTTGGTATTGTATCACACTCCTTACCAATGGATGGTGCTAATTAAATGCTAATTAACAACTGTTTTCATAGAAAGGTGTTATATGTTCATTGAGCAGGTGCATAACTAAATGCTACATGTTTTTAAGATTTTTTAACTTCTCAGTAACAGGGCTTTTTTATTTCATGTTTGAGCATGAACATTTGACTCTGTTATAAAAAAATATATAGGCTGAAGTTACTGAAATGTGTTGTGTTGTGGCAGCCTCAGCTTTTTTATTGCTACTAATTTAATTTCATTAATACAGGGCTGTTCATTATGTATCTACTGCTGCAGGGTTATCACAGCTACGGTTAGATTTATAGTCTTGAAGCCTTGTGTCCCTCCGATAAACTTTTTGATTTCAATTAAAATGCAGCTAATTGAGTGTAAAACGAAATATTTCACTCTTGAGCATCACCACATGCAGGTCAATTTGGTTTCTAATCAAACGTTTTTGTGTAACTGGAATATTCTGTTTTATCTCAGATTTCAAGTGCAACATCTTTTCATTTAATACATTTGAGAATATGAAAATTTTCCTTGGTTTGGGTCGCAGCTTGACATTAACGCATGATGATGGGTCCCAAAGGCAGACCAGTTCAGAACCACTGGTTTAGAAAATTTGCCTAAATTGACATGGCAAAAGGTTATAAAACTTTATACTTTAAGGAAGATGTAATGATGTGATCTAAAGCTGCAACCATCAAATAAATTTGCTTAAAGACTAAATATGTTTTATGTTTTACCTTGTCTTTTGTCTTGATTGGCAACAGGCATAAATATTTCCTTCATTGTCAATTAATCGGTCATCTAAAGACTCTGACACCATCTGTCACTCTTAATCCAACATGGCCATCTTGCTGGTCTGAAACCATATGACCAGTTATACCCGCTCGATCATGTTGGTCTGCAACCATCTGAGCAGTCATACCAGCTTAAACATGCTGGTCTGCAACCATCTGACCAGTCATACCAGCTTAAACATGCTGGTCTGCAACCATCTGAGCAGTCATACCAGCTTAAACATGCTGGTCTGCAACCATCTGAGCAGTCATACCAGCTTAAACATGCTGGTCTGCAACCATCTGACCAGTTACACCACCACTACCACCATGACTTCTTACATGTTGAGCAGCTACACAAGACTGGTCTACCATCTGATCACCAGTTAAACCAGCTTGAGCAAACTGGCCCACCAGCTCAATCCAGCAAGACCAGCTACTTACCAGCTAAGATTTATAGCTGGTTCAAGCTGGATTTTACAGCAGTAGATCTATAATGGTTAACGGATTGCCGGATACAAAGAGCAAGACATTGATTTCCTCATGTAATTTATTAATACGCAGGCTTAATAACAACTCATACAATATCTCATAAAGGACGTTTTAAAATAAGTCACAATTAAGTCTCATTCTGTTTCAATGTTTCACTTTCAGATAGTGTTTGGAGGGTGAAACCATTCAAATAGGAAATAACGTGCCTTGGCACTGAACCGTTACATTCCAAGACTGATAATGAATGCCATGGTACAGTAGTTAACGGAGGCTAATGGCTTTGCTAACAAGGGCAGGCACCTACAAAAGTTTGATATCTGCGCAGAGACGACATCCTTGCCACATCTTTAAGACATTTCATTTAAGTTTAAATAAAAAAGGCCAATGGATGCCTTATGAAGCCTAATTTCAATCAACATGAATACGATAAAAATTAAATGATTTAGATGTTTCAACCCCTGTTTAAAAACTTTTCCACCTTGACTTTAACAACAGCCTTCAGTTCCATCGTTTTAAAAATATCAAAATTACAGTAATTACTCTTTTTCTTGTATATGAAAACTCATCCAAAAGTATTTACATGTGAAAAAGAAGCAGATTTATTAAGGTATTGACAAAGGAGCAAGAAACTGGTTACGCTTACAGCCGCCTCTCAGTATGCTGCTCTCTGATTGGCCAATGGCGGAGAGAGCGAGAATCATTTTAACGGTCAATCAGGCAAAAAAAAAAAAAAAAAAAATAGTCCCAGCAGGCAGAGTTGTCAGGTCGGTTTTTTTCCTTCATTTATTTATTTTTTTATTTTGAAAGTTGCTTGCAGATATTGGCAACTGTAGGTTGTGTGTTTTTTTGGGCTTGTTCCAAAAGTGCAGTTGCTCATTTGGGCTTGTTGTGCCCCCAAACCCAGGAGGGATCTGATGCACACTCTACTACCAATATAAACTCAATTCAGAAGCTACACAAACTATTTTTTCTCCCAATCCATAATATAACAATATTTAACAAGGAAAAAAAGAGTCCTTAAATTTTTTGTTTAAAATTATTGTACTACATTTGACCAGTAGATGGCGTCAGAGTCAAATAACTATTTAAGAAGAAATCAGCGAGCAGAGCCTGTGTGTATACATGTCCAATTCTCTGTACTACTCTTACATTTTCTACTGTTTCTTAACACTATATTTAATTTTATATTTATATGCTGTGATTTTCACTGCACACTGTTAGCAGAGCTCCCAAAATGTTGATGTACTGAAGTGAAATGAAAATTAAGACTCTTCTATTCTTTTCTATTCTGTCATATTTGCTCAGAGTAAATATGGAGCCACTGCTCTCCAGTCAGTGGCACTTTCATTCAAGATAAGGAGACTGAGGAGGAGAGAAGTGATCAAAGGAAGGTGAGGATGGAGTCAGAGGAG
>JBAMNC010002155.1:0-18971 GCA_037902135.1 Cetoscarus ocellatus | reverse complement strand
TATTTACAGCACAAATCCATACATATTAATCTTTGAAAAGAACCAATGAGAGATGAAAGAACATACATCAGTATAACAATTAAATACAGCCTATAGTAAGAGGAAGAAAGGAAGCATCCTAAATATTACGTATGAGGAGTTTCATGACATTTGCAAACGTCTACATTTAAACACATAAGCTCATAATTTAATTCTATCTCTCTCTCTCTCTCTATACATATATTTATATACACACATACAAAAGTATATGCACGCATATAGGCTACTGATAATATACAGGGCCAGTCCTAGAACTTTGGGGCCAGATGAACAGAACAGAAATTGTCAGTGAACAGCCCTGTTCACTGACAATTTCTCAGCACAAGCAGCTTTGGAGCAAATTTTTAAATAGATACGCCGTTACATACTTTTTTTGATTACACAACTGATAATTATTACAGTCCATTTATGTTGTTTGAAGACATAAATAAGTTCCAAACAGTAAAGAAAACGCCCTTTAATTAAAAATTATAAGATAAATGGTGAATGAAACTGTATCTAAAAAGAACTTTCTGTCATTTGGACCATTTTAAGCATTCAAAATATATTTGTTTATCATATAATCCGTCTTTAAAAGTTTTAAAACTTTCTAAATTGCAGACTATTTTAACGTACTGTTTGGTAAAACTAAAACATAGATTAAACTAATATCCTCTAATAAATCTTCAGAAGGACTTTTTTATGTAATTGTTATTTTATGAGTGTTAACAGAAGCAAAAGATGCCTGAATTTTACATTTTTTTGCAATTACAAACAATGATGCCTGTTTTATTATTGTGTGTGAGAGAAGAGGCCCAAAGCTATGGCAAAAATTTAAAGATTTGAATGATAAATAATGATAATGTGAACTAAAAACCATCATGTTAAATAGATATGATGAAATATGAACACAAGGTTTTGTTCTGTTTTGTATAGTGGTGTCAGGTTCATTTTTATGTTATCTTCTGTTAAAGTGTAAATTAAATCTCATTTTCTAATAAAGGGAAGTCAGGATGTTTTATAATGTACTTTTTTTAATTATTGTAAAATATTCCTATTCTAATAAAAGTATGATTCAAAGTCTTCAGAATATGTATCCTTGTTGTTAAAAATCTGAACAAAACAAATCTTTATTCATTAGAAGAAACCTAAAAAAAATACACAATAATATTGGATATTTCAATAATTTGCTTAAGTCACTCAGGTGATTTTTGTTTGCTTTTGGTTTAAATCCTATTTTTCTCTTTTATCCTCATTTTAAATTTTTTTCAGAGCTGGTGTTTTTAAAAATTCAATTGTCAAATAAAGTCAATCACACACTTAAAATATGTCATGACCAAAATCACCAGACAAATTCTGAACATTTATAAAACTATGGATTGTTAAAGACTGACAGAACCTAAAAGATAAATGTTGCATTCTACATAAGATTTTTAAAGACAGAGAAATATGTACTTACGTGTAGGGTTGAGAATTTTTGCGACCAGGCATTTCTGGAGGTTCTTGTTCAGTTTCAAATACGTGTCATTCTGGTCTCTGAGTTCCTTCAACTTCCCCTGCAGTGTTTCAACTTTTCTCTTCAGTGCTTTATTCTCTGCTTGGGCTGCAGTCAACAGGCTTCTTGGTACCACCTCATCATCACTTTCACCTGACTCTGTAGCATCGACATCATCCCTCAAGACTCTCTTTCTTGGGGCACTGTGGGCACACCTGAGTTGTTCTCTCCTGTCTTCAAGGATGGCCTGAAGGTTCATTTTTTTTCCAACTGCAATACTCGACTTTTGGCTCATCTGCACACACACGCACACACACACACACACACCTAAATCTTAAGAAGCAAAGAAAGGCAATGTACTTTTATTTATTATTTAAAGGTGCAGTGTATAGAATTTGGCAGCGTCTATAACGATCCGCCATGTGGATTTTAGGGACAAAAAGAACGAAACGCGAATCTGTCCACTGGTTCTTAAATCTACCTGGAATGCTTTAACAAGCTTTAACTGTAAAATAAACACAATTTAAATCCCTAGTGCAGAGCAACAACTGTCTCTACATCCTCTCTCCTCTTAGATTTCAGGTAGATTTCAGGACCGGCGGACAGATTCGCGTTTCGTTCTTTTTGTCCCTAAATTCCACCCGTAGACAACATAGCGGATCGTTGTGTCGGCCTACATGAACGCGGCCCGCGGTAATGTAAATTTTTTCTAAGCTTTTTCTATCTAAATAAAAATAAAACAAACCTTTAATGAGGATGATTGTACTCCTATTTTGACAGACTTTACATACAAATAGAAACATTATATCCTATATTCACTCTTTCTGTTTGGCGAAATGCTGCTACATTCTACACGCTGCACCTTTAAGAAAATGTATAAACAGCTGATAATTAAATGGAAGTTTCTGGGCAGCGAGTGAGAGTTCCACTGTGTGTTGTTACTGATCCCTGCTATTTTAAGTTTGTAAAATCCAGAATACATAAACAAATTAAACATGCAAACCCCCATAGATGTAGGGATAATGAAATGTTCATATAGAGAGCAAAATAACTTAAAAAGACAGGTCTGGACTGAATCAAGAATCATTGAACATACGAGTGCCAGGGGAATAAAACAAATCAAATCAAATTTGCCAAATTACAACAAAAGTTGTCTCAAGACACTTTACATATAGAGTAGGTCTAGACCACACTCTATTAAAACACACAAAGCATTGTATGTATGTTGTAAGGAGGTTCAACTGAGCAGTAAATACAGACAAAAATGACAAAAGAATATCAGTGAATATAAATATTGTTATCCTTTATCCAATCTGAGTTCAAAATTATCTTTACATAATTATCATATGGGCTTGGCAATGTGACATTTCTGTCTTCTTTCTCTGTCTCTTTCACTGAAAGTAATAGCTTTTCCCAAATAATACACAAAATAAAAAAAAAATTCAAACAAGCTACATACCATTAGATCCTTTGCGTTCTTCTTCTCCCTTTCAACTGGTGCAATTGCTTCCTCCTCAGGGGGGTTCGGATCCAGGATCTTTGGAATCCTCATTCGCTTGGACTTCTCAACACACTTACTTAACTCCTCAGTGGTTTCTATTACATGGCAAAAAAGTAAGAGGATCATCAACAGCGTATTTTCTCTTTCCTCTGCCTAAATAACTTTACTTGGGCTAGAACAGTAGGCTTTAATGTTACAGTATTTCATCTCATCATCACCCACCTATAACATACACTCCAGACACACACACACACTCTCTACTGCTTTCCCACTTTAATAAGCGCGTAAAGGCAGGTTGTTTAAACGAGGGTAACCCCGTTACAATCAGCAAGTGATTCCTCTCTCACTGCCGGTAAACCCGGGTCTGATCGCCACCAGACGAGCTGACTGTTTTTTCCTCTCTGGTGCATCATCAGCGCGCCCGAACACAGCGAGCTGAACACATAGATGTATAATATCAAATAACATCCATGGGGAAACAATGGAAAATAGTATGGAGCCATGGAGAAGTTGGTCAACTGTGTTTTTCTGTACTCCTGTCTCTCTTTCAAACTATAATTTGGCGGAGACTGAACGATATTCGAGCGCTGATGATAAAAATTAGTCTCACACTGCCCAGAAAACAATGCTCATCCCGCTCATCCTCCATCTGCCGGCGTCTTTTTGTTGCCCAAGGTTACCGGCACGATATTAGGAAGTAGGCACATTTAGAGCCTTTCCAACTGCCGACGGGGGCGTGTTGGTCGGTGTATTTACACAAGTTTAAATATGTATTTAATACATTAGTCTTACTGTATGGAGAGGCTGCCCGAACGACCGTGGTACATGAGGTGTGGGACTTTCCGTGATCTGAATTCGTGCTCCCCGCCATTATGGCTTCTAACATTAGCCGTTGTCATGGTAGCAGTGCTCGTGCCGGGTCCTATTGACACCTGCGTGCCCCTAGCTTCTGCTCGTGACCGCCCTCGCGGCTACTGCGGTCGCGTGAACGCGCTCGCAGCGGAGTTTACCTTATCTGGTATAAACTAACTTATTTTGTTCGAATATTTTGTCAAATAAAAGTCACCAGCCAATCTGAAAATTACAAGCCATGAAATTCTTTAGATTATAACCGTATTGCCTGATGATGACTATGGTTTTTAGGCGAATAGTTCGGACTCTTTGCTAGCTATAGCATTGTAAAATGTTAACCATAGATTAGACTAGATAGAACTGTATAAGTCAATAATCAATTTAGCATCAAACCACGATAAAAGCAGTACTAAAGTGCCACCTGCAAGTTGCACTTTGACCGTTATTTAAGTGAACAAACTGCAAAGCACAACTTAGCACACTTACCTTTCACTACAAGAATTTGTCCCTTGAAGAACTCCTGAGTGTCCTTCCACCTAATCCAGTAGACTCCATGAACATTAAAATCTGCGCTGTTGAAGCCACTGATGTCCTCTGTTCTTACAATTTCTTTCAGTCCATCATCCAAAAAATGTACATATGCATACATCTTGAGTGAGGTGAAAAGAAGCTCGTGAGATCCGTTTGTCGCTCTGTCAAAAAAACGTTTTCGCGCTCATTTGCAAGCCAGCCAATCACATGCAGACTTTTTTCGATCCAGCCAATCACAGAAGAAGAGCGCGCTTACAGTCAATGAGAGAAAATATAGCTTAAAATGTGAAAAAGCTATTCTTCCAAAAGCAGAGGAAGAAACAAGGGACAAAATACTTCACATAGAGGGTATGTCATAAATAATTGTTTTTCTGATTATTCCCTTATTTATTTAATTAGTTCATGGTTCTTAATAACTGTATCTGTCATCCTCTCTCATTAAAGTCAGTGGGCGGGACTAATGCTAATCACAGTCACAAACTATTGCTGGTCCGCGGGGTTACCAGACAAGGGGGTTTTAAGGGGTCAAAAGATAAGCTTTACTTTACTATTAAGTAATTTTAGCTGGTAATATTTTTACACTTTTAGAAAATATGATAGTAAATGCCAGATATTTACTTGTAATAAATTTTACTACACTGTAATATTGATAGTTTTATAGGATCAGAATTCCTAACTGAGAGTTTAATAGTCTGCCTGCTGTCACCTTGACATGAAGGTCAAGCTGCGTTTTTTTCACTTTTGTGTTTTTGTTTGATTTAAAAATACTTGTATGATATAAATATAAATATAATATATATATATAAAAATATAGATATAATATATATATATAAATATTATATACATATATACATATATAAATATAAATATTATATATATATATATTTTTTTTTTAATGAAAATAATTAAAACCTTTTAAGCATGCTTCACAAAAATGTTCAGGTTGACCACTTTAAAATCTCTGAAAAAAATATTTTACTTTCTCAGATCAAAAGTACATTCAAAATGAAAAGGAGCTACAAGACATTCCTGGAACCATTTCCTACCTCTACCTCAATATCAAGAACGATGCTTAACAGACTTGCAGCCCAAAACCACAGCTTTCGGCCTGCTCCAGACATAGGTGAACAACTTGAGGAGGAAAGTGATCCCATTCAGTCCATTACATCAAACATCTTAACAAATGAAGAGGACAATTTACAGCATAGCACAGGAGATGACGATTCACAGCACAACATCGAGGATGACGATTCACAGCACAACAATGAGGACGACAATTCACAGCACAAAATTGACGATTCACATCACAACATCGAGGATGACGATTCACAGCACAACATCGAGGATGACGATTCACAGCACAACAGTGAGGATGAGGATTTACAGTACAACAGTGAGGATGACGATTCACAGCACAACAGTGAGGATGAGGATTTACAGTACAACAGTGAGGACAGTGATTCACAGCACAACATCGAGGATGACGATTCACAGCACAACAGTGAGGATGAGGATTTACAGTACAACAGTGAGGATGACGATTCACAGCACAACAGTGAGGATGAGGATTTACAGTACAACAGTGAGGACAGTGATTCACAGAACAACAGTGAGGATGACAATGTGGAACACAATATGGAGGATGACAATTCTCAACATAGCCCAGGGGATGACAATTCACAGAACAGCAATCTTGATGACCCAATATGTGGGTTTCTCAAAATCACCAAGGCAGAAGTGCTGTTATTGTTTTTAACCTTTGTACTAAAGCACAATTTGACCATGTCTGCTCTCACAGATTTGCTTAAAATTATTAACCACATATTTGCCAGTATAGTGGTACCAAGCACTAAACATCTGTTTAAAAAGGTTTTCAAACACTTGAGCACTGCTGCAGTACAACACTATGTGTGCAAATTTTGCCAGTCGTATGTTGGAAATAACAAAGACCCATCCAAGCTTCAAAAATGTTCCACTTGTAACCAGCCATACACTATTACAGATCTAAAAAATAATGGCTATTTTGTCACATTGCCACTAGATGAACAGGTGAAATGTCTTCTGGAAAAGAACAGTGACTGGTTAAACCATAGGTATTCAAAGTCAACAACCAGTGAAAATATAAATGATATATATGATGGAGATATGTATAAAGAGCTAACAAAACCTGGGGGACCACTAAACAGTAAATACAATCTGTCCTATGTTTTCAACTCTGATGGATGCCCATTATTCAAATCATCATCTTCATCCATATGGCCAATTCAAATTTCCATTAACGAATTGCCTTCCAGTGAAAGATATAAAAATATGTTGTTAGCAGGACTATGGTTTGGCAAAAATGAGCCAAGGATGGACATTTTCTTGAAAAGTTTTGTTCAAACTGCAAGACAGTTGTACACTAAGGGTGTTAACTGGAAAAAAGGTTTAACGCTCATCAAAACAAGTTGATTGGATTATGCTGTTGTGTGGACTCTGTTGCCAGGCCGCTGATGCAGAACATGACACAATTTAATGGTTATTATGGTTGCGGGTTCTGCTACCATCCTGGTAAATACATATATGGTGCAATGAGATACCCTGTTGGGCCGGAGCAATATTCTGAAGGAACTGAAACAGAGACAATCCAAGACATGGAAGAAGCAGTGCGTAAAGGGTCAGGTGTCAGAGGCGTAAAGGGACCGTCACCATTAATAACAATGCCCTTCTTTAATATAGTCCATGGTTTTGTGCCTGACTATATGCACTGTGTCCTGCTTGGTGTTGCAAGACAGATGTCAAAAAGGTGGATTGAAGGAGTTGGTGAGGAATTCTATATAGGATCACCACAGGATCAACAAGTTGTAAACACCCGCATCTCAAAAATCACCCCCCCAAAATACATAAGTAGGTTGCCCCGGCCTCTGAGTGAAAGAAAGTTCTGGAAGGCAGCAGAATGGAGATCTTGGTTACTTTTTTATGCCATTCCATGCTTAAAAAGTGTCTTGCCCATGAAGTACCTGTGGCATTTTAGTTTACTTGTAAAAGCCATCTACATTCTTTCAGGGGACTGCATTTCTCATGAGGACTTGTGCACTGCAGATTTATTATTGTTTGACTTCATCTTTTATGTACAGATATTATATGGAGAAAAAGACATGACTTTTAATGTCCATCAGCTCAGTCACCTAATTACAAGTGTAAAAAACTGGGGCCCACTTTGGTCTCATTCTGCATTCTGCTTTGAAAACGGAAATGGGAAACTTGCCAAACTTGTTAAAAACTGCAAAGGTGTGCCTCTCCAAATAGTGGAAAAATGTATGATGTCCAAAACTATCTCTTTTTTTACACACATTCATCAGCATTACATTGAAAAGAGTACTTTACAGCTATGCAGTACAATGACTGAGGCAAACAAACTGAAACATACCAAGACAGTTGGTAGTATCCATTTGTTAGGAGCTGCTACTCTCTCTGGTTTAAGTGAAAGGGACACTACTGCTATTAGGAAAGTCATCGACATCCCCAGTGACACTGCATTCAGTGTTTACCAGAGACTACTTGTAAATAATGAGATGATTCATTCTGTAGATTATAAAAGACTGAAGAGAACAAATGACACTGTTGTACTTCTCTTTGATGGAACCATTGGAGTTGTGTCAAAAATTGTCAGCTTTTCAACTGGTGGAATTGAGTATTGCTTTGTCATATTGAACATGATGCAGGGTTTGTGTGATACACAGCTTAAACATGGAAGCTCCAGAGTATCTCTTGCTCACATTAAGATGTGTACTTCAAAAGACAGCACGAATTTGTGTGCTGTGCACCCCACCGCTATAAAATGTAAATGTATGTTGATGGACCTCTCCGATGAAACGTATGTCTGTTCCTTCCCAAACATGACAGAAAGAGATGTTTAAAAGAATCCACATGATAGTGAAACTAGTTGCCTCTTCAACCTCTTCAACCTTGATGAAGAATAGAGGAGTGGGAGAGTGGCTCAAAACAGGGGGAGGTAGAATCCTAGGAGGGAGAGAAGACTCTGGGGAGGAGAAGTAGACAGGTGCCTGGTGTACTGGTACCTGGAGTACTGGTGCCTGGTACTCTATGGATTCCACCCTAGGCAGAACAAAGCGGGGTCCCTCCATGGACTCGTGGACCATGGTGGAGCACTCACCTGCTTGATTGAGAGGGGGGCAGTTGGAGAGAGCCTGGACAGGTCTCATCAGGAACTCCATGGAATTAGGTGGAACTCCTTCAGCATGGTCAAGGAGGTCTTCTGCTGGATCATGGATCTAAAGACAGAAACAAAACAAACCTTTAGAATCTGGATGTTCACAACTGAACAGCAGCAAATTTATCAGAGAGACTTTCTTTAAGTGTTTCACAGTTCTGAGCCACAAACTAGAGTCAAAGTCATAAGCACACTCATATTTATCTGTAGGTCTTTACAGTGGGAAAGGGAAAATTTAGGAGCCTAGAGGGCCACATGAATGCTCTACACACAGCAGAGGGCCACACTACTAACTTCAAAATAATCACTATACAACATTCATGCTAACAAAAGTAACATGCAACGTTTTCTAAAAATCAACCTGACAATCAAATATTTAAAATGACAGTTTCATTTTGTTCATTCAAATATTGATCTCATAATCAGGACCTAGGAATCCAGATTTGCTTTTCATCAGCACTGAGATAGTTTCTGTGTGTTTGGTGGTGGAAATGGGCTTCCACAGTGATGCATACCAAAGTCATTAAAGAAACAACTGTTAATATTTAGGTAGTTTACGGCAAATAACTGGATATATGCCAACAACCAAAGATCAATAAGGATTTTTATGTCTGTGAAGAGTTTGTCTTTTTATCACCTTCATGTTTACAGTTTAGTGATATATTAATGAACTTAAGGGGCACATTGAGTGAGAGGGAGGGTGCTGTGTGCCCCCGGGCTGCACTTTGCCCATCATCGCTCTAACTGCAAATTATAGGGTAGACATTGTGTAAATACTTCCAGGTAATTAAAGAAATTATGAATTATATCTTTAAAAGATTTCCAAAGACCAAATCTATATTATGAAACCCAAATGCACATAATAATAGATGATTGAAGCAGCTATAAACTGAATCAAGGCCGGTCAGAGCTTTATGTAAAATTCAACAGTCACCGTAAATACCAATACAGGAATTATAATTTAGTCAATATCTAAACAGAAATGCACAGTCTATGCTCCATGTTAGCAGATCAGGTCACAATCTTTTGACCTGAAAAGACTGTGACCTGAACTGCAGATTGAAAAGATTTGTTCATTATTGATCTGTGTGTGATTTAGATTAAGTTGTGTGAGATTTCAAATTCATTTAGATTTTTTTGGTTTTGTCTCTATGGTCATACAACGTCTAAAACACAAATCTTACATCATTACACCCTAAAAACTGTGACAGCCCAGCATGTCCACGTCTTTATTATTTAAAATATGTCTTTAACCTGATCCTGTTTGAAAGACTGAGAATTTACATGAATTATTACAATTAAAATCCAGGTGGACTAAAAGTAGCAAACATGGCCTGGAGCTGCAAGGGTTAAAAGGCATATATATATTAAATAATGAGTAAAAAATATTCATACAGCTTTATTGAAACAGATCAGAAATTGTACAATTATAGTTAAGAAAATATCCAAATTAAAATACATAGTCTTTGCTCCATGTTAGCAGCATTAAAAAAGGCTGCTCTAAACACTTTTTGCAATCGTTTAAAGTTATCATTAAAGTTACCTCAATACTCTACACTGACTTTCAACAAAAGAGCAAATTATTACAACCAAGTTCCTCTTTTTGGAGAAAACAACACTCATGACCTTGAAGATGTGGACAGAGTATGAACTATTTTAGTCAAAGTTACTCAAGAAATATTTCATTACCATCCAACACCATCCAAAATGATATTTCTATGACAGTAATTAGCCCAATAAGTGATTCATTGATTAAAAACAGTTATGAGGATGAGGTGTGGAAATATCCTGATATAGCCTAGCTTAAAACTGTTCGGCTAACTGTTGTTTTGGGCTCGAACGGTCGATTTTCACACATGTCCTGACTATTTGATTAAACCTTCACTATTCTCTCAATATTCAAGTAAAACTTGATGAATGAACCCTAAAAGTGTCATTTCAGGACATTTTATTAAGTTTGTTGTAATGTTGCTTTTTAAAGTCCAGTGCCTCTGACCCGTGCTGAAACACATTCTGTTAAATATAATCATATTTCTCACATTTCTCGAGCAAAGATCGACTTTCTCCATGTTTCTTTGATGGTCGGTCGATGAACGGTCCGTGTCTCTTTTGGTAATTGGATAAAACGTTTGGAAATAGATATCAAAAATAGAAAAACGACTGGATATTTGATTTTGGTTTTAAAACAGAAACATCAACATTGAAATACAGCTTGATTTTATTTTTTGTTGTCTGAAACGAGTAAAGAAAAGTCAAAAAACGGTTTGATTTTCAATTTGAATTTCTAACAAGAAAATACAATATAGCACCAGACACAAATCGAAAAATGGCCTGTATATTTCTTTTGGTTTACCGGAAGTTGTCACGACAAGAATATTGCACATATTGACCAGTAGATGGCGACAGCGTGGTGCCTACACATGCCAACCGTCGGAAACCCCACAGACATCATAGACTTAATACTTTGTACTTCTTATTGTGCATTGAGACAGTACAGTGAGACGGACAGACAAACAACGTGTGAACAACAACATTTGTACTGATGTGAGTGTGTGTGTGTGCTAAGAATATGATTGGTGAAATGGTAGTAACAAGGCTTTCATGATCATAAAATTATAATAACAACAACAACAATAATCATAAAAAACTACACAGTTAGAAGGAACAATAAACAAAACTAAAAATAGAAGATATATATGTGTGTGTGTGTATATAAATAAATAAATAAATAAATATATAGTGAAATATATATATGTAAATGAGAAATTCACCAGCGTAACACATTTTGTCTTAACAACAACAACAACAACAACAACAACAACAACAACAATAATAATAATGATAATAATAATAAAATTAACTGTAGTTAAAATTAATAATAACGATTGCAACATCAGCCACAATAATAGTGAAATTAAATAAAATTATAGTATGGATGCTTATATGAAAAAAACAAACAAATAAAAAATTAATAATAACTAGAACAACAGTAATATTAATAGTTTATTATAAAAGGGAGAAGGGTCGCTTAACCATAGCAGCTGCAGTAATAATGATAGTAATGGTAATGCATAAATACATTGTAGTAAAAAAAGAAATAATAAAAGAGTAATAAAAATAAACATTAGAGGGAGTATTAATGAGCAGAAGAGGAACAACAACAGCATTAGCGGCAAGTGATATGACGGTCGGGGAAGGGGGTTGTCATTGGTGTGGCTGTGGGGAGAGAAGATGTAATGGGGGCGGTGAATAAGTACGTAAATACATAAAATATAGTAACATAGAATGAAGTAAAGGAATGAAGAATAGATATTTGAAAAGGAGAAAAAGGGAAAGGAATGTTGATAATAAAAATAAAAATAATAATTACAAAAATATAAGAAGGGGATCAAGAAAATAAATGAACAAATAGATGAGTAAGTCTGATGAGTAAGTAATAATGGTAATGATGGTAATGTTGATAGTAATAACAACAGTAATATTATGATTGTGATGATGATGATGATGATTATGATTAGTATTATTATTATTATTATTAATAATAATAATAATAATAATAATAATATAACATTCAGAGTAATTGTTTTTAAATTTTATTTTACTTTATTTTTAAATTATCATCGCTGTCATTGTAGTATGTGTTAGTTATGGGTGTATTATGTATTATGCTGTTTGACAAAGACAGATTGTTTGGCATATTAATAAATGTATAAATTAATTAATTGTATATTTGAATAAAGAAACAGTTTGTTCATTTGAATTTATCTCTCTCTCTCATACACACACACACACACACACACACACACACACAATCATGACTCTTCTGTACACACCAATAACAAGAATTTTTTCATATTTTTATTTTTGTGTGCTGTGAGTATATTCAATGTAACTATTTCAGGCACAGGCAAATGTACCTTGGCTCATACACACACAAACCACACATCTCATATAAATCCTGTTGACATGCGTATTAAACTTTAAATAAGTTTTTTACTCAGTTGTGTTTGAATAAAACTGAAACACGTCATCTGCTTTCTATGCTGCGCCGTTTACTGTAACCTAGGCTGCACAAAATACGGACATAAATGCGTTGACTCCAGGTGTTTCTGGTGCTAGACTGGAGTGCAGAGACCCATCCAATATGGCGGCGACGCTGGATCACGCTCCAAATGAGGCATCTACGTATATTATAGGCACCGCTGTCGCCATCTTCTGGTCAATATTAGCAATTTTCTTGTCTTGACAACTTCCGGTAAGCCAAAACAATTATCTGGCCATTTTTCGATTTGTATCTGGTGCTATATTGTATTTTCTTGTTAGAAATTCAAATTGAAAATCAAACCGTTTTTTGACTTTTCTTTACTCGTTTCAGACAACAAAAAATAAAATCAAGCTGTATTTCAATGTTGATGTTTCTGTTTTAAAACCAAAATCAAATATCCAGTCGTTTTTCTATTTTTGATATCTATTTCCAAACTTTTTATCCAATTACCAAAAGAGACACGGACCATGAACTTTGGCTGCAGCAACTTTTTCAACTCTGGATTCTGACAAATAATGACTTTAAAACTGTCTCAAATCTCTCCGGGGACTCGGTTCGTGAGGGTTCGTTTGGCTGTAATTCCTCAAATGAATTTAATGTTGACATAGCAACAACATCCAGCGTCAGACTTTTTAGATAGAAGAATTAATTGAATTCTTGTTATAACAAGAGAACCTAAAATTAAGAGTTAAAATGAAAGACAAGGACCTGATAGTATGTGAATATTATTTGCTCAGTACTTTCTGAGAGCAGCTTATTCGTTGGTATATTTTTCGTATTTGGGCATTTCCCTTTTAAAATCAATACAGACAAGATGCTGTGACTGCAGGTCTTAGGTAAAAAGACAAAAGATAGAATGTTTTTTCTTATTATTAAATACTTTACTGACATTGTCGTTATTTTACCTTGAAAGTTTCTTCTCTTTTGTTCTTAAGTGAACAACCTGCATTAACAGAAGTTGTAAACAAAACAAGTAATAATCTTCCTTGCAGCAGAGAGGCATTTGCAGCTTAATTTAATTAACATCAACATTAAAGTTTGTAACGTTCAAAGAGAGAGCATATGTCAGCAAAAGTTTACAACCATTTGAGGTGCTTCAAGGGAGCTTGTGGATATATTAGGTCTACATATGCCGATTGTTTCAGGGGTTTTTTTTTGTTAAAAAATAAAGAGAAGTAAAATAATATTGAAAAGCTGACCCTGAACTGATGTGAGAGCTGGTGTGGACTTTTAAAGCCCTAAAGGCAGGAGGAAACTTTTTTGTTTTTGCAGGATTTTTGCATCATCATCTCAAGATTTGTTGATATGCATGAAAAGAGGGCAATGGTGGACCTTTAACTGTTTTATTTTCTCATCATTGTACTGATAATAATCCTGCATAATATCCAACTTTTCCATCCATCTTTTATGAATCAGTAGCCTCTCAGTTTGCTCTCACTCTTGAAGATTTCAGCTTAGATGGAATTAAATACCAGCTCAAAATTTCCTTTAAGTGATGAAGCAGCTCTGCTCATTGATTTCTTCTTAAACATCTATTTGACTCTGCCGCCATCTACTGGTTTAATGTAGTACAACAATTTTAAACAAAAAACTTCAGGACTCTTTTTTTCCATTGTTGAATTTCAAAAACTATTTATTTTTAGAAAGCTCATCATGTGCTCAGACATATGTGGTAATTGATCCTGTCTGCAGTGACAATAGTTTCCTTGTCAAAGTTGCTCCAGATCAATGTTTCTTCTTCTCCCCATGTTCTGCAGGTAACATCAAGCATTTTTCCTACATTCACAAAGTTTAGATGTTGTGATTGCATGTGCTCTCGTGAAGACAAGTATCAGACAAGATATTAAAAGACCATGTCACTTACCACAGGTTGTTGGTTTGTGCTGCTGATTTCACAGAAAGGTCCTGCTGAATCAACATCATTTCACCCATGTGAAAAAACACACCAGCTGAATTTCAACAAGCTCAGCTGACAAACGTTCATGCATTTTCCTACATTCACTATCTACAATTGGTTATTGATCCTAAGAAATCAGGCTTCAAACTCTTCCTCTCACCAGCAGTGAACCCTGGGTCAGAACAACTTGTTCACTGATGGAGAGAAGAAGGGACTCAGGATGAATGTTCAGGATTCTCTGACACTCAGAAAAGTTTAAATGTTGTGATTACATGTGCAGGTATAAGGTCAGGTCAGAATCTGGGAGCACATGCTGAGTCTGCACATGGCAGAGTCTTACACAGGTCAGATTTTTCAAACCCGTATCCACCCGCACCCATAGAGCTCAGAACCGAGACCTGACCCATTCCTGCAATCATCCCCATTTAAAACATGGACCCGCCTGGACTCTTGAGTAACAGGGCGTGACCCGACGTGTGATCACAGTGTATACATACAGCTGCTGACTTTCATTTTCTCACATTCTGACAGCGTCCTCAGAATGTAAATGAAATATAAAGTTTAAAAAATGTGGGACAACATGGATTTTGGCCTGGGCTACAAGTGTGCCATTATGCTATCACAATGACTTAAATAGGACTGATTCGTGATAACGTCTTAGAAAATAACCAAACAAGCATAATTCATTTGAATGAATGAACCTTTATTGCTCCTAAGGGAATCTGAGAGAGAGCATAGAAACACAAACTACATAGGACATCAGCAACCACACAAGACGGCACATAATAACATTTAGCAGTTAGTCAAGAATAAAATCTTAAAATACAGCTATAATAATAAATTAGTCGGTAAAAAGATCACTCAGCGGTCTTAAAAGTGCAGTGTGCCAAGTTCATGTTGTGAGATCAGAGTTTATTTAGCAGCTGGATGCTCCCTGGTATAAAGGATGTGATGCCTCTTTTAGTCCTCATTCTGGGCATCCTGTACCTGCGCCCTGAGTTTAGGAGCTCAGATTCAGACCGAAGAGGGTGCGTTGGGTCTGCTGTGATCTTGTTTGCCAGAGTCAGTGTGTGTCGGTCCGTCAGGCGGTTGTCCTGTGAGCCGCCTGTCACACAAACTGTTAACTCTCAGAAACTTGTCCTCTGATTTCTTTGTGCCTTTGGGTCTGCCAGACCTCTTCCTGTCAGAGTTCCCCCAGTTTCTGAGCGCCTTTTGATGGTGAAGAAAACTGTACTCACTGACACCTTGACTTTCTTTGCAATTTGTCTGTAGGAAAGTGTTCTGATGGGCTGTCTGTCTTCCATTGTTAATTGCCTTTTTCTTGCCATTTTTGTGGAAACTTATGACTTTCTGCAGTACAATGCTGTTCAACTGATGCTCACAAGGGTATGATACCACAGGGTATGCCTTTATGCAGACAGAAGGGGCTGTAAGCAATAAAGAAAAGTTGGAACACCTGTAGGAATTAGTAGAGCCAGCGTTCAAGGCTTGATCAACCTTCATTGCTGCAGAACAGCTTTAAATATTTCACTCTTGGAAAAGATGTTTAAATCTCAACGAGTTTGTTTTTACCTGGTTAAATAAAGGACATTATTATTATTATATTATTGTTAACCCATTTCATGTTCCCTGAAAGAGGCCTTTTTGTATAAATCTGAAATGTACAAAATTTTTCAGTTTTGAGTAACCTAACCTTTTCTTTTCAGCTATGGCAGTGCAGCACTTACCTTTGAGACATTTCAAGCTATTCATTGAACTTGTGCGACTTGAGCTGCAATAAATTACTGGAAAAACTGGGGTGTTCTAAAATTTTTGACCAGTAGTGTAAAAAAAAAGATCCTATGACATTTATAAAAATAGGATTATTTTACTCAAATGTGACTGAGACCTTTATCTACCTAAACTATGGAGGGTAGCAGGACTTTTTTCTCTAATGACATCTATTTCACCAGCGTAATTTATCTCTTTGAATTTGTATAATGCAAACTTAACACAATCTGCATCCTTTTCAAAATATGAGCCCCCTGTTTCACTGAGCACACACCATTCATTTCTCAATAACAGGGATTAAAGCAAAAAAAATAACCTTTTGACTGAATTTTTTTGACACTAAATCATATTACCGACCATCAACCCACCATGCCACACATGTAAGAGCATTTTTCTGCCTATCAGTCACTTCCCAAAGGTTTTCATGTGAAAAGGCATATACTGTGTACATGCCCTTAGCCCAAGGGCACGTACACAGTGTACTGTTCTCTAATAAAGCATTCAAGTTGTAAAGACTTTCACTTACACTGAAGCCATGTGCACACCAAACAGAGGAAAGACATAACGTTGAGAAGTCATGAAGGAATAGGCTCGTGGAAGTGATATAGTACAATGCATAATATTGTAAACTAACGAAATTCGTTAAATCAAGTCATTTGGTGTTTTTAAAGTCATGATATTGAGCAGAAAGAGATTCTCCATTCAGTTTGCTTTCAGATGTGGCTGCAGAGCACAGTACACTGCTCCCACTGTTCATCAGTTGGCTTGATTAAATTTATGATCACTCAAAATTAAAAAGTGAAAAACTAAAACCAAGTTCTTACTCACATTGTGGGAGGTTTTGGATGGATTCTGCAGGAGATTTTGGCGTCTTTATTCAGTGAGCGGCTCTTGTTGCCACAGCCTGAACGAGAGTTGCAATGTCCTTGACGGGCTCAGAAAATTCATGTTTGTGTGAAAATACCATGGATTTAGTTGTCTGTGCATTTAAAACCAGTTTTAGAGATTGAACTGTATTAAAAGCAGTCTGTAAAAATTCTGAAGCCTGTGAAAGTAAATGACTGTATCGTCAGCATAAAAATGATAGAAAGCATTTGACAGGTTGACACACAAATTATTTATATAAATAGGAAATAAAATTGGTCCCAGGACTGAACCTTGAGGTACTCCTTTCAGGATGTTCAGGAAACCAGAGAAGGAACCAGCCATTTGGACACACTGTGATCTCTTTGTTGGGTAATCTGCAGACCAAGTGGAAGCTTGGCTTGAGATCCCAATCCTGAGCAGTGTATCAATTAAAAGTTTGTGATCAACCATGTCAAATGCTTTGGATAAATCAATGAAAAATGCAGCACAATATTTTGTACAATCTAAAACCTGAATAAAATCATTTAAAACTTTAAGAGCAGCAGTAACAGTACTGTGCTGTTTTCTAAAACCAGACTGAAAATTTGTTAAAATGCCATTAGTATCTAAAAATAGTTTTAATTGCTCACTGACAATTTTTTTCAAATATTTCTACCAGGACACACAGTTTAGAAATCGGTCTGTAATTGTTGAGCTCTGAGGGCTTTTGATGCTAACATGGAATCAAATCAGTCTAAAAACAGAAGGTGAAATACAGTCTACATTGTAATTATTATTTCCCTTTGTTGTATCATGATTAATGACTATGTCATAAGCTTGAATAGAACCATAGAATTCAGATTTTTTTCTTTTTAAACAACTGGATAGTAAAATTACACATAGTTACAAGGCGAAAGGGTGTGTTGTATTTCAGTTTGTGTCAGGAGATGGCAGCAGAGACCTACTGCTAGCTTAAAGCAGTGGACTTACTGAAAATGCAGGAAAGCTTTTTTGATACTTTCTCCTAAAACAATTCAGAATAATCACTTCTCTTGTCACATATAGGGCCAAGTCAGGTGGGGGGCCTGTCACAACTGTTTAAGCTTGTGGCAGCCAAGACAGATGGCCTATTACATTACAACAGTTGGACTATTCCTGAAAATGATGCCACTTAAACTTCTCTTTAAATATGTAATTGACTGAGTGCAGTTGATTGTTCGACCGAAAGCTTTACAGATAGAAACTTAAAATGATCAATCAGTCAGTCTTATAAATATAGCTATATTTTGAGACACAAAGTAAACAGATCTAAGATTGCCTCATTTACTATATTATTTAAATAGTCCTAACATTATCTACCATGTGCTCTGTACAAACCAACTTTTAGCAACATTACATTTTCAGTCCTTCAGTAACATTCAGAGTTATCCTGCCCACAGATGGATGGATGGACAGACAGTTAGACAAACAAACTAAAACAAACTCCTCTATGGAGGAAAAGAAAACTGGAATGCATTTAGTTTTTGTCAGTTTTGATTAATTTCTCAAGAGGCAGCTCACACCTATCCCTTCATCTCATTGGCTATTTGCTGTGCAAACTGGAGGTCCACCCTCATTTATCCTGACAGCTTCTCCATACATGCTGTCAGGAGCAATGTTGCCGTAGCGTTATGCATCTCATGGAGCATCTGTAACTCAGTGGTAGTGTTGGTTACCCATCGGTCTGGAGGTCTGCAGCTCAATCTCAAACTCCTGCAGTCATGTGTCCATGCGTCCTTGAGTCATACACATAACTAATAAACT
>JBAMNC010002154.1:0-183538 GCA_037902135.1 Cetoscarus ocellatus | reverse complement strand
TCATGTTACAAAATTCATGTCAGATTTTAATTTCCCCACGGGGATACATTGCTTTTTCACTCTATTGAAAAAATAATCCATACATACATAATGTTTACTTCCCTTATAACAAATGTAGACATCCACTTTTGTCTTCTTTACGTTCAGTTGATTATGGTCTTCCACACAGCTTTACCCACCAGACATTTAGCTCTGTTTAGATTTGGTTTAGGAAATGGGATGTCAAGTGAAATCAAAACATCTCAGTCGTCCCCTGTCGTCTCGCTGTAGTATGGGACATAAAGCCCACCCTCTCCATGTTGTCTGGTTAAACTTGGGCCAAACTAAGAAAAATTCATAGTACACAAAACTTATTTATTTTAAAGATGGTTTCTGTCATTATAGGTAGTTCTTATGGTGCTAGATGAAAATAGTTTGCAGTGGGATACTTTTAACAATTAAAGTCCGTGTAAAGCAAAAATTCAGCCATTTTCTTCTGAACACATTAAATAGGTCATAAATGTATTTCCTTAAAACATGTGAAAGCCATTCAACCGTTCAGAATTTAATTGTGGAGCTAGGCTTCACAAGCTGTTTTTCAAAATTTCTGTTCAGGATTTAATGGGCGGGTCAGAAATCATGGCCGCGTTACATAACGGAGCCACCAGTAGTAAAACCCCGCCCCTGCTGCTTCAGTGGTATAAATACATTCAGCACATTAGCTTCGGTGGTTTTCCCACTCCCAGTCTCGGATAGCATCTGCTATGATAGTTTGCAGCTAGCTAACCAGTCATGTCTCCTCCACGTCGCTCGTGCATCTTTCCTGGATGCCACAGCATGCAGGGTTAATATCTCCGTTAGCTTATTTAAGTTTCTTACTGACGACGAAGTAAGGAAACGGTGGATCAGTTTTGTCCAGAGGAGCTCCTCTGTGGAGAGTTCATCCTGCCGACAGTGTGCCGCCATCCCGGCCATCCGGCATGATGTACCCACCGCCGACTTCTCCATCCTGCTGACAGCAGGTGCTGTCATCTCCGCCACTCGCATTATGTGCCCGCCAGAGAGTTGAAGTTTGTGCTTATATTATAAATATTGTGAATTCTGGCAATTAAATGCTTTTTGCTGTGATTTCACATTGAGCATCCTGCCATGCTCATGTAATGTTAGCAAATGTTATTGCATGTAATCATGAAATGATTTGGCTTCATTCCCTGAGCGGAGTCCATATGAGAGTGCAATGATTAACCACAGGTATTTTTTATGTGCCACCAATATAGCTATGACAAGGAAATACATGTAGACTGGGGTTTTAAGGACCTTTCTGTTCTGTGAGTAACACAAGTCTACAAAAAGTCCACTAGTGATGTCAGCTCACTAACAATGCCCTTTCCAGCTGATATAAAGAGGGTTTTACATTACAGTGCTAGCTTCCATTGTTACTGTAGGTTACGTCCTTGTACAGTAGACAGAGGCGGCTCCCCTCCCCTCTCGCACGTGGTTGTTGTTCTAGCGCCTCTGACTGACACGCCCCCAGCATTTCACAGCAAAGAGAAGTGCTTGTTTTTGCATGATTTTGAGACTTAATTTTATATACTTAATATTTTTTTTATTCGTTCAAATTTGGCTCAGTGGTCAATGACACATGTTTCTGTGGTATGATAAACTTAAAACACAAATTTATTTTGCTTTACATGGACTTTAGTCAATGTATCTTAGTTGTAAAGCACAGGAGCAACTGCTGAAGAAGCTGCTCAATATTTTGGACATTATGTACAGTACAACACAACAGTTATCAATATCACTTTAAGGGATACAATTGGTGTAGTATTAGCTTATTGTCAAAATGACCTTGTGAAAAGAGCAAAATCTGCAATTCTTTTCTGTTAATAACTATGGACCAGCTATCCAACACCAGAAACATTTATGTTTATGTACCATATCATGTAAATCATATCATTTACTCCATGGTGTTCAAAAATGAAACAATCCTCATATTTGCAATTTTTCTTTGATCTCCATAGTTTAATTATCTATTTATTTATATTTATTTTTTTCAAACAATGCTTTTCAAGATAACAGACTGATTACAGTATGATTATCCTGGTCATGTCATGTTTTAAAAAAGATTCTTAGATTGTTTCTTATGTTGATGTTGATGCAGAATAGAAGAGGGCTTTCCAGTGTTTCCGGACAGTCAGAGCAGGGAACTATCTGGTTTCCACTATTAGGAATCGTGACTGAAAACATGTTGTTTGGGCCAAGGGTTAGAAATATTGAAATATTCCTATTTCTTAGTTGTTTCAAAGTGTAATAAAGTACTATCCTTGTTTTTCGGTCAAATGATCATTTTTAGCAATATTTGTTCAGTTTACTCAAATGACTGTTTAATATCTTAAATTTACAGATATTTAAATATACCTGTTTTGTATGTATTTTGATGTACAGTGCTCTATCATCCAGTTCTTAAAGTAACTAATACTGTAAATGTGCAGACTTTCCTTTTTGATTAAAGGTATATATTTTCTCTATACATTGTGTCATTGTATTTTTACTTGGGGAAACCACAATTACACAGCAAATCAGTATAGACAAAACTGTTTCACAAAATGAATACCGTTCATTTACAAGAATTGGCCTTAAATAAAGCTACTTTTGATGTATATTTAATGTACTCTGCTTTTTTCCATTGTGTAATGAACATTTTAAAATCTCATAATTCTTTAAAATTGCAGATTAATACTGTAAATGGGCAGAGATTTCATTGGCTTAATGTATTTATAGCATTTTTATACATTATTTCTCAGCCATTGTACATGTAAAAAAAAGTATTTTCAAGTGAAATTACTGTAAACAGATTTAGCTGTTTTCCTAAAATAAATCATCATACAGTGAAATTACAGGCTATTCCATGGGAAAAAACTACTAAATATTCTTAATTTACAGAGTCTGGCCTTGAATGTAGCTATTTCTGATGTATTTGTAATGTAATTGGCTTGTTTTTCCACTGTCCAGAGTTTGTTTTTATACATTATAACTTTGTTATTGTACATGGAAAAAATTGTATTTTAACATGAAATTACTGTAGATGGATTTGACTGCTTCCTAAAATAAATAATTTATACCGTGAAATTACAGAGCTTAACTTGAAAGGAATCTGATTTCAATGTGTTTTGACTGAATATATATGTTATTTTACAGTAAAATGGCATTTATTTACTATGAAACATTGTATTTTAATTAATTTTGACTGTAAAATCTAGTCCTGTATTTTTACAGTTATTTTATGTAGTTCTGTGTTACGGTGTTAGACTGTAATTTTACGGTATCCATTTGGAAACTTTGCTGCCAGTGCTTTTACGTCTATTTTACAGTTTTTTTTTTTGTTTACAGTGATGGTAACATTGATGAAGTGTAATAAGTGACTCTTATAGGAAAGTTGCCATAGAAACACTAATGAAGTGTAATTGGTATTTTTCTTAGGAAAGTTGCCATAGTAACACTAATGAAGTGTAATTGTTGGTGCTTTTAGGAAGTTGCCATGGTAACACCAATGAAGTATAATAATTGGCTCTAATTAGAAAGCTGCCATAGCAACACTAGTGACCCTTTTAGGAAAGTTGAAATAGTAACAATAATAAAGTGTAATTAGTGACTCTTTTAGGAATGTTGCCATAGTTACACTAATGAAGTGTAACAAGTGACTCTTATAGGAAAGTTGCCATGGTAACACTAATGAAGTGTAATTGGTGATTATTTAGGAAAGTTGCCATAGTAACACTAATGAAGTGTAATTGGTGATTCTAAAGGAAAGTTGCCATAGTAACACTAATGAAGTGTAACAAGTGACTCTTATAGGAAAGTTACCATGGTAACACTAATGAAGTGTAATTGGTGATTATTTAAGAAAGTTGCCAAAGTAACACTAATGAAGTGTAATTGGAGACTCTTCTCGAAGGTTGCCATATTATCACTAATAAAGTGTAATTATTGACTCTTTAAGCAAACTTGCCATAGTAACTTTTAGGAAAGCTGCCATGGTAACTGTATTGACTTTTTTAGCAACGTTGCCATAGTAACAGTCATGAAGTGTATTTAATGACTTTTTGAAAGTTTTCATAGTAACAGTCATGAAGTGTAATAAGTGACTCTTTTAGGAAAGTTGCCATAGTAACATTAATGAAGTGTAATTAGTGACTCTTTCAGGAAAGTTGCCATAGTAACACTAATGAAGTGTAATTACCAACCCCTTTAGGAAAGTTACCATACTAACACTAATGAAGTGTTACAGGTGACTCTTATAGGAAAGTTGCCATACTAACACCAATGAAGTCTTATTACTGACCCTTTTAGGAAAGTTGCCATAGTAACACTAATCAAGTGTAACGAGTGACTCTTATAGGAAAGCTGCCATGGAACACTAATGAAGTGTAATTAGAGACTCTTTCGGAAAGTTGCCATAGTAACACTTATGAAGTGTAAAAATTGACTCTTTTAGAAAAGTTGCCATAGAAACAATCATGAAGTGTAATAAGTGACTGTTTTAGGAAAGTTGTAATTGTAACACTAATGAAACGTAATTAGTGACTCTTTCAGCAAAATTGCCATAGGAACATTAATGAAGTGTAATAATTGACTCTTTTAGAAAAGTTGGCATAGAAACAATCATGAAGTGTTATAAGTGACTGTTTTAGGAAAGTTGCCATATTAACACTAATGAAGTGTAGTAAGTGACTCTTTAAGGAAAGTTGCCATACTTACACTAACGATTCGTAATTAGTGACTCTTTAAGGAAAGTTGCCATAGTAACCAGACAATTGCCCAAGTCCCTCCGATCCGAGTCCCAAGTCGAGTTGAGTCATTTTGGTCCAAGTCTCAGGCAAGTCCTAAGTTTTTTCTGCTGTGGGCAAGTGAAGTCAAGTTGAGTCACAGGTCAAGTCGAGTTGAGTCACAGGTTATGTCGAGTCAAGTCCCTCCCCATTGTTCCCTCCCCATTGTTCCCCAGCCAACCTAAAAAAGCACTCAGGTTTATATCTTGAAGAGAGTAACCTTATCTTCCTGAGGTCAAGGTCAAAAAACAGCATGCATCCTAGTCTGCATGGATTAAACCAGATGTTTATCTATCCATTACAACATTACATGTCTGATCATTTAGACCAAGGTCGATACACTTCATGAAAGAAAGTTGCCACAGTAACACTAATGAAGTGTAATAAGTGACTCTTTTAGGAAGTTGCCATTGTAACACTAATGAAGCGTAATTAATGACTCTTTCAGGAAAGTTGCCTCAGTAACACTAATGAAGTGTAATAAGTGATTCTTTTAGGAAAGTTGCCATAGTAACACTCATGAAGCATATTAAGTGATTTTTTTAGGAGAGTTGCCATAGTAACACTAATGAAGTGTAATTAGTGAGTCATTTAGAAAAGTTGCCATAGGAACACTAGCGACTCGTTTAGGAAAGTTGCCATGGTAACACTAATGATGTGTAATAAGTGACTCTTTTGGGAAAGCTGATTTTCTTACACTAATGAAGCGTAATTTATGACTCTTTTAGGAAAGCTGCCATAACTAGTGACTCTAGGAGAGTCACTTGCCACAGTAACACTAATGAAGTGTAATAAGTGACTCTTTTAGGAAGTTGCCATTGTAACACTAATGAAGCGTAATTAAAGACTCTTTCAGGAAAGTTGCCTCAGTAACACTAATGAAGTGTAATAAGTGATTCTTTTAGGAAAGTTGCCATAGTAACACTCATGAAGCATATTAAGTGATTTTTTTAGGAGTGTTGCCATAGTAACACTTATGAAACGAAATTAGTGACTCTTTTAGGAAAGTTGCCATAGTAACACTAATAAAGTGTAATCAATGACTCCTTTACGAAAGATGCTATTGTAACACTAAAGACGTGTAATGAGTGACTGTTTTAGAAAAGTTACCATAGTAACAGTAATGAAGCGTAATTAGTGACTCATTTAGGAAAGTTGCCATAGTAACACTAATAAAGCGTAATAAGTGACTCTTTTAGGAAAGTTGCCATAGTAGCACTAGCGATTTTTTTGGGAAACTTGCCATAGTAACACTAATGAGGCGTAATTAGTGACTCTTTTAGCAACCTTGCCATAGTAACACTAATGAAGCATAGTTAGTGACTCTTTTAGGAAAGTTGCCATAGTAACACTTTTGACTCTTTTAGGAAAGTTGCCATAGTTACAGTCATGAAGTGTAACAACTGACTCTTTTAGTAAAGTTGCCAACGTTACAATCTTGACCCTTTAAGGGATGTTTCCATAGTAACACTACTCAAGCTTAATTAGTGACTCTTTTAGGAAAGTTGCCATAGTAACACTAATGAAGTGTATTAGTGATACTTTAGGACAGTTGCCATCGTAATACTAATGAAACGCAATTACTGACTCTTTTAGGAAAGTTGCCATAGAAACATTAATGAAGTGTAAACGTGACTCTTCTAGGAATGTTGCCATCGTAATTCTCAATCAATCAATCAATCAATCTTTATTTGTATAGCGCCAATTCATAACAAGTGTTATCTCAAGACACTTTACAATAGAGCACAAAGCTCTTCATATTATGGATACACATATATGCATAGATACATATATACATATAAAAATACACATATACATATATATACAAATATATACATCCAACACCCAACATGAATCCATATAGCCAATCATGACCATCATGGCGGCAAGAAAAAACCTTCTGTTAAGCAGCAGGAAATCTTGAATGTGGACCCCAGTCTCATGATGAACAGCAAATCCACAAGATGCTGTGTTGGGTGTGTGGGCAAAGGGAGGGAGGTAAGTGGAGACAAGTGGATTAAAGTAAGAACTAAAGTTAGTGACAGATCAAAGGACCAATCATAGACCTGTCGCTGTCAAATTTGTTTCTGCTGCAAACAAATTTATTAGAGGAGGATCCTCATGTCTGTGTGGTTGTGATGAAAATTTTATAGAAGTATAATCAATAAAAGTCTTACTGAAAATAAGAATTTATGGTAGTGACGAACTCATGGGTGCCCAGACCACAAGTGCATCCCTACCATATTTGTCTCCGTTAAGTATAAATGTATTAATGGTAGACCTCTTGAGATGTGACACCTAATTTTCAAGAGGGATCTCATGTCCATGTGGAGCTAAAGATAGTTACATAATTCTCGTGACCCTTTTAGGACAGTTGCCATAGTAACACTAATGAAATGTAATTGGTGGCTCTTATCGGAAAGTTGCCATAGTAACACTAACAAATTGTAATAAGTGACTCTTTTAGGAAAGTTGCCAAAGTAACAATAAGGGCTTATAAGACACTGAAGGACATATAACAGATTAAAGGGCTTATAACACATTAAAGGGCATATGACACACTAAAGAGCATATAACACACTAAAAGCCTTTTAATACACTAATGGTCATTTAACACACTACAGTGCGTATAATACACTAAAGGGCATACAACGCCCTAAAGGGCTTGTATCACACTAAAGGGCGTATTAGACACTAAAGGGCATATAACACACTAAAGGGCTTATAAAACACTAAAGGGCCAATAACACACTAACGGGCCTATGACACACTAAAGGTCATATAATACACTACAGGGCTTATAACAGACTCAAGAACATATCACACTATAGGGCTTATAGCACATAAAAGGGCTCCTAACACACTAAAGGACTTATAACACGCTAAAGGGCATATAACACACTAAAGGGCTTATAACACACTAAAGTTCGTAGACCACACTAAAGGGCTTATAACATTAAAGGGCTTATAACACACTAAAGTTCATACACCACACTAAAGGGCATATAACACTGAAGGGCTTATGACATACTAAAGGGCATAAAACACACTAAAGGACACATACCACACTAAAGGGCTTATAAAACAATAAAGGTCATATAACACACGAAAGGGCTTATACCACACTAAAGGGCATATAACACCCTAAAGGGCTTATAACACACTAAAGGGCTTGAACACACTAAAGGTCATATGACACACTAAAGAGCATGAAACACTAAAGAGCTTATAACACACTAAAGGGCATATAACACACTTAACGACCTATAACACATTAAGTGAAAAATAACATACAAAAGGCTTATAGCACACTAAAAGGCCTTTACCACACTACAGGACACATACCACACTAAAGAGCTTAAAACACAAAACAGGACATATACCACACTTATGTGGGCTTATAAAAACACTCAAAAGCTTATAACACACTTAAGGGCCTATAACACAATCAAGGACTTATCACACTATAGGGCTTATAACACATAAAAGGGATTCTAACAAACCAAAGGACTTATAACACGCTAAAGGGCATATAACCCACTAAAGGGCTTATAACACACTAAAGTTCATACACCACACTAAAGGGCATATAACATTAAAGGGCTTATAACACACTGAAGGGCATATAACACTAAAAGGCTTATAACACACTAAAGAGCCTATAACACACTCAAGGACATAACACCATAGGGCTTATAACACACTTAAGGGCCTATAACACAATCAAGGACTTATCACACTATAGGGCTTATAACACACTGAAAGGCCTATAACATACTAAAGGGCTTATAACACACTAAAGGTCATATTATACACTACAGGGCCTATAACAGACTCAAGGACATATCACACTATAGGGCTTATAACACAAAAAAGGGCTTATAACACACTAAAGGATGTATAACACACTAAAGGGCATATAACACACTAAAGGTCTTATAACACACTAAAGTGTGTATAACATATTAAAAGGGCATATAAACTAAAGTTCATGCACCACACTAAAGGGCATATAATACTAAAGGGCTTATAACACATAAAAGGGCTTATAACACACTAAAGGACTTATAACACACTAAAGGGCTTAAATCACACTTAATTGCCTATAACACACAAAAGGGCCTATAGCACCCTAAAGGTCATATAATACACTACAGGGCCTATAACACACTAAAAGGCATACAACACACAAACGGGCTTTTAACACACTAATGGTCATATAACACACTAAATGAGATATAACACACTAAAAGGCCTATACCACCCTAAAGGGCTTATAACACACAAAAGGACCTATACCACCCTAAAGGGCTTATATCACACTAAAGGCCTATCACACACTAATGAACACTTAATACACTTAAGGATCTATAACACACTAAAGGGCATATAACACACACTAAATGGCTTATTACTCACTACAGGACACATACCACACTAAAGAGCTTAAAACACAAAACAGGACATATACCACACTAAAGGGCAAAGAGCACACTAAAGAGCTTATAACACACTAAGGGGCATATAACACACTAAGGGCTTATAAAACACTCAAAAGCTTATAACACACTTAAGGGCCTATAACACAATCAAGGACTTATCACACTATAGGGCTTATAACACATAAAAGGGATTCTAACAAACCAAAGGACTTATAACATGCTAAAGGGCATATAACCCACTAAAGGGCTTATAACACACTAAAGTTCATACACCACACTAAAGGGCATATAACATTAAAGGGCTTATAACACACTGAAGGGCATATAACACTAAAAGGCTTATAACACACTAAAGAGCCTATAACACACTCAAGGACATAACACCATAGGGCTTATAACACACTTAAGGGCCTATAACACAATCAAGGACTTATCACACTATAGGGCTTACAACACACTAAAAGGCCTATAACGTACTAAAGGGCTTATAACACACTAAAGGTCATATTATACACTACAGGGCCTATAACAGACTCAAGGACATATCACACTATAGGGCTTATAACACAAAAAAGGGCTTATAACACACTAAAGGATGTATAACACACTAAAGGGCATATAACCCACTAAAGGTCTTATAACACACTAAAGTGCGTATAACATATTAAAGGGCATATAAACTAAAGTTCACACACCACACTAAAGGGCATATAATACTAAAGGGCTTATAACACACTAAAGGGCATACAACACACTAAAGGGCTTATAACACACTGAAGTGCTTATAACACTTTAAAGGGCCTATAACACACTCAAGGACATATAACACTATAGTGCTTATAACACATAAAAGGGCTTATAACACACTAAAGGACTTATAACACACTAAAGGGCTTAAATCACACTTAATTGCCTATAACACACAAAGGGCCTATAACACACTAAAGGTCATATAATACACTACAGGGCCTATAACACACTAAAAGGCATACAACACACAAATAGGCTTTTAACACACTAAAGGTCATATAACACACTAAATGAGATATAACACACTAAAAGGCCTATACCACCCTAAAGGGCTTATAACACACAAAAGGACCTATACCACCATAAAGGGCTTATATCACACTAAAGGCCTATCACACACTAATGAACATACAATACACTTAAGGATCTATAACACACTAAAGGGCATATAACACACACTAAATGGCTTATTACTCACTACAGGACATATACCACATGAAAGGGCATATATCACACTAAAGGGCCAAAACATGCTAAAATGTATCTAACATACTAAAGGGCTTATAACATACTACAGGACATATACTACACTAAAGTGCTTATTACACACTACAGGGCATTTAAGACACTAAAGGGCATAGATCACACTAAAGGGCCTACAACACACTACAGGACATCTAACACACTCAAGGGCATAAAACACACTAAAGGGCATATAACCCACTAAAGATCCTATAACACACTAAAGGCAATCTAACATACTGAAGGGCTTATAACACACTAAAGGGCATATAACACACTAAAGGGCATATACCACACCAAAGTGCTATAACACACTTCAGAACATATTCCAAACGTAAAGGCCTATAACACACTATAGGGCCATTAACACACTAAAGGGCAATTAAAACACTTAAGGGCTTTGAAAACACTGAAGGTCATATAACACACTAAAGAACATATAACACACCAAAGGGCATATAATACACAAAAGGGCTACTAACACACTAAAGGACATATAACAAACTAAAGAGCCTATACCACCCTAAAGGGCTAATAACATATTAAAGGGCCTGAAACACACTTAAGGACATATAACACACTAATGGGCCTATAACACACTAAAGGGCATATAATACAGTAAACGTCTTATAAGACAGTAAAGGGCCTATACCCCCCTAAAGGGCTTATAACACACTAACTGGCCTATAACACACTAAAGGGCAAAAAACGCGACAGGGCTATTAACAAACTAAAGGATTTATAACACACTAAACGGCCTATAACACACTAAAGGACATTTAACATACTAAAGGCTTATAGCCAGAGATGGGGGGACTCCAGTCGATGATTTGACTCGGGTCGGACTCGAGTTGCCATATTTGTGACTTGTGACTTACTTGATCAACATGAACTTAAGACTTGACTTGACTTTGACTTGCCTCTCCTGACCTGTGACTTGACTTAGACTTGAGTCATGTGACTTGCCAAGTCATTAAATTCTTGTTATATATATATTTTTAAATCAACAAATAAATTATTAGATGATGAACATTGCTTTATTGTGCGTGAGTGCTCTTGACCGTAGCATATCAGCAAACCTGGCAACCCCGCTCTACAACGTCACAAGCGACACACCTGCTGCGGACGGAGTGATGAAATTGGACAGCCAGAGAGCATGGCAGAGAGATGGAAGGCACCAACCAAGTCCCGAAAATCATACAGTTTGCTTTCAGAGATTTTAAATCAACACAACACAAAAGAGGAGCTGTCTGCAAAATCTGCAACGTTAAAATAACGGATACGGCGAGCACCACGTCGAATTTTATCAGACATGTCAGGACAATACACAAAGAAAGGTGAGTAATGTTAACATGAATTGAAGCTTGCTAGATGGATTAAGTTAACGTCTTGACTATTGTTTTTTCACTATTTGGCTGCTGACAAGAGAGTACTAGGCCAGTGGCTTGATAACATTTTGCTACCGACGATTCCGTACTTCAGTTTAAAAAAAGAGAGAGATACCGAAATGGCTAAAATTGCAAATCTGGCGGCAACTAACGTTAGCTAGTCAAGTTAAGTGGCGCTAGTACCGGTAGCTAGTCTCACACCAGAACTGACTATGTTAGCATATTTTTTTTCCCAGAGTTGTTCTCTTTTTTCATCATCTGTCCCGTGAAGAGGACACTCTCACAGGACACAATTTGGGGTAATGGAAAACTTGTTTTCCTTCGTTCTACACTGTTAGTAAGGTTCACATGCGTCTTTTTTCTTCGCGTTTATTTTCACCTGGTCGCTCACAGCATGTCACCATGAAACTCCTGGAGAGCAGATCAGGGGACATGTTAGCTATGCATTGCTGTGTGTGGAAGCATTTTTCCTTCAGCCAGATCAATGCTTCATTATGCAGCACCAGAAACACGGTGATCTATAAATTAGTGCGGCGAATTTCATCCCCCACCGGTTTAATTCAGAGTCTAAAAATATAGCTATATCCCCCCTCGTATCATAACGTGGCCACACAAACAGACACACCCCAGTGTTGACGTTCGAACATGAGACGGTAACCGTGGAAAGAAGAGGACAAATTTCCAGCAATTTTTAATTCAACCCAGACGACTGTTGGTCTCTCACGCTCGCTCTCTCTCTCTCTTTCAATTTCAATTTCAACAAGCTTTATTGGCATGATTGTAAATAAACAATGTTGCCAAAGCAGTAAAAATGTGCGACGACGTAGCGGAGGGGTTTCATTCATCCTGAAGGGGTTTATTTCTCCATAACAACCGACCAACTATACATTATCCCGCTTATAACACGGCTACTTACTAAAGAAATCACAAACTTGACATAAAATATTAATTTAAATATGATTTTATTGATTTAGAAAAGATTTCATTGCTTCTGCTTGAAAAAATAGTCCGTTTGTTTCTGCGGTCAGAGCTGCGTCCAACGGCTACTCGGTAGAGAAGATGAGCCTACTTTGCATTATAATTCAACATTTCACAGTCACGGGCCATACCGTGTTCCGTTTAGTATTTACTTCATGTCTGTCTTCTTCAGTTTTGTCAATTTCCTTATCGTCCAACTTCTTGTGTTTTTTTTTTTTTTACCCCTCCCCTTCTCTGTGCTGTTTTCCTCTCTTCTTTTCTTTACTGGGGACTGGTCAGCCATTAACCATGAAAACAGATTTCGTTCTCTCCAAATGTATTAAAATTGATGTGGGAAAATATTCCTTTTTCTTCTGATGGAGCAACAGAAAACTATCGGCTTCTTGATGCAGGGTGTAGACGTCTTTCTGCAGATTGATATGACAGGACGTGATCCGCCCGAGTCGATCAGAAACGTCCATAACAACGGTCTGATATTCATAGCAACGGTCTGCTATTCAGAAATAACAGACCATAGAATGTTGTAATTGACCAATCAGGATCGAGCATTTGACAATGCCGTGTAATAAAGCACAATAATAAACATCAACAGGTATCTCTCTCTCTGTCGTTCATGAACCGAACAGGTATAGGAATTTTCAGTAATTCTGAACTTATAACAGCATAATGCAATATAACGGTGAAGTTGGTACACTAATTGTTTTAACAAACATGTTAATTTTGTTATTTATTCATTCATGGGTTAAATAAATGTATTTCTATTCACCCATAATATTGTAGAAACTTTACTGTTATATTTGTGTCATGCTGTTAGTGCAGAACTCAAAAGTTCCTACTGTTAGCTGCCATGTAGTTGCCATTTACATGCTAAATATCTATACATGCCTCCCTAGAATGAGGCTGTACGGAATCAAAACTTTATTCTCAGATGTTTTGACTACTTTGTAGGCAGCAATGACAAGCTGTGCAATGAATACATGAGTTCAAAATGTATCTCTTTCTCCCTCTGTCCCAATGTTTAGGTATGAAGAATACCTTCGCTCAAAAGCAACTACAACAGACTCTAGTCAGCCACAGATCTCCCAGTTCATCAGAAGCAACAAGCAACACTACACCTCGAGCCATCCCCAGCAGAATGCTATCACACGTTCAATACTCTCAGACCTGGTTATTGACTGCAACTTACCATTGTCCATCATAGAGCACCCAAGTTTTCGTCACTTCTTGTCTGTTGTTGACACAAGTTACAGCCCTGTAAGCCGAAGAACTATGACTTCGAAATTAGATGATGTGGTGCTGGACAAACAGACAAAACATAAGAGTAGTCTTGCAGAAGCTGAAAATGTGCCGGTTACAGTTGACATCTGGTTGGATCGCAAGATGCGGGGTTTCCTAGGAGTTACTGCACACTGGTTGGAACGTGGAGAAGCAGGAATCGTCCTGAAATCCGCTTTGCTGGCTTGTAACAGGTTCAGCGGTTCCCATACAGGTGAAAAAATTTGTGACGAATTCGAGCAAATATGTGAGGAGTACCAAATCAAAAGAAAGCTATTGCACATTATATGTGATAATGCTGCAAACATGAGGAAGGCTTTCAGCACTTGTTTTCCACAACATGGAGATGATGAGGAAGAAGAGGATGAAGGAGTTGAGGATGATAACTTGTGGACTAACTTGCCAGATGAAGACCAAGAGAGGGTGAAGCTTTTTCTCCAAACTAAATCTCAGACAAGACAGCAGTGTTTTGCCCACACGCTGCAGCTAGTTGTGGGGGACGGCTTGAGGGACACAAAAATAGCCAATGCAGCTCTTGCAAAGGCCTGCAAGCTGAGCAATTTGCTCCACAGCAGTACTTCCTTCAAGGACATTTTTGAGCGTGAGTTTGGACAATTTGGCATCCCATCTCCAGTTGTCACATGTTGGAACTCAATGCTTAGACAACTGAAAGCAGTACTGAAATGTGACGCCACGAAGCTCACAGTCGTGCTTCGAGAGTCTGGCCACAAGGAGACAGCATTCACATCCAGAGAATGGAGTCAAATTCAGGAGTTGGTGTGTGTCCTTGAGCCTTTTGCCCAGGCCACTGACCTCACTCAAGGTGAAAAAGTGGTAACCATAAGTGCAGTAGCCCCGTGTGTACTCTCCCTCAACCATCATCTTGAAAAATTTAAAGGCAGCATGTGCTACTTGGGAAGCTTCATCAAAACCTTGCAGACATCTCTTCAAAGGAGGTTTAAAGGGATCTTCGTGAATGTGAAGATGGCAGAAAACTCCTCATCTGATAGCCAGCCATTGCCCTTCTCTGACCCACTGTATCTGAAGGCAGCCATGCTGGATCCTTCTTTTGGCAGCATGTGGGTGACACATGATGTTTTGGTTCCTGACCACACTAAGGAGGAGGTGTCAAAGATGATCAAAGGTATGTTATAGCTTTACAGTAAATACACGAGTGATTTTGCCAGGTTAGCCCATCTAAAAAATGTCATACAAATCATGAGTGATTTTGTTTGTGCTTTTTCTTTGCTCAAGAATTGATTCTCCAAAGAGGCGAGCAAAGCGGTGCCAACTCCATGCAGAGAAGAGGAGGAAGAGGTTGAGGACACAGAGCCTTCGTCAGGCCTTTTTGCATCCTACCATAGGAAGAGGCAAAAGAAGGATTCCGCTTCAACACCACATATGCAGCTTACACACTTTTTCGACATTTGTAGTGGACAAGACTGCCTGCATTTCTGGACACTAAACAGACACACCCTTCCTTCCCTCTTCGAGGTTGTGGTAAGACTGTTGCATATTCCTGCATCCAGCGCGCCAGTAGAGCGTGTTTTCAGCCATGGTGGTGTGATCATGTGACCTCATCGTTCCCAACTCAGTGCAAAAGTGTTGACTAATCTGATTTTTTGCAAGTGTAATAGCCATTGGTAATGGCTCACAACTCAAGATATTCTGATGCTCTCTTAGGCACACACACCACACACTGTTCCCTAGCATTCTCTCTCAGTCTTTCTCTCTCTCTCTCTCTCACACACACACACACGTACACTGATATATTGTAAAATTCCAAAAGCCTAGTCCTGAATAGAGGTCGAAGGAAGGATATTTCCTTACTACCCCCTCCATCCTCTCTCTCCTCTCTCACACTCACTCACGTATACACACATTCACATTTGTGTTGAATTAAGTGCATTCTAACTGTTCCAGTGTTCTTTTTCATATACAGTGCAGTATGTGATTGTTGCCACTAATACCTGACAACAAAATCAGCAATTCAGTGTTTCAATCTGTGCGGACATTTAGTCACACTTTCAAGTTTATTGTTACACACACAGTTATACATAGAATACAAATGAAATGCCTAAGTTTCTGTTCAGTTGTACACAGTTAGAGACAATACCTATTTACCTCAATACCTCTCTCTCTCGCTGTTATATAACGGTGTTATTCTTTCTTCATATACTACAGTAATGTTTCATCTTTTTGAAGTAATAAAAAGCTGTTTGAAATTCATTCATGTTGAGCTGATTCATTAACTTATCAGCTTTAAAAAGAAAAGATATTGACTCTGAAAAACAGGATTGGTGAAATACAGACATTTGAAAAAAGTAATTAATTTGATAATGACTTGATTTGTGACTTGACTTGACTTGACTTGCTTGACTAAAGCTGTGCTTGGACTTGACTTGCTTGATCCTCCTTACAGACGACTTGGGACTTACTTGAGACTTGGGGGGTAAGACTTGTGACTTACTTGGGACTTGCATGTATGAGACTTGCCCCCATCTCTGCTTATAGCACACAAAAAGGCCTATAACACACTAAAGGACATATAACACACTGCAGGACATATCCCACACTAAAGGGCAAATAACACCCTAAAGGGCTTATGACACACTACAGGACATATAACAGACAAAAGCGCATGAAACGCTAAAGGGCTTATAACACACTAAAGGATGTATAACACACTAAAGGGCCAAAAACACACTAAAGGACATAGAACATATTAAAGGATTTATGAAACACCACAGGACATATAACATACTAAAGCGCATAAAACGCTAACGGGCTCATAACACAATAAAGGATTTATAAAACACTAAAGGGCATATAACACTCTTAATGGCTTATAACACACAAAAGGACATATAACACACTAAATGGTTATAGCACACTAAAAGGCCTATAACACACTCTAAGGCTTATAACACACTAATTACATATAACACCCTAAAGGGCTTATAACACACTAAAGGGCTTTTAACACACTAAAGGTCATATGACACACTAATAGACATATAACACACTAAAGGGTCTTGCTGTGGAAATTTTACTGTGGTGCTTGCTTACACGTCACATTTGAGTTACACTTTACATTTCTGTCTCACCACACATATATGAGCTCTCGTCTCACATAAAGACCTTCACTTTACTTCATCAGCATTTGAACGGTTTATGTTATTTCATGACGTCTTCCTTACAGGAGCAGAGTCTCACACATATATGAGATTAATAACATACGCACAGATTAGCTGAGCGGCGCATAGATGTCTTTGTTTGGTCTACACACACAGTTCCAACTAAGATATCAGCTGTTTGTGTCTAATAATTTAGAGATGGCACCGGACGGCGTCTATGGATTTACACATACACACGTACCTCTACACGCACACACTCCCACATTCACAAACACACATACACAAATACCAAACACACATATCCTTGAATTGCTATGCTTTAAATGTGTACACTTCTTCTTATGTCTTCAAACGTTCTCTGCAGATGATGGACTGCCAGTCTCTGTTCCTTTGATTGTCTCTGGAAGTGTTACTATGGCAACTTTCCTAAAAGAGTCACTTATTACACTTCAATAGTGTTACTATGGCAAGTTTCCTATAAGAGTCACTTGTTACACTTCATTAATGTTACTTTGGCAACGTTCCTAAAGAATCACCAAGCAACTTTCCTAAAAGAGTCACTTATTACATTTCATTTGTGTTAGTATGGCAACTTTACTGTAAGAGTCACTTGTTAAACGTCATTTATTTTACTTTGGGAGCTTTGCTAAAGAATCACCAAGCAACTTCCTAAAAGAGTCACTAATTACACTTCATTAGTGTTACTATGGCAACTTTCAGAAAACAGTCACTTATTACACTTCATTAGTGTTACTATGGCAATTTTCTTAAAGAGTCACTAATTTCACTTCATCAGTGTTACTATGGCAACTTTCCTGTAAGAGTCACTTGTTACACTTCATTAATGTTACTTTGGCAACTTTGCTAAAGAATCACTAAGGAACTTTCCTAAAAGAGTTACTTATTACGCTTCATTAGTGTTACTATGGCAACTTTCCTAAAAGAGACTCTTATTACACTTCATTAATGTTAGTATGGACACTTTCATTTAAGAGTCACTTGTTACACTTCATTAATGTTACTTTGGCAACTTTCCTAAAGAATCACCAAACACCTTTGCTAAAAGAGTCACAAATTACATTTCATTAGTGTTACTATGGCAATTTTCCTAAAAGAGCAACTGATTTCACTACATTAGTGTTACTATGGCAATTTTCCTATAAGAGTCACTTATGACATTTCTTTTGTGTTACTATGGCAACTTTCCTAAAGTGTCACTTATTACATTTCATTTGTGTCAGTATGGCAACTTTCCTGTAAGAGTCACTTGTTACACTTCATTAATGTTACTTTGGCAACTTTCCGAAAAGAATCACTAATTACGCTTCAATAGTGTTACTATGGCAACTTTCCTAAAAGACTCACTAATTACACTTCATCAGTGTTACTATGGCAATTTTCCTTTAAGACTCACTTGTTACACTTCATTAATTTTACTTTGGCAACTTTCCTAAAGAATCACCAAGCAACTTTCCGTAAAGAGTCACTAATTACGCTTCATTAGTGTTAGTATGGCAACTTTCCTAAAAGAGTCGCTAGTGTTTCTATGGCAACTTTCCTTTATTTATTTATTCATTTATTTTTTATTAAGTGAAGCAAAGCAATTCTTGACAAGTGGGACAATGAACATGAGATACACACAGACAAGGGGGAAGAAAAAAGAAAACAAAAAAGAGAAAGAAATAATAATTATAATTATAAAATAATACCAAAGTTTACAATAACAACAATAATAAAACAAACAAACAAACAAACAAACAAAAAAAAAAACAACAGCAAAGAATCGACTAAAACAACAGCAAAGCAGGAACTCATTAACTCTTTAGATATTCTGTTTGAAGGTTTTGGAAGGTTCTGTTTTATCTTGTAGGAGGGGTGTGTGCATATATGTGTGTATGTGTGTGTGTATGGGGATGGTGTGGGTGTGTGAGTGAGAGCATCTGTTTCCTGGGAAACACTACAGACAGAGAGGTGTGGTGGTGGGCCAAAAGTCCAAACTGAGAATGAAATGCATATTTATATGACAAAAAAAAAAAAAAAAAAAGGGGAGGGACACTGCAGGGATGCAACATGGAGTGACCTAGGTCGGAACATGAAAGGAGGTAAACAAAGTGGAGGTGGGAGAAAAGAAAGAACAAAACAAAAGAACAAATCAGTGATAGATATAAATTGTAATATATGTTAGAGGCTGAGATAAGGAAGAAAAAATAATAATAAAAATATACTACTAATAATAAAAAATAAATAAAAATAACATATCTAAAATAAAAATAATGATAATGATCCTTTTTTTTTTTTTTTTTCCAAGTAATTCATAATTCATCTATCTCCCAACGTCACATCCACCCTCCCTTCACTGTCCACAGTCCCCATCCCCCTCCCCCGGAAATCCTCCAACTGTCCGTGCAGATATGTTAACCTCATGCATATGTCCAACCCCAGTCACTCCCAGACCCTGCGGAGGGAGCTGGCTGGTTGGTTCACCTGTTTATGTCATTTGGCAGAGCAATTCCCAGACCCAGTGGGAGGAAGTCTGCCCATACCGGACATCTTGCCTCTTCATTGATTGCACCAACTGAGAGTAGTCAAAGTAGGTAAGGGAGTGGGTTCCAGGAGGGAGTGTTTAGGGAGGGATTGAGCTTAAATATGAAGTGTAGTAATGTACTACTGTGATGTAGCCTTCACAGCATATGTTAAATGGGGAAAGAAAAGGTACATTTAAATACATAATAACAAATAAATACATTTAAATGTAAATAATAATAATAATAATAATAATAATAATAATTAAAAAAATATATGTGTATATATATATATATATATATATATATATATATATATGTATATATATATAGATAGATATAATATAGTACTAATAATAACAACAATAATAATAATGGTTAAAAAAAAGGGCAAAAATAAATAGAAGAAAAGAAGAAAGGAGAGAAGTGAGAAAATAGACATATGTTTTTAAATGAAATATAAAGGGGGAAAAAATGAGTGTTTAAACTGGTATAGCTGTATGTTGTATCGAATTAGTCAGAAATATTGGTCATGGCAATAGTAAAAATAGTAGATGTTTTAAAAATTATTGAAATATTAATACAGAATTCATGATTGAAAGTAGTAATTTAAATGCCAATAATGTATTCACCTTTTGTTCACTTAGTTTTGGGTTCATATAATAATAATAATAGTTAATTAAATTAGTAGCAATTTTCCTAAAAGGGTCAATAGTGTTACTATGGCAACTTTCCAAAAAGGGTCACTAATTACACTTCATTAGTGTCTGTATGGCAACTATCCTAAAAGAGTAACTAGTGTTACTATGGCAATGTTGCTCTAAAAGTCACTGATTACACTTCTTTAGTGTTACTATGGCAACTTTCCTAAAAGAGCCACTTATTACACTTCATAAGTAGTACTGTGGCAACTTTCCTAAAAGAGTCACTCAATACATTTCTTTGTGTTACTATGGCAACTGTCCCAAAAGAGTCACTTGTTACAACTCATTGGTGTTACTATGGCAACTGTACTAAAGAGTTACTTATTACACTTCATTATTGTTACTATGGCAACAATTCCAAAAGAGTCACTAATTTCACTTCATTAGTGTTAGTATGGAAACTGTCCTAAAAAAGTCACTTATTACACTTCATTAGTGTTACTATGGCAACTCTCCTGAAAGAGTCACTAGTGTTACTATGGCAACTTTCCTATATGAGTCTATTATTACAATTCATAAGTGTTACTATGGCAACTTTCCTAAGATAATTACTTGTGTTACTTTGGAAACAGTCCTATAAGAGTCAGACATTACACTTCATTAGTGTTGCTATGGCAATTTTCCTGAAAGAGTCACTAATTACACTTCATTAGGTGTGACTATGGCAACTTTCCTAGAAGAGTCACCAATTACACGTTGTAAGTGTTACTTTGGCAGCTTTCCTAAAAAAGTCACTGGTGTTACTATGGGAACTTTTCTAAAAGAGTCACTTATTACACTTCATTAGTGCTACTATGGGAACATTTCTAAAAGAGTCACTTATTTCACTTCATAGTATTACAATGGCAACTTTCCTAAAAGTGTCACTAGTGTTCCTATGGCAATTTTCCTTTAAGTGTCACTTAATACACTTCATTAGTGTTACTATGGCAACTTTCCTAAAAGAGTCACTAGTGTTGCTATGGCAGCTTTCCAGAAAGAGTCACTAATAACACTTCATTAGTGTTACTATGGCATTTTACCAAAAAGAGTCACTTAATACACTTCATTAATGTTAGTCCCACAGCTGACCCAAAAACGTCACTAACTACACTTCATTAGATTTACTCTGGCAGCTTTTCTTAAAGAGTCACTTATTACACTTCATTAATGCTACTATGGCAACTGTCCCAAAAACGTTACCAATTACACTTATTTAGGAAAGTTGACATAGTAACTTTCCTAAAAGTGTCCCTAGTTTTACTATGGCAACTTTCCTATGAGAGTCACTTATTACACTTCATTATTGTTACGATGACAACTTTCCTAAAAGAGTCAGTTATTACACTTCGTTAGTGTTACTATGGCAAGTGTCCTTAAACAGTCACCCATAACATTTCATAATGTGTTACTATGGCAACTGTCCTAAAAAGTCACTCATTAAACTTCATTAGTGTTACTATGGGAACTTCCTTAATTAGTCAATAATTTCACTTTATTAGTCTTTCTTTGGCAACTTTCCTAAAAGAGTCACTAATTACAATTCATTGGTGTTACTATGGCAACTTTCCTCGAAGTGTTGCTAATTTCACTTCATAAGTGTTACTATGGCAACTATCTAAAAAGCTCACTGGTGTTTATATGGCAACTTTCCAAAAACAGTCACTCATTACACTTCATTAGTGTTACTATGGCAACTGTCCAAAAAGAGTCACTAGTGTTACCATGGCAACTTACCTACAAGAGTCACTTAGTACACTTAATTACTGTTGCTATGGCAACTTTCCTTAAGGAGTCACTAATTACACTTCGTTAGCGTTACTATGGCAACGTTCCTAAATAATTACCAATTTCTCTTCACTAGTGTTACTATGGCAATTTTCCTAAAATAGTCACTGGTTTTACTTTGGCAACTTTCTTTTGAGAGTCACTTATTACACTTCATTAGTGTTGCTATGGCAACTTGCCTTAAGGAGGCACCAATTGCACTTGGTTAGTTTTACTATGGCAACTTTCCTGAAAGAGTCACTGGTGTTACTATGTCAGCTTTCCTAAATAATCACCAATTACACTTCATTAGTGTTACTTTTACAACTTACCTAATGAATCACCAATTAAACTACATAAGTGTTACTATGGCAATTTTCCTAAAAGAGTCACTTATTACACTTCATTAATGTTACTATGGCAACTTTTCTAAAAGATTCAGTTATTACACTTCATTAGTGTTACTATGGCAACTTTCCTAAAGGAGTCACTTATTACACTTCATTAGTGTTACTATGGCAAGTGTCGTAAAACAGTCACAAATTACACTTAAAAACGGTTAATATGGCAAATGTCCCTAAAGATTCATTTATTAAACTTTACCAGTGTAACTAAAGCAACAGTCACTAATTTTAATTAGTGTTATTATGGCAGCTATCGAAAAGAGTCACTCTTTACACTTCATTAGTGTTACAATGGCAACTGTCCTAAAAGAGTCACTTTTTAAATTTCATTAGTGTTACTATGGCAACTTTCCTGAAAGGGTCACATATTACACTTCATTAGTGTAACTATGGCAACTTTTCTAAAAGAGCCATTTATTACATTTCATTAGTGTTGCTATGGCAACTTTCCTAAAAGAATTACCGGTGTTACTATGGCAACATTCCGGATAATCATCAAACATACTTCATTTGTGCTAATATGGCAACTTTTTTAAAGAATCACCAATTAAACTTCATTAGAGTTACTATGGCAAGTGTCCTTAAACAGTCACCAATAACATTTCATAATGTGTTACTATGGCAACTATCCTAAAAAGTCACTCATTAAACTTCATTACTGTTGCTATGGGAGCTTCCTTAATTAGTCAATAATTTCACTTTATTAGTCTTTCTATGGCAACTTTCCTAAAAGAGTCACTAATTACAATTCATTAGTGTTACTATGGCAACTATCTAAAAAGCTCACTGGTGTTTATATGGCAACTTCCCTAAAAGAGTCACTTATTACACTTCATTAGTGTTACTATGGCAACTTTCCTTAAAGAGTCACTAGTGTTTCTATTGCTATTTCCTTAAATAGTCACTAATTACACTTCATTAGTGTTACTTTGGCAACTTTCCTAAAAGGGTCACTTATAACACTTCATTAGTGTTATCATGGCAACTGTCCTAAAAGAGTTTCTCATTACACCTTATTGTGTTACTTTCCTAAAAGGGTCAATAGTGTTTTTATGGCAATTATCTTAAAAGGTCACTCATTACACTTCATTAGTGTTACCATGGTAACTTTCGTAATCAATCACCAATTAAACTTCATTAGTGGTACTATGGCAACTTTTCTAAAGGAGTCACTAAATTCACTTCTTTAGTGTTACTATTGCAACTTTCCTATAAGTTTCACATATGTTACAATGGCAACTTTCCTATAAGAATCACTTATTACACTTCATTAGTGTTACTATGGCAACTTTCCTATTAGGATCACTCATTACACTGCAATAGTGTTACTATTGCAACTTTCCTATAGGAGTCACTTATTACACTTCATTAGTGTTGCTATGGCAACTTTCCTAAAAGAGTCACTAATGTTACTATAGCAACTTCCCTAAATAATCACCAATTCATTAGTGTTACTATGGCAAGTGTCGTAAATCAGAAGTCAGAAAAAACACTTTAAAATGTGTTTATATGGCAAATGTCCCAAAAGATTCATCAGTGTTACTTTAAAAGAGTCACTAATTATAATTAGTGTTTCTTTGGAAACTTTCGTACAAGAGTCACTAATTACACTTCATTAGTGTTACTATGGCAACTTTTCTAAAAGATCCACTTATTACACTTCATTAGTGTTGCTATAGCAACTTTCCTGAAAGAGTCAGTAATTACACTTCATTGCTGTTACTATTGCAACGTTTCTTAAAGAGTCACCAATTACACTTCATTAGTGTTACTATGGCAACATTCCTAAATAATCAAAAAAAAACCCACTTCATTAGTGTTAATATGGCAACTTTTCTAAAGAATCACCAATTAAACTTCATTATTGTTACAATAGCAAATGTGTCCTAAAACAGTCACCAATAACATTTCATAATGTGTTACTATGGCAACTGTCCTAAAAGAGTCACTCAGTAAACTTCATTCGTGTTACTTTTGGAATTTCCTAAATGAGTCACTAATTTCACTTTATTAGTCTTTCTATGGCAACTTTCCTAAAAGTGTTGCTAATTTCACTTCATTAGTGTTACTGTGGCAACTACCTTAAAGGCTCATTAGTGTTTCTATGGCAACTTCCCTAAAAGAGTCACTTATTACACTTCATTAGTGTTACTATGGCAACTTTCCTTAAAGGGTCACTAGTGTTTCTATTGCAATTTCCCTAAAATAGTCACTAATTACACTTCATTAGTGTTACTATGGCATCTTTCCTAAAAGGGTCAATAGTGTTTCTATGGTAACCGTCCTAAAAGGTCACTCATTACACTTCATTAGTGTTACTATGGCAGCTGTCCTAAAAGAGTCACTTATTACACTTCATTAGTGTTACTATGGCAACTGTCCTATAGGAGTCACTTATTACACATCATTAGTGTTACTATGGCAACTGTCCTAAAAGAGTCACTTATTACACTTCATTAGTGTTGCTTCACTCAACTCCAATGTATCACCACTAATGATTGTTATACTGTCAACTCTAGGTAGTGTAGAATATTGCGGCCTGAACACCCCCCCACCCCCACCACCACCAGCGCACAAACACACCCCCGCACACACATACTTAACAAAAAATACAAGACATGAAATCTTGAACAACAACAATGTATTTAAGATACATCACACTTCAAAACTGACATGTTCAGCATGAAGTCATACAAAAGTGCAGTATGGGACAATGTACACTCGGTTCTCAGCGTTTTCATATGAGTACTGCCTGTCATAGGGTCTGTAGTACACCAGGTCATCTACACAAACCAATGTGAAGACATTTAGATTTTCCTCAGTACAAAATGCATTGAAGTGATCATCAAAATACACTGTTGAGACTTTACAAGTCAGAAGATAACTGTTGTCATCTCGAACAATTATACTGACAATCCTGTTAAGTACAGGCATCTCAGAGCATTTCTTGGGAGGAACCACAACTGTACAGCATTAAGACCAAGATCTTTGCTAGTGTCATCCAGTTTCAGTCCACTTGGCCGGTTTTTTCTGTGTGTATAGCTATAATTAAAGCCCATGATTCTCTCAGACAATGTGCTCACAGATATTGAGTTTTTGATAAGGTGCTGAAACACCAGCTTTAACTCATACTGCACCAGTCCTTCCAGTAGTTCATGCACTATGTCTACAGTGTAGTTTTCTGATATATGGAGCAGCTGCAGAGAATTAAGCAGGCAGGTTCTCTTAACACCAAATACTGAGGCCAGAGCAGGATTTTGATGAATGACATCACAGTGTGTTGAATGAAAGTCTTTTGAACGCAGAGTTAAACTCGGATGATCTTCACTAAAAACTGACTGCAGTTCAGTTTTATCAGTTAAACAAAATCGACGGCAGTAATTTGCCCTAAATGACTCAACAAAGCCAAAAAGACCATGTAGAGCCAGATTGTCACCAGTAACCTGAAAAACTGAACCCTTCAGAGGTGTGTCTGAAAAAGGGACCCAGTCTCTAGAACCTTTAGATCATCAACAAGAGGCTTCAGGATGGGGTCAAACCCATACTTTTTCAAGTCTTATGAGTGAAAAAGGGAAACAAGATGAATATTAATTAACACAGAATTAAGTTTTGGAGGCAAATTTCTCAAGATAAAATATATGCAACCAAGTTTGTGCACTCCCTTTTTTGAACCCAATGGATTAGCAGTTTCGAATCATCATGATAGAGCTTGATCTGAAGAGCATGTTCTTGTGAGAATAAAGTGTGATTCCTAAAGTATGAGCCATCATTTACATCAATGTAAAAACCTTCCTGGTGTTTTTTTGCTTTCTGAAAAGCTTCACAAACTTCCCTGTTCCTAAACATAGATGAAAGAGATCCCATTATGGGTACATACATAAATTTATCATTAACAGGAACTTGCCTGTAAGTACCTGTTGTTCTATCTCTGCGTATATCAAAACGCACACCTAGACCATACGCTACAGGCTCTACTATTTTCCATTTTTCCTCAAAATGCCTCATCCTTTTAGATTCTGAGTTAAGATGCAAGAATGGGTTTTCAAGCTGTTCAAAACACTCCTCTACTTTTTCTAGGGTTTCTCTGGATGCATCAGGTGGCAAACACTCAACAACTGCTTCTTTTGCATTAGCTTGGATGTCATTAACAAGTTCTTCCATTGAACCAACTAGACATTGCACAGTACTCTCAGGAACGCCTGTGGCTTGAATTTGAGCAATGACAGAGCTACATATATCAAGTATTTGCCTTTTTTCATTTGGCATGTGTGAGGTGACAGTCTCTGGAGGATCTACACCTGCTGGCTGTGAAACAGAAGCTCCAATGTTAGCCGCAGTTTCCAGTTCAATATTACTGATGACATCTGAATCGACACAGTCTTTGTGTACTCGAGATAAGTGCCGCTTGTAACCATAGTACAAGCAGAAAACAAACGAACATCCAGATTCTCCACACTTCAAACGCAAAGTCCTTCCTGGGTACAAACCATGCTGAAACTTCAAATGTCGAAATAGTGAGGAACAACTTGTGTGGTGTACCTTGCAAACATAACAAGTGAACATTTTCTGTCCGTAAGCAACTGTTCCTCTTCAAACTGCGCTTTGGAGGATTCTTGATCTGATTTCCTAGACTCTCCTTCACACCCCCGACATCGATGCCATACACAGTGGTCTGGATGAATGTGTAGAAGTTGCACAATGCCTCGTCGTAGGACACAGCAAATGCAAGATGTGCTTTGAAGAGCTCGTCAAATGCAGCTACTCCGGTCTGTGTTGTACATGGAATGACCTTTTGATCAAAGATGATGAAGAAATCCTGGATTCTGTTCTTTCTTTCCCCAAGACATAGGAGAAAGGGCTGGGCAGGGCTGGTTTCCTTGAGGAAGATGTCCATGCTTTGTCCCACCTGAAAGAAAATAATTGGAAATATATTGCATTTTGAGATAGCTACTCGATGACTTTCATCATTATATCTGTTTTGAAAAAAAAAAAATCAAATTATTCAATAAATTACTTTCATAGCACCAAATCATAACATATGTTACCTCGAGATGCTTTTCAAAAGAGCATGAAGTGATCATGAAGTGGGTAGTATGAGTAATTTGCTAGATCTAACATGTGTTTTAATAGTCTCATATACTGTATTTGCAATTGTAGTAATAAAACATTCAGATGCACCACAACTGTTTTTTGTTGTGCCCTTTAACACCTCAAATTAATGGACAACAGGGTGGCACACTTTCCATGTCTTTGAGCATACCTTCATGAACTTCATCAAGCGGTCAGCAGCATCCGATGCACCAACTTTTGTTGACCTCTTGCCCTTGGTTGTTGGAGGTAACAGGTGAAGAAGCAAAAGGATAGCAGCAACCTCATGATCCCATACTGCAATGACAGTACAATTACTTTAACAAAAGAATCAATGCTACATATTTTTGAAGACTTAGCTACTGATTTAAAAACATATAAAGATAAGTTGTCAAAAAACTGCATTTATACAACTTCTGAGTCTTTGAGAGACATCTGTTATAAACCATACTAAAGTGGATTGAAAACTGACTGCATTAAAATGCAAGTAACATAATCAGGTAATAAAACCCTCAGTGTTAATGTATTCATTTTTTAACACTGACTTCAGAGGGAATGTCGGGAAAGGCAAGTGATTAAAGATCCAGTATAAACTTAACACCATCTTCAGACTCCAGTCGTGCATCCCTAAGTAGCTTGTCCACATGTGCACTCTGAGGCAGATTCTTGCAGTCTGCGATGACCCTTGGTTTGAAGAATGTCGGCCATTTTGCAAGAAATCTACCAGACACTTCTTCACCAAAGAGCATTGCAAAATCTTTATCGATCTTAACCATAACATTTGGAGCAAAAAAGGAAAATAAAAGAAAGACATTAGAGAGCAAACAAGCACATTAAAAAAAAGAAAGAAGCTTTTTACTATGAATTACAATTCTTACCAAGCCAGGTGTATCCAGAAACCATGGGAAGAGGTCTAGAACAGTTGCAGCTGTGGCTGGATCTTGGACAACCTTCTGTCTGTGCTGAAATGTGGCCTTTATTGTGTCTTTGACAAGGGTCACATCCATTGAGTGCTTCATCATTGACATGGCTTCCTTGCATTCATCACCAGACAGTTGTTGCAAACTTGAACAGATGCTGTGATGAGTCTTGGGGCCATTTTGGAAAGTGGATTTGGATATCTTGACTTCTTGAGAAATGCTGCTTGGACTGTTTTTAACCTCCAAGCGAGGTAACCAGAACCACTCTGGAGATCATAGAAATGTTCCTGGGGGATTAAAATAAAACAAAGTAGAAAGAGGAAAACAATGGGTTATTTGGCAACATCTGTCATTATTGAAAACACTCCTAACTACCATAAATGGTGTCTAGGACTGTGCAATGTGTTACTGATCTAATGCTAGGTAGCAGTTACTTGTCACAAATACTGCAATTTTTTTGTTGGAAGAAAATCTGAATGAGTTGAGAGCAACTGCAGGAGCAGTCCATATATATATATCTATATCTATCTATATCTATATATATCTATATATCTATATCTATATCTATATACACACACACACACACACACACACATATATATATATATATATATATACACACACACATATATATATATATATATACACATACATATATATATATACATATATATGTGTGTGTGTATATATGTATATATGTATATATATATATATATATATATATATATATATATATATATATCACCTTGCCATTAGAAAGACATAATTATTGACTGTGATTTAGAAAATACTGACACCAAAGATTTATTTTTTATGTCATTACTTACATATCCGGCCTTTGAATCTGGATCCTTCAAACTTGGAAACAGGATGATAATGCCGAGAGCATATGTAATGCGGACATTTGCAGAAGGGATCCTCCTGATAGAAAAATATGTATAGATTAAGTAAACAAAACTACTTTTATGTTAATTAATTACTTAAACATACCCAACAGCCTGAATAATTGGATGTCAAATTTAATGTCACCATTATTAAAAAAAAAAACTGTAAATCTTAAGGTATTTCTGCAACATTATCCAGGTTTTTATTATCAAGTTGAATTATCTGCACATTGCACTTGTTTGTTCTTTAAAAAAATGTTGGAATGAACAATCCAAATTTGAACCACCTGAAGTAACTTTAAATCTATGAGAGAATCCTAAAATAATTTCATATGCCTCTTTTTAGAATTTTCTTTTGTTGATGATGTGAATTGGATACATGAGCACAAAAGCTGCATATCAAAAAACTTAGACTTTGCTGCCTAAGTACTTTAAGAATGTGCCACTTGTGCTTTCTTTTTCTTCTCTGATGCTGCAAGTCATTTTTTATGAAAAGTACGGAAACCTGCATTTGAAAAGAAGGCCTGATTATTTCAATCCTATTGGAGAATACTTTCTACAACATCCACAATATCAACTATATAATATATACAATTAGGTACCTATTAGTTATGATATTTGTATGACAAAAATGTATTTTAGGGCACATGGACTTCACCCATGACTCTCCACCATGTCTGCCATGAGCATGTTCACCATCTTCTTCTTCTATCAGAGAGGCAGTTGTTTTGTTCATACTCTTTAAAGACCTGGTCACCACCTGGCTTTGAGTACAGGGCTACTTTGACAGTCTGAAAGAGCAATTACAATAATATTTTACAAGATTAAACCAGACAAAGTTAAACAATCAGGCTGAGCAATATACTGTACCTGCAATACTGAAGTAATAACCCTGAAACAAAGCCATTTCTTATCTTTGCTTAACTGAAGGTGAGACTGATATCAGTTGATTGGGTTTTGTCTTTAAATGATTCTGACCACTCAATTTCTTCACATTTGGACTACTGTAATGCACTTCGTATGAACATAAATCAGACTTTCACTGCAAGTCTGCAATTATTACAAAATGTTACTACTGGTCTTTTAACAGGTACTATAAAGCATGTCAACCCCATCCTGCCTCTTTCCATTGACTCCCTGTTCACTTGAGAATCAATTTTAAGATTTTACTGCATGTATTTATATCTTTAAGTGGATGTGCATCGCACCACATCTATGTTCATTTAAAAGTCTACAAAGTCTAGTATTGCTTTTATTTTAACAAATTGTCTCATGTTTATATGTCTTAATGAAGTGATAATTCTACTGTGTTTTTATCATTAGTTTAATTTTATTTCTGTTCCGTTCTATTTTATTTGATTATTACTTGGTGGTCACTGTGTAGCACTTTGTTCTTGGAGAGTTGCTTATCAGGTCTTGTGTTAATGTTGAGCATATTTGGTATTTTTGAGTACAAAACTTGCTTCAAAAGCTGATTGCCCCTTTTGCAACGACCATGCATTTTACCAAAAACATGCATAGTTTTGAGTAACTCTATGGTTTGTCAGCTGAAATTCAAGACTTCCAAATAATTACACTTACAATGACAATGAATACTTTATCATAGAACTATTACTTTTAAGCTCTTTTGATGGTCTTAAATCAAAGAAAAGATACTTGTGAAATTCCAATGGTAACCTGTTATTGCGTTTTTGTTTTTGTGATGGCAAACAAAACTGTTATTGGTTTGTGTAAACCACATCAGAGCCCTTAAAAATAATCGATAACTTTGCATGGGTCCCTAAGGAGGAAGACACCTTCCTCTTCTTATCACACGTCACTCACTAGTAAACTTACATCTTTTGCAATGTTGTTGTCTGGGGGTCCTTCAATCAGCTTCTTCTTCCGGGCTTTGGTTGACTCAAGTATCACCGTTGAGTCTGAATTTGAAGATGAACCTTGTGACACATGGCCAGGTGACCACTCTAATTAAGACGAGCCTTCAGAAGATGTGTCAAGCACTCTGCTGTCTACAAGCACAAATAACTTCAGTACACTTAAACACACACAGCTTTAGTGTGTGTGTGTGTGTGTGTCTATATCTATCTATCTATCTATCTATCTATCTATCTATATATATATCTATATATATATATATATATATATATATATACATATATATGTATAATAGGTGTATGTATAATAGCATTTTTACCATTGCACTGATCAGTAAAGGCCGTAAAAGACACCTGGGATGATTTCAGAAGTTCATCAAATATGTCTGCGTCCACTTCCACTCCTGCAGAATCTTTCAAGACCAAGGAAGTTGAGCCCAGCAAATTGAACTTTGCCAGAACTAAAAAAAAGAGAGAGACATTGTCTGAGGATCAAAACAAAAGAATTCAAGTTCAATTATACCTGTTATATTCCCTTAAAGCAGTGGTTTGTAAAAGAATTTGTTAAAGGAACACCTAAGATCACAGTAAAATATCAAGGCACGCTACTTAATGAAAATAGCCTCTAAACAAGTGTTCTTGTACCTTTCAGTTGAAATACCTACTTATAGTTGATTAAAAATCTGATTTATCTTTACACATCAATATCTAGAAACATATGATTATTTTTTGATAAATTTAATTTGTTCAATGACAAGTTTAGATGTTAAAAATGTACAAATTCAAGAAAAAAGGTAATTTTATTAAATGGATAAAAAAAGTTATTCCTTCCATCTGCTACAATCCCATTAGCTGCATCACCCTTAAATATTTTGTATAATAACAGAATTTGCAGCTTACTCATTTATGTATGCAGATAATCCACTAATATGCGCAGACTAATCCACTAATATGCGCAGACTAACAAATCTGATAGATTATGCCACCTCACACAATCTAGAAACCACAATCATCTCCTTAGATGCAGAAAAAGCATTTGACCGTGTTAACTGGAAGTTCCTATTTGCAACATTGAACAAATTTGGATTCGGTCCATCTTTTATTGACTGGCTGAAGATCTTACACAATGACCCAAATGCATGTGTGAGGACAAATGATCAAACTTCTCCAAGCTTCAGTCTACAAAGGGGCACCAGGCAGGGCTGCCCACTCTCCCCCTCACTTTTTGCTATCTTTATTGAACCCTTAGCAGCTAGTATTAGACAATCTAAAGAAATTAAAGGTATTAATGGCAATAGTATAGAACACAAGACTAGTCTTTATGCTGATGATGTATTACTTTTTCTCCAGAACTCACAAACATCTCTCTCTCATACAATCACACTCATTAATAAATTCTCATCAATTTTGGACTACTCCATTAATTAGTCTAAAACTACTGTTCTACCTATCAACTGCACGTTCCAGAATATTCCAAATATTACACTGCATTCAGGGAATATTACATACTTGGGAATAAACATCTCTCCCAGTATTTCTGAATTAATAAAGCTAAACCATGTCCAGCTTTTAAAAACAGTTGAGGACGACCTCACTCGGTGGAAATCCTTACCCATATCACTCATGGGAAGAGTTGCCACCATAAAAATGATGGTTCTACCTAGAGTAAACTATCTGTTCTCAATGATTCCCACGAAACCTCCTTCCACTTGGTTTAAAACCTTAGATTCATTCATTAATACATTTCTATGGAAAGCCAAACCACCGCGTATTAGTTTAAAAACTCTACAAAAGACTAAAAACAATGGTGGTTTAGATTTGCCCAATTTTCACCTCTATTTCCTAGCAAACAGATTACAATACATATCAAAATGGCTAAATCCCAACCAACTAGATGAACCATGGCTGGACATAGAGCAAGTACTATGTAATGACCTAGTTATTTCTAGTCTGCCATTTATAAGCCCAACTGTAAGGCATCATAAACGTTTTAAAAGCATCAACATTAGTTCCACTCTGACAGCCTGGTGGGAGTTTCTGAAATTGACCAAATCTTCACTCGTTCCGTGTAAGTTTACACCCATCTGGAACAACCCCGACATCCTGCAAAATAAGAAAATGATAAACTTTGCTCAGTGGACTAATAAAGGGATAAAGCATCTCGAACATATTATTCAAAACAAAAAATTCATACCATTCGAGGAACTCACTGTGCAATATGAAATCAGCAGCGCCAAATTCCTAGAGTACCAACAAATGAAATCTATAATAAGCAAGAAATATAATTCCAACCAGCTGGACTTACAACTCCCTGCTCAAGTTGCAGAATTTATAAATCTCAAAGCCCCAAAATTGTTACCAAAAATCTATAGGCTACTGGTCAAGACAGAAGATTCAATCTCACTCCCAACGCTCAAGTGGGAAACAGATTTATCCAGTAATTTTGATAATAACTTTTGGTCACAAGTCTGTTCAAATACATTCAAAATGACTAAAAATTCAAATCTGCAACTTATACAGTACAAAATTATCCACAGAATCCAGTACACGGGACAAAGGATGTTCAAGATGGGCCTAACGCAATCAAGTATTTGTTCACATTGCACCAATAACATACCAGATGACTATTTACATGCTGTGTGGTCCTGTACACCAGTTCAGAAGTTTTGGCTCTGGGTGTGTGAGGACCTTTCAGTATGGTTCAAGTGTAATATCCCTGCATGTCCCAGACTGTGCCTTCTAGGGAACCTGGATGACACTGTCATAGACTCTAACTTGAAACACTTAGTCCTCACTGCCCTATGCATCGCGGAGAAAACTATTCTCTTAAATTGGAAAAGCAAAAATAATCTATCTTCCAACCAGTTTAAAAACCTTCTATCAGATTACATCAGCAATGAGATAATGTCTGCCTCTTCTAAGCATGAATTGGAGGATGTTAACTCTCTCTGGTCCCCTGTGATTAGCTCCATCACTTAGCTGGGTGATAGGTAGTGATCTCGCTGCTACGGGTGGTTTGGCGTGGGCTGGGGGGGGCTGACGGCCGCTGGCCTGCTGGTGGTCTCGTGGGGTGTAGGGCTGGGTGGCTGTTACGGGGGCGGCGGTGTGTCCGGCTGGGTTGGGGGGGTGGGCTGGGGCGGGGGGTGTCCCTGCAGCGGTGAGTGGGGGCTACTGGTGGGCTTCGGGGGGGGGACGCCGGCCACGGGCTGGACGGCTGGGCAACTCCGGCCGGTGTGGGGGGGCGGGTTGTGGGCTCCGGTGCCTGGGGGCTGCCCTCCATCCTCGGGGGGGGGGGGCTGGGCCGGACCGGGGGGGGCATGGGCCTGCCCGGGCTTGCCTCAAGAGGGGCGGGTCGGGGTGTGCCTCTGGCGTCCGTCCGGTACTCTTGGGACCATGGAGCTCATGTAGCGGGATGGGATGGGTGGAGGGGCTGGGGGCGGGGGTGGGGGATTGGTGGGGGGATTCGTGGGCCAGTGGGCCTGGGGGATCCAGCCCTTGGACTGTTGCGTGAATGTCTGTATATGTATGTACGTATATATGTGTGTGTGCGTGTGTAGGGACAATTGGATGTAGGTTTGTGTGTGTCTATGTGCATATATGTTTATGGGTGTATGTATACGTGTATGTCCTTGTATGTGTGTATGTATATATGTGTGTATATGTGTATGTATATATGTATGTGTGTATGTGTATGTATAGATGTGTGTGTGTATATATGTATGTCCCTCTTCTCTCTCCAGGATATGGCACGTGTGCATTGTCCGGGGTGTGCCGGGCTCTCTGGCTCCTGCAGCCCTCGGCTCCGGGCCTGGGGGGTCCTGGGCCCCCCCTGCCCCTGGGGGGCCTATTGCGGCCATGGGCAGCTCACCCTCTGGAGGGAAGTTCTCTTCCCTCCGGTCTTACCTCGCCCCACGGCCCTAGCTTCCCCGCTCCTCCACACACCCACACACTTAGGACCTTGAGTGGCATGCCCGCCAGGTGACGTGGAGGGGTCCTTAGAGACTACTCCTACTGCACCCTGATAGAACTTGCTCCTCAGTTTTAATTGCACTTAGACATCACTACATATTACCTACTACACTACACAACATACACAGAGGGCCTTGGGGGTACAGGCCGGATGGTGTATGGTGGGCGGGGCTCTTCAGGCTGACCACCTGGAGGGCGTCGCCTCCAGAACCGTTTGGTCATCTGCCCCCCAATTTTAACCATTTTTTTAACTGCATTAGGAACACAACCATCACCTACTACTGAGCGGGGGAGCTGGGGCAGGGGGGCCCTTTCCACACCCTCGTTTCCTGGGTGCGCCCTGGGGCACAGGGTAGAGGGGACCCACTGGCTTGGGCTATGGGCTGTCGACGTGACTGGGACCCGGTAGCGCCCTGGGGGTGTCCTTGGCCCTTTGTCCTGGAGAGGGTAGGGGGAAAGAAAAATTTGTTGGGTGGATGTGCAGTGCGTGTGAGTGCATGAGTGCATGAGTGAATGAGTGTGTGGGTGCCAGGGGCTTGGTGACCTCAGGCCAACGCTGGCCTCTAAACCTGAAAACGGGGGGGGGGGGGGGGGATTGTGATCGGGCCTGGACGGGTTGGGGGTCAGGGGTGGGGCAGGGGCCGGGGCTCAGGGGAGGTTAGATCTGGGGGGGGGGTGATCTCCATGGTCCCCAGGGTCTGGCCGGGGGGTGCTTCGGGCGGGTGCCGGCCCGCAGTGGGTGGCTGTCTGGGCTGGTTCTGTCCTCCTGGGTGCCCGGCTGGGCCCTCCCCTGCGGGGGTGGGTGGGTTGTCCTTGGGCTCGCGGTGCTCATCTCCTGCCCCCCTGCGCTCGATCTGGGGCCCGGCGTCTGGCGGGGCCTGTGGGCCTCAGCCCCCTGGGCCCCTGGGGCCCTTACCCCGCAGAGTCGGGTGTCTGCCTCCCGCTTCTCCTTGCCTCTTTTCCCGGCCTTCTCCTTGGTTGGCGCGCTCCTGGCTCTGTGGCAGGCTGCCTTTGCTCTGCGCTCTGTCGTGGCGGCCGGCTGCGTGGCACTGGGGGGCCCTCTCAGTGTACATCTGGCCCCTAAAGGCAGTGGGGCTACATCTGCACGATCACTCCTTTGCATGATCACTAAACACAAAGCACAACTTGGTCCGAACAATCTGCACTCTCAGCCATGCCCCTACAGATGCCGACATCTGTATGTTTATGCATATATGTGTCTATGTATGTGTATATATATATACATCTATAATTGTTGTTGCTGTGCTCATTGTTGCTAACGATCTCTCCAGTTATTCTCTCCTCAGGTGCTCCTTGTGTTTGTAGTGTCAAAGACCTCAGGATACTGTTTCTTTTCAGGTTCAGCAGCTGGTTGTTTGGTTCTCCTGTTTGTATGCATCTGCTCAGTTATTGTGGTTGTTCTTTTCTGTTTTGTTGTTTCTCTCTCCCTTTCTGTCTATTTTTCTTCCCTCTCTCTATCTATTATCACTCTTGTCTGGTCAAGCAATAATCTTCCAACTTGGCAGTATACGGTGGGGGAAAATAAATAAATAAATAAAAATAAAAAATTAACAAAAACACTAATAAAAAGTTTCACTTAAAACTCAAGGGGAGCCTTATATACAAATGGCTCCTCTTGGCAAAGTAAATGTGTTCTGCACAAAATGGCAGCCAGACCATAATTCTGCTGTTGCAATGCTGGACAGGACAAGTTAAAAAAAAAAAAAAAAATGTATGCAGATAAGTGACAGGATAAATTTATTATTACACTTCATTAGTGTTACTATGGCAACTTTCCTAAAGGTGTCACTAATGTTACATTGGCAACTGTCCTAAAAGAGTCACTTATCACACTTCATTAGTGTTACTATGGCAACTTTCCTAAAAGTGTCACTATTCTTACTATGGAAACTTTCCTATAAGCGTCACTTTTTACACTTCACAGGTGTTGCTATAGGAACTTTCCTGAAAGAGTCACTTATTACACTTCATTAGTGTTACTATAGCAACTTTAATAAAAGAGTCACTAGTGTTACTATAGCAATTTTCCTAAATAATCACCAATTAAACCTCATTAGTGTTTCTATGGTGTAGCGATTTGAAATTTATCAGTGTTTAATCTGAAAGGTTTAGCCGTGGAGTTATTAATTAAAGTTAATTAATAATTCAATAAATTGTTCTCGTTGGGGGCACCAGCCTTCCTTAATAAGGCAAATCTTAATTTAATTAATTGATTACCAAGTTAGCTCACTTAAATAATACAATTTAACCAAATCAAGTTTATCAATCTCAGATCTTAAGTCGGAGTTCTTGCTTCAGGGATGCTTGCTTCTGAAGAACACTATCAGACAGAGAATTTAAAATCAATAATCATAACTTTATTAAAGTGAATAATCTTACAATGCATAAAATAAATTGTGGGGATTATGAATAAAATTGCAGTGAAATGATCAGGTGAGGCAGTGGTAAAATCAGAAAACTTGAAATGATGGTGAGTGAGTGTATGTGTATAATAAATGAACCGTTTACTACTATGAACTTTGGAGAGAATTTAGATCAATTTTGGATTAAACCAATTCAGGATTAGAACACCATTTAAGTCTAAGAGCGCATCAAACCTCCTTGTAAACACAGAATAACTGGACGTTTGCCTACTTGGTCGAAGACGACTGTCGCGTTGTTTCTCCGAGGCTGGGAAGGTCCAGGCTACTGATGGATCAGGTTGGTTCAATCGGAGTTGGATCAAGTTGGTGACGTTGGTTTGGTCTGGAAAGCCGAACAGCGGATCTTGAAGTCCGTCTCACACACCGGTGCCCCGCGGATCCCTCTTGACAGCAAACACAGGCTTAGAAGGTGGTTGCGTCTCAAAGCTCTCACGTCGTTATTAACAAAAATTTATTGATGGCTGATTTAATTCGTGCAAGTATCTTAAAACACTGCCGCTGGCCAGGACAACAATGTCTCGCAGAAAACTGTGCAAAACCAAAAAAAAAAAGGAACAATTCATTAATAATGTGCAGGCTTGCGTTGGAAAGCTTGGAGCATTTAGATCCTTTCAGAGAAATCTAAATGAAAGACTTATTAAAGTCGCAGATCAAAAATTGATTAACTGAAAAACGCACACGATCAGCAGACAAAAGAAAAGTTATAAGGGCTTACAGAAGCAAAGGCCTGAATGGCGCGAAGAACTAGATAAGAAAGTTAGGTGTTAGGAGGACGAGAAGTCGACAGGAAGCAAAAGACAGGAGAAAGTGAATGAGAGTTGGCACACGTTTTTAAACATCTCCGATGGGTGTGAAGACAATGACGTCACTGACAACTTTTATCATCTTTTTCTTGATATCGCAGATTTTAGTAATTAAGTTTGAGTATAATGAACAAATTACTCATATCACTCAACTCACCATAAGTATAGGATCTTAGACAACCCATGAAGAAATGATAAGAGGATGATATCAGACAATTCTAACTTAATAATGAAACACACAGTAACAATGGCACATTTATCATCATGCTTGAGGTAAATTACCGACATACTGTTGTGCAAATGTGGCTAAATGAATACCATATTACAAAGCATTACTAGAACACACTGTAACACAAAATGATTACATTGTAGGTAATTTCTGGTATTTATGGCGATGTATCTTGAATATTATAACTGTGATTGTGCTATACTAAAAGAAGGTCGCTAGGTGGAGCTGTTGGTCTTCCACAGAATTTAGAATAAATCTGGGATCTCATTACCTTCACTCCTGGGGGTCATAGAGAGACCATTGAAAGGATCTAGGGATGTACATCCCACACTGACTTCAAATGAACACACAGTTTATAATTTCAAACACTAATACCAGTCCTTTATGTTTTCTTCATCTGAGATTGTTCTGGATGCTTGGAATGCAAGGGAAAGTCCAGATGTCCGATGAGAGTGGAGTGGGGAATTTAACGACCTGCAGCTGTGAATGTTAGTTCGCAGTTCACAGAGATAAGGGGATTAGGAAAGTCATTTTCTCCTTAGGTGCGACTGTTTAGGTTGTATATCTTAGAGGGGAGTAACCATTAAGTCTCTGGGCTAGTGAGACTTCATGGCGCCTTGTAGAGTCTCAGCCAATCAGGCGCTGGTTGATTGTCCAATGCGCGAAATAAAGTCCCTTAAATCAAACAAGGGGGTTCTGGTCCTGAGTGCTTATAGCAGGTCCATGTAGAGTTCATGCCAAATGGCAGGAAGAGGGGTTTCAATTTATGACTTCACATGTCCAAAAGGTGATAGTAAGTCTCAGGGGAGGTGAGAGAGAGAAGAATGTGGAGAACAGGGAATGACATGATGTCCTGGATTCCTGATGCTACAATGGGGAGTTTGGATTGACAAAGTGATAGAAATAGACGTAGAACAGGACAATTGAAGTGATTAGATTGGATTAGAATAGATTAGACAGGGTTAGGGTTACAAATTTCACTTCATTAGTGTTGCTATGGCTACTTTCCTAAAAGAGTCAGTAGTGTTATAAGTGACTTATAACTATCACTTATAACACTTCATTAGTGTTAGTATGGCAACTTTCCTACAGAAACAGCAATTACATTTCATTAGTGTTACAATGGCGACTTTTCTAAAAGAGCCACTTATCACACTTAATTAGTGTTCACACTAAATTCACTTCATTAGTGTTACTATGGCAACACTCCTAAACAATCACCAATAACACTTCATTAGTGTTATTATGGCAGCTTTCCTAAAAGTATCAAAGATTACACTTCATTAGTGTTACTATGGCAACTATCCAAAAAGAGACACTAATTACACTTCATTAGTGTTACTATGGCAACTTGTCTGGAAGAGCCACTAAATTCACTGGATTCATTTTATTTTGGCAACTGTCCTAAAAGAGTTACTTATGACGCTTCATTAGTGTTACTATGGCAACTTTTCTAGAAGAGCCACTAATTCAGCTTTATTAGTGTTTTTATGGAGACTGTCCTTAAAGAGTCTCTCTTCATTTGTGTTACTTTGGCAACGATCCTAAAAGTGTTACTACTATTACTATGGCAACATTCCTAAGGACTAACTTATTAAACTTCATTAGTGTAAATATGGTAACTTTCCTAAAAGAGTCCCTAGTGTTACTATTGCAACTTTCCAATATGTGTCATTTATTACACTTCACTAAAGTTGCTATGCCAGCTTTCCTGAAATAGTCAATTATTGCACTTCATTAGTGTCATTATGGCAACTTTCCTAAAAGAGTCACTTATCAGACTTCATTCATTTTACTATGGCAACTTTCCTAAAAGAGTCTCTATTTTCACTTCATAAGTGTTACTGTGGCAGCTTTTCTAAAAGCGTCACTAATGTCAATTCATTAGTGTTTCTATGGCAACTGTCCTAAATTGATCACTTATAACACTTCACTGGTGTTACTATGGCAACTTTCCTAAAAGTGTCACTTATAACACTTCATTAATGTTTCTATGGCAACTTTTTTAAAAGAGTCACTAATTTCAATTAATTAGCGTAACTAAAGCAACTGTTCTAAAAGAGTCATTAATTTCACTTCAGTGTTACTATGGAAACTTTTCTAAAGAATTAGCAATTACACTTTATTAGTGTTATTATGGCAACTGTCCTAAAAGAGTCACTTTTTACACTTCATTAGTGGTACCATTGGCAACTATCCTAAAATGGTCACTATTGTTTGTATGGCAACTTGCCTAAAAGAGTCACTTCTTTCACTTAATTAGTGTTACTTTGGCAACTGTCCTAAAAGAGTCACTCATTACACTTAATTGTTGTCACTATGGCAATTGTCCTCAAGAGTCACTAATTTGACTTTTGTATTGTTACCTCGGCAACTCTTATATAAGATTCACTTATTGCACTTTATTAGTGTTACAATGGCAACTTTCCTAAAAGGGTCACTATTGTTTCTATGGCAACTTTTCTGAAAGAGTCACTAGTGTTGCTGTTAAGGAACGAATCCTAGGAGTTTTAATGTTAGACCCAAAACTTCAAAGATGGTGGCAGAACAGAGTTTTCAGTTATTTATTTTTCCAGCAGTGTTTAAAGAGACAGTGGTGGGAGCTCGTGGAGAACACTATGAAGACAAGAGAAGAGTTTTAGAAAATCCGTGGCAATTGGAGCAAAAAGTCATACAAAAACCACAACAGGCAAAAACCTCCTGAGAGGAGAGAATAAGGCTTAAATCCAGCACGAGTTTCAATAAAGGTAGCGGCCATAAAAACCACGTAAGGAGCAGAAATCCACCAGCGAGGTGAAGGAGTCCACGAGCCTTATATATTGAGTGTTGATCAGGTGAGCAGGAATCAGGTGTGCAGTTGCCATGGCCCGACCCAGGAAGCCACGCCCCACGCTCGAGCAGGAGAGAGCAGGGAAGCAGTGAGGGAGGGGGAGATGAGGACAGGGAGGGATGAATCCTCACAGTTAAGAGTCTCTTATTACACTCCATTAGTGTTCCCTTGGCAATTTCTCTGTAAGATTCACTTATTGTACTTCATTAGTGTTACTATGGCAACTTTCCTAAAAGAGTCACTACTTTTACTTCATTAGTGTTACTATGGCAACTTTCCTAAAATAGTCACAAGTGTTACTATGGCAACTTTCCTAAAAGAGTCACTAATTTCATTTCGTTAGTGCTACTATGGTAACTTTGCTAAAAGAGTCACTAGTGTTACTATGGCAAATTACCTATAAGAGTTACTTAATACACTTTATTAGTGTTACTATAGCAACTTTCCTAAAAGAGTCACTAATTTTACTTCATTAGTGTTACCATGGCAACTTTTCTAAATGATCCACTTATTGCACTTCATTAGTGTTACTATAATAACTTTCTTGAAAGAGTCACAACTGTTACTATGGCAACTTTCCTAAAATTTTCACTAGTGTTACCATGGCAACTTTTCTATAAGAGTCACTTTTTACACTTCATTAGTGTTACTAAGACAATTTTCCTATAAGACTCACTTATTACACTTCAAAAGTGTTAGTATGGCAACTTTCCTAAAAGAGTCACTTATAACACTTCATTATTGTTACTATGGCAACTTTCCGAAAAGGGTCACAATTGTTTCTATGGCAATTTTCCTGAAAGAGTCACTCTTTACACTTTATTGTTGTCACTATGGCAACTTTCCTAAAAGAGTAAATAATTTCATTTCATTAGTGTTACTTTGGCAACTTTCCTAAAAGAGTCACTAATTTCACTTCATTAGTGTTACCATTGCAACTTTCCTAAAAGAGTCACTACTTTCACTTCACTAGTGTTACTTTGGCAATGGTTCTATAAGATTCACTTTTTGCACTTTATTAGTGTTACTATGGCAACTTTCCGAAAAGAGTCACTAATTACACTTAATTTTTGTCACCATGGCAACTTTCCTAAAAGAATCACGAGTGTTAACCATGGCAACTTTCCTAAAGAGTCACTAATAACACTTCATTAGTGTTACAATGGCAACTTTCCATAAAGTGTCACTAATTTCACTTCATAAGTGTTACTATGGCAACATTCATAAAGTGTCACTAATTTCACTTCATAAGTGTTACTATGGCAACATTCCTAAACAATCACCTATAACTGTCACAGCCACAGCCTCAGTCTCATCCTACCTCTCTTCAGCCTTCATGCAATCAGCTCAACTCCTGTCAACCTGTGCTCCTGCTCACACCTGCACCTCATCTGCTGCAATCAACACGCCTACTTAAACCCCAGCTCCACACTCACTTGGGGTCAGATCGTCTTCGCTCTCATGCCAAGAACACCAGACCAGCTATCCTGACTGATCACCCGTTGCCGACCTGTTCTGTTCCTGTTTCTGCCTGTATCGCCTGATCCTCGGCTAGACCTCAAGGTATCGACCTGTTTCTGCTCTGCACTTACCTGCCTGCCTGATCCCTGGTTGCCGATTTCGCCTTCTGTTCCTGACACCGAGTACCTGTCGGCGAATCCTGATCTGTGGTGGCCGTCTGATCCCCGGTATCCGACCCTGTTTCCTGTTTGTGATGACGAGTACCTGTCTGTGAGTCCTGATCCGTGGTGGTCGTCTGACCTTCGGCAATCCTCGTCACTTCCTGCTTCAAGGGATCAAGTGAGTCTGAGCACGCGCCAGATAAAAGACTCGGAGAGACTGAAAGATTGTGTGGTTGCAGCTTGGCCGAGAGGGCCAGCCGCGGATACCCGTAACAGAGAATTTAGAGACCGGAGGCCATCCGCCAGGTGTGGGATCGAAACCAGTTCATAACGTACATCATGAGCAACATTTGTGATCAACATTAACTGGAAATACAGCATGTATAAACGTTGTATTGACTTAGAGTAAGATCTTTCAAGCACATTTGATCGGCCAGCCGCGGATACATGTATCAGAGAATTTAGTATCATATACGTGATACATGTATCAGAGAATTTAGAGACCTGGAGGGTCTCTGCCGGGTGTAGGATCGAAACCAGCTCATATCGCACATCATGAACGTTTGTGTTCAACATTAACTGGAATTACTGCGTGTATAAACGGTGAATTGATGTGAGTGAGATCTTTTAAGCACCTTTGATCTGTAACCGCGCCAAGTCATGCAAAAATATGTACCTCTTAAATAAAAAAAGGTATATATTGTGCATAAATTCTGTTATAACTACTGCCGTTGTTGAAGTAATTCTGTTACCGTTAAATTTAATAACCATGATAGGAATAAGGCTTTAAGAACAAACTAAAGGTTAATTGTTGCATAAAACAGTACACAAAATTTGCCATCGAGAGCCTCCTGACATACTGCTGCACATCAGCAGAGGGCAGAGGGGACCTTCAGCGGGTGGTAAGGGCAGCCGAGAAAACCATCGGGACCACACTCACCCCCCCTTAAGGGACACTTACACCCACAGCATCCAGGAAAAGGCCTCTTACATCACAGATGACCCCACTCACCCCCCCAGGCCACCTCCTGTCCCCACCACCCTTCAGGAAAAAGGTACCGGACGGACTTTTACCCTTTTAAGTGTCACACCAAAGACAGCTTCTACCCTCAAGCTGTGAGGGCCATCCCTGGCCCCTCCCTCTTGAAAAAGAGTTTGCTTCAGTAAATATGAAAAGACTGAAAGCTAATGTCAAATTACTTTGCACTTGCTGTTGTAAAACAGTCAAATTCAATATGTGATACAATTCTTTTGCAACATCCTGTTGTTTATTTACTAGGTCACACCAGTGTTGAGTCTTAACATTTTTGGCATTATAGCCATTACAGTATTTGAGTGTAATATTTGATAAGTTAATTTATCAATAACCTAATTCATTGTTTTACTCAGTGCTCAAACTCTGTGTTAAATATTGTAATTTTTTTATGTTTCCCACCGTAATAACTGAAATCTAAGCAAAGGTACTGATTTTACAAAAATACTCACTCATAAAGTACACAAAATGCTACTTAAATGCGTAACAGAGTAAATATAACTTGTTTTTTTTATACCCCTGCTCACTTTTAAGAATACATTGACAACTTGTATGTAATTATGCATTTTGTTCATTGTGGTGTGTTTTACTATTGCAATACTCAGAAAAATCTCTCTTATTGCAGATTATCCACATGTTGAGCAGAGATGTGAATTTTTTCAAGTCATCTGGTGGCCAACCCTTCCTGAGGATAAAAGTAAAGGACGACCAAGGCAGTACAAACAGGTTTAAAACAGAAAATAAGCTGAAGAACGACGGTCATAATTAGACATGATATACCATCTGCTGTGCTACCTTACCATTACTGTTTCAGACATTTAACATGTTTTCTAGTATTTTGTTTATTAAACTGTTCTTCTCATTTAAAATTACATTCTGCTTTGTGATGATGTTTAAATAGATTCTCACAACAATAATAAAGATCTCTTGTGAAAACACGGCTGAACTCTGAATAAACTTTATAATAATAATAAACTTTATTCATACAGCATTTTTCAAAAAGGGTTACAAAGTACTTTAGAGACAAAAATTAAAGATAAACAAGAGCATAAAAGATAAATCTGAGGAATACAAACACCAACAAGGTAAGAGTTAAAACAGAACAGTGGTTAATCAAATAAGAGCCACAAATGACAGAAAAGAGAGCCAAATAAACAAAAGATAAATATATCACCGAAGATAATATGGGGAAAACAAATTAAAAAGGCTAAAACTACCAATAGATAAAAGGAAACAGGGAGTAAATTGATTGAAAAGGAATAAAACCGAAAGAGAACAAAGTGTTAAAATGATGAAAAGATAAAAAATTAAAGAAAAAAAGATGCTGAGTGCTGAATCACACTAGAAAGTTATTAATTATATTGTATTATTATTATTTAGTAGTTATATTATTAGTGAGTTATATTAGTTATTGAGCAAAACCGGTCATCCGCTAATGGTGGTTATCTGGATCACCACCAAAATCTAATCATTTCTAAGTTGGGCCATAACCAACATCTCCTGAAAATTTCAGCAAAATCCATTTAGTAGTTTTTGTGTAATCTTGCAATCAAACAAACTAACAGGCAAGCAGACAGACATATGATGGCAAAAACAAAACCTTCTTGGTGGAGGTAATGAATGAGTTTCAAAATTACTCCATCAGATACCTGAATAATTCATTTACTTTTAAAGCTGTAAATTCAGTTTTTATGCAAAAACTTAAATAGCTCTGCAGTTAATAGAGTTTTAGCAGTTGCAAGGTGTTTGTAATTATGTGTTGTCCCGTTTAAATGAAGTGATAAAACTTTTCAAAAGAAAGATTTTTAGACATCTTGGTTTTTGGGTCCACTGTAGAGGAAAGACAAATCAGGCTTCAGATGAGGCCAAATTTGGGCCAAAAGCCTCAAGGTGGTACATGCAGTTATAACCCACTCTGCCTCACTGGCACGCTGAAAGAAACGAACTCTGATGAAATAAATATTTCAAGATTAATATTGCTGTCAGTCAAATGTTAGTGGGCATTACTAGATATAAATATACAGACTGAAAAGGAGCAGTAACAGGTGGTAAAAGCTTCTGTCATGGTATGAACATAATATGCACTCAGATTTTATTGTGATCTTTAGTGTCCCTTCAGCCAGAAAAGTTCAAAAACCACTGAGTGAGGACACCAACGTTTAGCTTCCATGCACTCTTCACTTACTGCTACATTATCCTGTTTTTAAACACTGTTATTAAACAGCATGATTTTGGTATCATGCAGGCCTTTACTTGATTGTTTTGAAATGTAGATATTTAGTGATGGTACAGAGAATATTGTGAAATCCAACCTGTAGTTTTTGTGAAATCTTGCAAACAGACAAATATACGCCGGCAAAAACACAACCTCCTTGGTGGTGGTAATAAAATCAAAGAATGCACAATCACTCAGAACAATAACAAAAGAAACATATTTACAGATCATACTTATTAACATACTTAAATATTTACAAAACTAGGGTCACTTTTTTTTGTCCATAACCCATCTGTCCCTTTCAGTGTCATAAAAGTCCGACTGCTGAAATTCCATCCAGGTCATCTCCTTGACCATTCCCTGTGCCTTGTACAAAGAGAACACTCTGGTGGGAGAGTAGATGTACTTCCCTGGCACCCCAGGGAAATATGCGTGGACGTGAGGGCTGCTTGGACCCTGTTTTAGAGGCTGGTGACAGGACCTGCACAGGCGACCTGTTGGCAGCTGCACTGTCGGTCTTCTTTTTGCACTCTCCTCCGCCACCCGCCTCCACTCTAGCCCCCTCTGTTTGGCCCCCTCCAGCTCCCGAGCAAAGAAAGGAGAGGCAGCAAAGTCCTCAAAAGACATCCTGGGGTTTTTCAGGCCTTCGTGTTCATAGGTCTTAAAGACCTTTGTTGAACAATAAAAGTACTTGACATCTTGTGTCTGATAAAAGAAATGAACCGAAGAGCCATCCCCAAGATACCGGGACTTTGGCTGACCACAGGCTAAGCAGCTCCTGATCAGCTTCTTCTGCTGCTGTTGTTGTTGTTGCTGCTGCTGCTGCTTTTCAAGAATTTCTGTCACTATCCTCTCCACTGTTGAACGACTCATCAGCTCATCCTGAGGGGGAGTCACGGGTGGAGGGTTGACAACAGCTGGAGGAAGGGTCGTGACAGGAACACTTACTGTCTGGCTGTCTGTGGTCAAACTTTGCCAGAGCTGCTGCGTCTCCAACACTTTAGCTGGGCTGGTATTGAGGGAGGAGCTGGTGTTCTTCAACTTTGCCAGATGTTTGACATATCTCGAGATATGCTGGCGCGTAGTTGGATGGAGGAGGCTGTTGGGGTCAGTGCATGACCTCTGCACCATGGCGGCGTAGTCTGTGTCCACCCGCTTCAACAGATCCTTGGCCCCATGGTGTTTAATCAACAGGTCATCAATGGCAGCTCTCATGGGATCTGTCCATCGGCTGTGGTCCAGGACCTGAACTAGACCTCCAGCCTTAATGGGACCTGTACGGGTGGCCCGGGGAGAGGAGCACACAGGCAGCAGGGCAACCCTTGGCAAGTCTAAAAGAAAAAGAAAACAAGTCAATATCTGTTAATGTTATACAAGATGACCATTAACATCATGTTCTACAAAACATATATTAACCCTTAAATGCCTGAAAACACAAATTATAGCCAGAAAATTCAAATTTTTTGAAGCTGAAATGTTTTTTTCACTCTCTACGGAAATCCATAAAAATCAATGTTTCCATAAAATTTAACATATATATTTTTTGTAACTCATTTGATACATAAGGTGTTTTTGGCAACTGATAATCCACTTGAGGACATTTTTATTTATCTGATTGTATTCAGTTTTTTTTAGTAATTTGTGGATCATACTGATTAGATAGAGGTATCATAAAAGTATGTATCAAATATGGTATAAAAGGTGTTAAAGGGTTAACTTGACTTAAAAGTCAATCCATTGTTCAAATAGTCTTGTGATTTACAATAGCATTTCCATTGGTTTTACATTGTGTTCACAGTAGCCTAATGATGACTTTTTTTATAGATCATATATTAAAAAAAACCTCATGTAAATAATTCCAACAAAATGTAAATATTAGTTTTAAACCACAGGGTCTGAATGAGGGATGTGGTGGGTAGTTTGACTGACCTGTTTCCATCAGAGCTTCTGTCTCTGCCTTGATGGTGATGGATGTGGGTACAGGACGTGGCTGGGACCGGGATAGGATTGGCACAGCTTCCACTGGCTCGTGTGGCATAATCCCACTGGTTTCCTGCATCGAGGCATTAAATGAAGAGTTAGGAAAGTTAGGCAGTCTATCAGTCAGTCAAGATTTTAAGGTAAATTATTCATTTAAATAACCTGAGGACAGGGATGAGCTTCATCTTGAGTGAGATCCTGCTGCTCCTGGATGTTTTCAAAGTTTAAGAAAACAGGACGGCAGCCAGGTTCCACATACTGCAGCCCGAACCTCTCCCCAGTGTCCCTGTTGGATATCCGAAGAGCTGGGTACTTGGCCTTTCCTGTCACCTGTAGAGAGGCTGTGTTCAGCTGGGCCATCAAAAGTGGGTCAAACACAGCAGGCAGCTCCACATCTGGTAGCTTCAGGTCAACCAGCCTCTGAAAGTTCCAGCGCACCACTCCAGTCATAGCCTGGGCCTGAAAAAGCTCACTGGACACCCTGTTGCCTGTCACCCACTGGGCTTGGTGAAAGTGGAAGCCCTCCTGCTGAGATATGCCTCTTACAGGGATCCAAACAGGGACAGCAGCTCCCTCGCCCTTGGTGTAGTTGAGCTGCAAGGTGCCACCGTACCTGTAGAGGATCCCCTCCCCCACCTCAGGGTCACTCAGGCAGCCTCTCATGATGTGGATGCGCTGAATTTTCCACACCTTCAGCATGGAGGGCTTGAAGAGGAGCTCATCGTTGGTGTCCTTTGCCAGGTGAAAGTGATGCATGACATCCTCCACTCTCTGCAACAGCTCTCTGGGCTGGGGCACCATTGTCCTGCAGTGGTCTCTGATGTGCTGCTTGGTGGGATTAGCAGGAGAGATGCCACAGACGGTGTAAGCATCCTTGAGCCGCTGAAGGTCACCCTGGTCCACAACAAGAAATGCTGCAGATAGGAACTGGCAAAATGAGCTGAACAGTGGGTGGTGCTCGGAGACACACTCCCTGGTGAAACGCCGCATGCAGTGAAACAAGTCCAGCTTAATGGTTAGGTTTTTGTTGAACTTGCTCCTCGATGCAGAGTTGTTGACCAGGTTCCCAAAGGTTGCCTCCGTCACGATAGCCTCTGTTGTCCTCCAACTGTCCCACAACAGGTGATCCTGGGGCCCAGAGTCCAGGACCTTGAAGGCTGCAGAGCAGTCTCTAATGTTTTGAAAGAGAAAATAAATTTTATTATGTGTTAAAATATGTTTTTACACTGTTTAACTGTCTTACTGTTATAAAATACTTTGATGTATCAGAATACTCAGGAAGAATACTTGTTCAGTATACCTGTCCACCCACTGGTAGTCAGCCTTGTCCACACCAGCCGCCGTGTAGCGTTGAGCCAGACCCTCATACAAAGGATGAAGGGACCGATCACACTCCGACTGCAGCATCACCCAGCTCAGGATCATCCAGTTCTCATTCATGATGGCATAGGAAGACATTGTGCCAGATGAAAGCACAACCTTCCTTGCCACTTTCCTGGTGTGATCTGACCTCAGTGCTCGTCCAAAGGTCCCCTGCAGCAGTAAGGTCAGATGGTGCTACTGGTGCTGATACTCAATGATGAGACAGTCCACCAGGTAGTGGGAGGAGATGGATACCCCACACCAGCCGTCAGCGTCAGCATATCCACCAAACGGAGCAGGAGAGGGGGTCTGTCTGAGGAGCCCAGCAATTGTTTTTTGGCCATGGACACCTGCCTCAGCATCCCTGATGCTCTGGACGCTGTTCAGGTAGGCCAGGTGGGCTCTCTCATATTTTAAATGGAGTGTCTCTGCCAGCTGTTTTGACATGTCCTCTGCTGACCTGCCACTGCGCCTCAATTCGTCCATCACTGAACTACAGATGGCCTTTTTGTGGGTCAGGAAAGCAGGGACGATGTTCTGGATGCGCCTAGGTAGCATTGCCAGCCACTGGGGTTTGTCAGCATGCCAGTACTTCTTGCAGGCTTTACAAGTCAGCCGCGAGGCAAGAATATAATACTGGCCATTGGTGCCTATGATGACTCGAGACCTGCCAACACCTGCAGAAGCCACTTGTGGACATAGGCAACCATGAAGACAGGGCAGCACATATGTGTTCCTCACTCTCTCCATGATTGGATGCTCTGGCTTCCAGATGAAAAAGGGGTGGAGCTGGAAGTACTTGGGCGAAGGCAGCTCATAAACAGAGTCTATGAGCTCAGGCTGAGGTGGGTGACGCCACAGGGACAGCACGTTCATGGGATGGCGCACTGGACGCGACCCTGGCCACAGCCCAAGTTCTTCCAGCTCAGCCTTCATCCACATTTTCTGCTGATGGGAGCAGTTCCATCTGGCAACATCTTGATCAGCTGGCAGAGACACACCAGCAGGCTCCGGGCATGGGGGAGCTGTAAAAACAAAGATAGGACACCAAAGTGCATTATCAATAAGATGGAGAGTCTGGCACTGGCTGTTATGGTACATCTATGCCAAAGAAATTCATACCTGCATCGGAGATGGTGTTATGCTGACCTTCCTCAGGATGTAAACTCCCTGATGATGGATCTACAATTAGAGTTAAAAAGGTAAGACAGGTGGTGTAAAAGCACTGTGATTCACATGTGTTTAGGAGGTTCTTTTTAAAAGACAGAAAACTTTTAAAAAGTGTATCTCCACTAAGACATGAAAGTGCTGTGAAACTGGAGTTGTAGGGTGAACTGTGTGAGAATGACTCTTTGGGTTCTTAGGAAAAACCAGGAGCTAAGAAAAACTTTAGACAAAAGATGCCATAACAAATAGTACCATTTTATGCAAAATAATCTATTATGTACTGTAAACTTGAAAGGAAAATATGAGAAAACATACTTGGTCTCAACACATCAGGCCTCCCAAGTCCAAGCTGTGGGGCAATTTCAAGCAGCTGAGGTGGGACTGGCAAAGGGACCTCCGCTGTTACAATGAAATAAAAAAAGGAGAAGCATTTATAAATAAAAGAAATACAATTTCAAAATAATGTCTGAATTGGAAGTATAGCAATATTTTTTTTACCTTTCACTGAAGAAATCTTTCCAGCAAGGTGACACACATCAGCAGGTCTGGAGACAGTTGCTGTCTGCTGGCTACTGTGCTGGAGAAAAAATTTCCTCATATTCTTTTCAAATTTCAACTTAATAATCCGACTAAACCTGTTTTTCTGTTACTAACAGCTTTCACAAACTGTATAAACCTCTTTTGTTCAGTTGTTATTGCTAATTATGCAAAATGCAAAGTCATAATGGTTTATAAAATTAAAGGTAAAAATAAGTAAAGCACATAGAATTGATATGTGTATCCATAATAACTGTCAATCAAAGATTTTGCATCCAAAACAAATTGCAGCTTGTCAATCACTTTTTCAGTTATTTACCAAACATACATTTCAAATGCAAAATCCTTTTATGACACTTTTAAAAAGCATGCAAACATAGAAAGCCACTCACCATCATCGATGCCATGTTACAACCTCAGGTCAGTGGGAGAACAAAGAACACAATCAACAGAACAGGCCAGAACATGGCCAAAATAAAAAACTAATTAAAAAGAACTTTATAACGGTGGTGGAATCCTGTTGGAAACAGAATCCTCCCCCAATAGTGATGAAGAAAAACCTGCTGCCGGACGTGCATCCAAGGCCCGGGGGACTGCTGATGGTGGCCCTGGAAATGACCGTAAATATTTTACCATAAACATTGATAGTTTTTTTTATTCTGTCAAAAGTTTGTCACACATACGTGGATCAGGGTTGAGCTTTGAGGGAGACAGATTCAACATCTCCTTCTCCAGATCCTTATCCACCTCCATATCTAGAAGTTCAAACAACAATATCAATAAATCATAATAAATACTAATCAGAAAATAGAATTAATATTTGCATATCTCTGTGAACTGACCAAGAGTGCTTGATGGTGCAGCTGCTCCTGGGGATGTTCTGCAAGGCTCGGCCCTCTGCTGCTTCAGGAGGTACTGCTGCAGGTTGAACATCTTCCTGTTCCTCACACACTTTGCCCTCAGGATGAAGGCAGCATATCCATCAGCCCTGCTCTCCCAGATCTGCCTCCAAGTAGCACTGGCCCTGACTCCAAAGCCAACAGTGTTGTCCCCCTCTGATACCACTGGTGGAGCAGGCTTTCTGGAGAGGAGGTACCTCCTAAGGTCCTCAACTTCCTCAAAGCCTCTGGCATACTGAAGAAATGAGAGCAGGCTGTCTTTCCCGTGGCCCTGTGGGTTGAAACTCCCATCCTGCTCCTCCTTCTCAACCTTATTTATAAGGTAGATGGTGTAGCCAATGTTGTTCTCCAACAGCCATCTGAAAGATTTATTTTTATATTTTCCAAACTGGAGGAGATACTCTCCCATCACCTCCTGCTGGTCAGAGACATCTCCTCCACGTTGGAAGACCAAAGTGAGCGCATTGGTTCTCACCAGGTTCTGGTTTTGGGCTGAGGACCTGTCTTGAAGCGAGGGAGTGTTTTTAATCCTCATCGCCTCATCAGACGGGTCCTGGCGAAGATGGCCTGATGGGCCCCTCCTGAAGGACACAGAAATCTTTCCAGGAAAGATGTTGAGCCTTTTCTTCATTTTCCTATGTACACAGTAAAGCACAAGCATGCAGTGCAGTTATAAACAAGAAAACAAGTAAATTGGGACAAATTCTGAGAATGGCAGAGTATTTTTGCCTAAGCCTGATTATGATATGCAGGGGTATACATTTAGAAAGCATAACACAAAGCTAAAATACAATGCATTTATTATGTAAGTATCAAAATTAACATGTGGATTGCAAAGTGTGTTTACACTCTTAGAAATAGGAAAATTTCTTGTTGTCTAAAAATCAATAATACCAGGAGAGGAAAGGATACAAAAATATTGTGGTTATGTAAAACTATGCTTATATTTGTGTTTTTATTCTGTGTAAAAAGAAAACTTGTCACTAAATAAAGCCACACACGTAATGGTAAGAGTTTCTTTATAAAAGTCTTCGTACAGTACTGAGAATGTTTAAAATATTCTGTGTTGTTCAAAAATTAAAACAGTTAAATACATCTCATTTAAAATTAAGTATTATACTGTAAATAATAATAATAATAATAATAATATTTGGCCCAAATAATACCACACTGTAGCAATTTGCCTTCTTACAGTATATGTAATCACATTATATAAAATATTCCAATTGAAGTCATAATATTGCTTATGCACATTGAACTTAACCACATATAAATACAAAAAATAATGCCCTGATAGATACTGCTTCAGTAAAACTTAACTGTAAATGTATTTTTTTTTACAGTCAATGTGTTTAATTTACCATTAATTACAGAAATTTGACTGATTTTGAGAACATTTCTTGAAATTAATCAGATATTGAGTATTAACCTGTGTAGTTTCATATCAAGTATTGTTTCAGCATTGAGTCTCTCAATTATAAATCTAATATTAACGCTTAAGCCATTTGGTATTTTGGCGACACTAGTTAATGTAAAACATTACTCAGTTATGCTTTTATTTTTTTCACATTTGTAAGATGGCAAATGCTATTGAGTACAATATATCCCCCCTCCCCCGTAATCTAGTAAAAGTCACATTTCTGTTTTAAAAACGGTTAAAAATCCTACAAAATACACACAAAAAATCCGACACATTTGCAGTAACTTATAAAGTCATATAAATCGCCGAAATCAATTCCAGTCATACCCTGATTTAGAATCAACAGATTACATCGCTAAGCTAAAGTTTATGTTAAAAGCATGTAGCACACTATAGCAGATAAAAAATCCAGTCAGTGCATTACGATCACATCTACGTAAAAAAACGGACAACAAACATCTTGGTTTTCATGAATGAAAATTTCAAGTAAAATTTATAAAAAGGAGAGAAACACTTGCGTCTGAAAACTGAGGATTTTTCCCGAGAAGTTATCAGAAAAAAGAAAAGGAATTTCGGTGGGTTTTTTTTTTTTTTAAAGTACTGCTGTGAGATGCTCCTGCAGACTGTCAATCATACAGTAAGAAGCGGGGGCTTTCAAACGTTACCAAAAGGATGAAACAGCACCCCCCAAATCTTCATAGTGGCCAAAAATATATTTTATCCGTATTGTAAGAACTACCATAGAGAATGAATGGGAAAAGTTAAGGAAGTAAAGCTTAACTATACGTGGTCCTCGCGAGAGGACAGCGTCACCGGCTCCTGATCCTGAGATCGCGGGTTCGATCCCCGCTCCTGACTCACTACTCCTGTGTCTGTTAAATAAAGCTGCTTCTTGTGAACTGAATACTGTGTCGCATCTGGGTCCTTCCTGTCTCCGTGTCAATAACACTACATTAGTGTTACTTGGGCAACTTTCCTAAAAGAGTCACTAATTTCACTTCATTAGTGTTACTTTGGCAACCTTCCTAAAAGAGTCTCTTATAATACTTCATTAGTGTTACTATGGCAAATGTCCTAAAAGGGTCACTAGTGTTATTATGGCAACTTACCTATAAGAGTCACTTATTACACTTCATTTGTGTTACCATGGCAATTTTTCTATAAGATTCACTTATTGCACTTTATTTGTGTCAGTATGGCAACTTTCCTAAAAGAGTCACTAGCGTTACAATGGCAACTTACCTATAAGAGTCACTTATTACAGTCCATTAGTCCTTCCATGGCAATTTTTCTATAAGAGTCACTTATCACACTTCATCAGTGTTACTTTGGCAACTTTCCTAAAAGAGTCACTTGTAACACTTCACTATTGTTTCTATGGCAACTTTCCTAAAAGAGTCACTAGTGTAACTATGGCAACTTTCCTGAAAGTAGTCACTAATTTCACTTCATTAGTGTTACTATGGCAACTTTTTTAATGAGAGTCACTAATTTCACTTTATAAGTGTTACTATAGCAACTTTCCTAAAAGAGTCACTTATGGTGCTTTGTTAGTGTTACTAGAGTGACTTTCCTAATGGAGTCACATAGCCACTTATTTCACTTCATTAGTGATACTCTGGCAACTTTTCTATAAAATTCGCTTATTGCACTTCATTTGTGTTACTATGGCAACTTTCCTGAAATTGTCACTAATTTCACTTCATAAGTGTTACTATAGCAACTGTCCTAAATGAGTCACTTATTACAATTCATAAGTGTTACTATCGCAACTGTCTTTAAAGAGTCACTTATTACACTTCATTAGTGTTACCATGGCACCTTTTCTATAAGATTCACTTATTGCACATCATTTGTGTTACTATGGCAACTTTCCTTTAAGGGTCATTATTGTTTCTATGGCAACTTTCCTAAAAGAGTTACTCATTACACTTCATTTTTGTCATGAGGGCAACTTTCCTAAAAGTGTCACTAATTTCACTTCATCAGTGTTACTATTGCAACTTTCCTAAAAGAGTCACTTATGGTGCTTTGTTAGTGTTACTAGAGTAACTTTCCTAATGGAGTCACATATCACACTTCATTAGTGTTACTATGGCAACTTTTCTGAAAGCCTAAATAATTTCACTTCATTAATGTAACTATGGTAAGTTTCCTAAAGAATTAGCAATTACACTTATTAGTGTTACTATGGCAACTGTCCTAAAAGAGTCACTAATTTCACTTCATTTGTGTTACTATGGCAACTGTCCTAAAAGAGTCACTAATTTCACTTCATTAGTGTTACTATGGCAACCTTCCTAAAGAATTAGCAATTACACGTTATTAGTGTTACTATTGCAACAATCCTTAATTAATCGCTGGGTCCCAATTGAACGCCGGGTGTAGCAACACATTTGGACAAGTAGACGCCTGTTCCAAATAAACGCCGGATGTAAATTTATTAGGCACAGCCTACGAGCTACAGTCGAAGTTACAGAACACACATGCAAATGCTGAGCTCACAACTGACAGTTGACGCTTGAAAAGTGATTTATTCAAAACGAAACATGACCAGATTGTACCGTATCAGTCCGCATGGTTTATTTGTCTCTCAGGGCATCCTTTCTGCTCCCTTCTCCTCCCTCTGTATGTCAACAAATGCACGTTGGTGTGAGGCGCTCTGTTTTACGACACTGCAATTACACTCAACGTCCATAGAGGCCCCTAGAGCGCAGAAAGCTGGAATCTTACATACTAGGGCTTTAAAAAATTTAAAGAAGAAGACGTTGCCACTGCCGCTGCATGTGATTTGCCCTTAACTTACGTCAGGAGGCCAGTCACATCAGTTACCGGTACATTGCTGCTGATCGCCATGGCCCCAGTACAGCAACAAAAAAACACTACGATCTGAACTACCTTGCTCATGTGTATTTTGCTCATCCCCAGTCTCTAAGGTTTTTGAGGGTCTATTTTATGCTGTTTCTCTAGAGAAATAAACTTCCTCCTCATTGTCAGCATATCTTTCAAAGTCATGTTTTAATCATATTCATGTGTAGTCTCCCTGAAGACAGGCCTTCCTTCAGTCTTGAGAATTCACGTGAGTGAATGTCTTACTCAGATTTGAATAAACAGTCATTATACCTGTGGGCAGCGTGCCTATGACATTGTTGAATAGAAATGGTGCGCTGCTGGTGATCAGATGAACACTCTCAGCACTCCTGGAGGCTCTCTCTCTTCTGTAATTATGTCTATACCACTTGGCCCTAAATTTAAAGAATGAATATAGACTCATATTTCCTGTGAATGCTCCCTCTGTCACTGAGGAGCAAATCAACAAAATCTCTTTCCAATTGAGGAGCTCAGCTGATGGGAAAAAAGCTTTTTACATGATAATGCAGAAAAGAAAGGGTTCAAGTGGGGTCCGCAGAGAAGGGGACTGGATAATAACAGACCTGTATAGAAAGGATAGATGGCTCGAGGCGGAGCCACCGGTGTCCTCACTGGCGGCCATCTTGGAACAGGGCGCATTTCTGCTCTGCTCTGCTCTGTAGTACTCTAGTAGTATTCTGTCATTAACTCTTTATTCTGTTGTTTAGTCTTTATTCTGTCTTTATCTCTTTATTCTGTTATCATTCCCCTACTCTGTCCTCCCCCTCCATAGGGAGAAGGAGGACCACCTGGACCTGGTCCTCCTTATCCTTCACCAACAGAAGGTAGCATATATACTGAGTAGAAAAGCAGTCAGAGAGCGCAGACCTCCGCCAAGCAGCTTCAGTTCACCCCTAACACACACACATGCATGTATTAGACAGAAACATGTATGCACATGTCTGTATTCCCTGCTTTGGAAATCCCCCAGTCTACAGTTACCAAGCGCTGGGTCCGCTGCTGCGCGCTGGGTCCGCTGTGCGCTCCCAGTGCGCTCTGGGTCCATGGTGAACTCCTCAGCTGGGCTCGGTCGGTCTGCCTCACGTCCTTCTGCCGGTGGTGAGATTAGGGTTTGTTTGGTGGCAGCGGAGAAAAACCATCAACAGAGGATGAGGTACTTTGTTAGGCTTCTAACAAAGTTGGCGCGCTCATCCTCACAGACCTGTGATCAGCTGATTTTACAGTGATCTGCATCGAGTCCAATGGGAGATGAAAAGGGTGTTATGACTGTGGGTCATTCAATTATTGTAGGCTATTGTTGTGTTTATTGTGAAGAGGAGCGTTTTTGTTTCTTTTCCTCCTCCCTCCCTTTGTGTCCCTTCCAATTTATGCTGCAGGTGTGGAGTGTCGGGATTGGACAGCAGCGGACAGGCGCACCCGAAGCTGACTGGAGGAGTTCGAGTGAGGCCATCTGATTGGCTGTGAGCTGATGGCCGGCGTTTTAAAATGACTGCAGGAGAGGAAACGCCGACCCTCCTCCTTCCTCACTCCCAACTGACGCCACCAAACAGCTTGTTAAAAATCGTGTCTTGTGTTAACTCTGGTTGTGAGAACTTCTGAGTATTTTTCGTTCAAATTAAGAAAGAAAAAATTTAAGTTTAGAATATTTGGTAAAGTAGGTGAGAGTAAAGCTTGGTTTTTCGTTTTCTCCTGTTTTTTTTAGGGAGTCACTTTAGGTTTGTACGTTTTCTTTTCCTTTAGAAGTTAGGTAAGGTTTTTTTAATTTATAAGAGTGTTTTGTTGTTTTATTCTTTTGCTTACTCTCTCCGAGGTAATTTTGATTTAGTTTGTAAAAAGAAAAAAAGAAGAATATTAAATTTAATTGTTTGGACTAAAAAAATCTTGTGTTTTTTTGTGCTTTTGCATTGGTGACAACTTGAGAGTGACAAAGGAGTGGTCATTTTTATGTTTCCTCCAGTATCCCCTAGGCTGGTCGTAACAAGGGAAAAAAACGAAACAAAAAGGAACAGCAGTCTGTGTGCTCGTCCCGCGAGTTGAAGACTGTGACCTAGGTTTAAGATGTAGAGAAAAGAAAAAGAGAACCAAACGTTTGGTGATTGCTCCCTTTTGGCAGCCGGATGGTGGAGAAAGCCTGAGATAGCTCTCTACTGTAACGCTGGCACTTGTGATTGCATGGAGGAGGGGCTGCGTTGATGCCTTTATGCCTGAATGATGCCATGGCTGGGGCCAATGTCAGTGCAGAGTTTTGATTTGAACCGAAATTCACACCTAGGTGGGGAAAGCTGGGGGTTGTGGCGCCTTCTCTAACGGTCATCAAAACTTCAGGTCAGGCTTTTAAAGTTCCATGTAGGCCTCTCCTTTGTTCTCAGGCCCACATGGAGTATAGATCCCAACATTACTATTGTCAATATTGTTTTATTTTGTTATTTTTAATGTATTGTTACTGTTTTTACTCAAAAAAGAGTCAAAATCGTAAATAAAAAAATCAGTTTTATCCTTAAATAAATGTCTAAATGTCATTTGTAAAAAAGGTTTTTTCTCTGTTTTCTGTTCAAAATGTTTTTTCATGAAAATGACACATATTCAAATGTTGATAACTCAAGAACAACTGAAGATAGAATAGAATAGTTTGAAAAGTATGTTCTTTCTGTTGATGTATTCAGTGTTAACATGCTCCTAACACAACATTTACAGTTGTCCTTCAAAAATGAGTGGATATGATCAAAAAGGCTGGTGCTGGAAGGCTACTTATTAAAAACACACTGATGGGGAAAGAGCAGGACGCTGCTGCATCTTGAGCTGTGAGCTCACCTGTGATGTTGTTTTAAAGTTTCTGTGCAGATGTTTTGATAAACTCTCTTACTTTTAAAGCATCAGCTGCTGCTGTGAGGGGATTAAGACCTTGTTAAAAGGAGGCGTGTCGGCGATAAAGCCTCTTAAAAGACAAGAGAAATGGGGGAGACGATAAATTCAACGCAACTGTGACCACGTTGTTGAAACAGAGGGAGACATTACTAGTGCTGTCAGGAGATTAAAGAAAATGAGAGATAAATTAGTTATGATCTGTAATTCATTAATCTAATTAATCTCTGTTTTTAATCTCACTTAAACATTGCTAAAACAAGCCCTCAACTTGAGGTATTTCATTGAAATTCACTTAGATTATTGTGGCAGATCAAAAGATGGTTCTCCACCCCTCAAAAAACTCAAGCACAAGAAGCCCAATGCATAAAAACTCTCCAACTTTAACGGCCCAATCAGGGGACAGAGGCGGGGGCTGTGGATGTGACAACAACAGGAAGTGACTGCATGTTTGAAACAACAGTGGTGTGTAAAGCCGTCTCCGTGGATGCAGCAAGATCTGCATTTTCATCAGAAATGGACTCGATTTCTCCTTTAAAAGAGGAGCAAAGAAGGTCACTTCAAGCTTTCTTACGGGAAATCATGTTTTTGCTCTTCTCCCCACCAGAGATCACCACTGGGAAAGATGAGGTGCAGAAATGCTGCACGTTCGATGCCGGGCTGATGATGTCAAATAAATATGTATGATTTCCTCACTGCAGGTGAAACGTGATCCTGTGGAAAAACACTGAGTAACTACAAGGACAATAATAACAGTGATAACACATGTTTTTTTTAATTAATTTACTGTCATTTTATTTGACAAGCCCAATTATCAGAGTAAACACATCATTGTATTCATTTTAGCTCAAAATCAACTGTTGCAATATAATATAGTATAACAATAATGCCAAGTTAAAGAAACAAAAATAGCATGAGTCATTACAGAGAAGTCAAATGGTAAAGCAGTTTGTTTATAGATCTGATGTCATTACCAGACCTCCGCCAAGCAGCTTCAGTCCAACCCTAACACACATGCATACATATATTAGACAGATACATGAATGCACATGTCTGTATTCCCTGCTTTAGAAAATCCACCAGCCTACAGTTACCATGACAATGGAGCACTTTCAGTCAGGACCACTTTGTCAAAATAATCTTTATTTATTTGCACAGTTTTCATTTGGTGGTATGGTACTGTTCTGGGGACTCCCTGCTCTTCCACGCGCTTGCGTGGAAAGCCTGAGGCAGGAAGAGCACACCTTCCTGCCCATCATGAGCCATCATGAACGGCATAGCAGGGAGCGCAGCAGCAAAATAATAATAAAAAAAAAAAACACGACCCACCAGCAATCCCTGACTCTCTGCAGCAAGAGATGCCAGAAAGCTATCTAGATTGGAATTATTTATTTATTAATTAATTAATTAATTTATTTGCCTATAAATTTGAATAGGGAATAAGCCTCACATTACCCTTTAGCCTGATGAATAATGAGCTAAACATAACCATCATACCTACAAATGACTATTTATTATATCAGTTGAAATTACAATGAAAGGCTCATGGCTTTTTGAGCATCTAGGATGGCTTTATTGCCAGGGCGCAGATAACGTTCAAAAGCTGAGGAAGACCATCTGCCCATAGCTTTCAGGGTGGACACAGGAGCGACCATTGCCGCTGTTGTTGCTGCTCCTATGCGGAACAAATGAGGCGTGTAGCGTTCTGGAGGGAGACCGCAGAGTTGGCAAAGGAGACGAAGGCGAGAGGTGAACCAGGCTCATGAAAGGGGCTCCCCTCCCTCAGTGATGAACAGCGGCTCCTGAGGGCTGGCTTGGGCACGGCTTCTCAGATAGCGGACCATAGAAGACAGTGGACAGAAATCAGAGTTAGTTTGTGAAATTATTACTGACGTTCCTCTTCTATCTCTATCAGTTTTTGAATGTTTCAGGAGAACAGAAAAGTAATGACTGTGGATTGCTACGTCATTTATGGTGAGGTCTTGAGAAGGATCAAAAGATCGTGAGCGTGTAGTGAATTCTCCGCACCTTAAGAACCCATAAAAAGCGGTGAGGAAGACAGTTTCTAACAGTGAGTCTGTGTATGAACCGAAGCACCCTTTCCTTAAGTGAGAGATTAATTTGTGTAGAAGTGGAGGAGTGAGAGGGAGACGAATGTCATTGCCTTGTGGTTTCTCTCTTTTAAAGCCGTTTAAGAGAAGCTTAATGGATGGATTTTCTTGTAAGCTGTAGGTGGATGGGTCCAAGCAATGCAGGTGAAACTGGACGCCTGCGAGGAGGCCTTTGATGGAGGACGGCTGCATTTTGCGGGACTCAAAACAGTGAACCAGAAAAGCACATACAATGGGAATACTTATAGGAAGAATTGCAACAGAGAAGGAGGAACAAAAAGCAGTGAAATAGGACCATGCAGAGTCATACAATTTTAATGTAGATTTTGCTAAACCAGAGCGCATATAGCGAGCAGCTGACAGTGTGTATGTCTGCAAGGTGCTGTCTAATCTAGCACCGTATGGTGGAAGGGAGGGCAAGGCAGGCTGGAAGGCGCCGCATCCGGACACAGTCTGTAGAATTTCTGAAATTCAAATCGAGACAGAGCATCAGCAATCTTATTATCCAATCCTGGAATGTGAACTGCACGAATAAAGAAGTTCCCCAGCACGGATTCCCAGGTTATATGCCTTAAAAATCTGTTTATAAATGGAATAGAGGAACGCCCTTTGTTTATAATCTGGACAGCTGCTTCATTGTCAAAAAAAGGAAATAATTTTCTTCCTGGACCAGAATTTTCCCCAGAGAAGACAAGCTATAACAATTGGGTATATTTCCATTAGGGCAGAAGCAGAAGCACTAGCTGGCAGAGATGACAATTCTTTTGGCCATGCATCAGCGAACCACTGGTTATCAAAGAACCCCCCCAAAACCCACGGAAGGAGCTGAATCGGTGAATAATCTAATGGCCACAGATGATTTGGAATAATCGTTATAGAAAAACAAAAAGCCATTCCATTTCTTGAGCAGCAAAGACCAGAACCGGAGCTCTGATCTGCACCCTTCATCCAGAGTTACTGTGTCGTGTAGCTTTACAACTGATTTTGAGAGGTCAAGAAGCCTGAATATAAATGAGCGGCTTTGAGGAATAACACGCATGGCGAAATTGAGATGACCTAGCAGGGAGAGCAGATCTCTCTTTGAAATGGATTTTGAAACTTGTTCCTTCATAATTTCTCTGGTGCGATTTAATTTCTCAAGAGGTAGGGAAGCTTGCATGAGAACACTGTCTAATTTGATACCTAGAAATTCAATAACTTGAAGTGGACCTGATGTTTTCTCCTCTGATAAGGGGACTCCCAGATTTTTAAAAGTATCTTTAAGTGTGGTGATTGCATGATCTGGTTTAGCATGAGGATAATCTACGAGCAAAAAATCATCTAACAGATGAAGCACGAATGGCAGCTTGCAATTATTTAAGAGAATCCAGCAAAGACAAAGTGTCAAAAATTTTTGGACTGCTGCGACACCCAAAGGTGAGCCTAACTGCAAAATATAATTTATCTCTCCATTTAACACCGTACAGATGCCATTGTGAAGGGTGTAGAGGCATGACTTTAAACGCGTCTGTGATGTCGGCCTTTGATAACCACGCTCCTCTACCTGCTTGTTTGATGAGCTTAATGGCATCGTCGATTGAGGCATAATACAGAGAGAACGGCTGAAGCGGAATGAGATTGTTAACACTTTGGACTTCATCATGATGAGGAGCTGATAAATCTATGATGAGATGCTTTTTACCAGAATATTTCCGGGTAGCAACACCCATAGGGTTAATGCGTGATATGGGAAAAGGAGATTTATCCAGAGGTCCGATCATGAAACCTTTCCTGACTTCTTTTTCCAACAGAGTGTCAACAATTTCAGGTTCTTTCAGAGCAGACTGCAGATAACTACATGTATGTGATACTTTAGGCAACCACAACAAACCAGCCATAAATCCTTGAACCAGTCCGGTGAACAAATAACTGACAAATCAGCGGTTTGGATGCTTCTTCAAAGCCTTCCCCAGCTCAGCCATGTTGACTGGGGTTGAAGGTTTTATTTTCTCTTTTCCTTCCTCACAAGGCGAGTTTGTCTGGGGCACACAGATTTTGGATGAGTGTCCCAGCAGTAGCTTATTCTCATTGGGTTTTGGGCCTGCCGGCGGATGGACTACAGCCACAGATTTGGGAAACATGTTGGAGGAGTGCGAAAACGAGCTACAAATGGAGCAGGAAAGAGCTTGGCGGCCAGTGCAGTGCCTGCTGATTAAAGCCAGGTCGACCACAGACCAGTCCAGTCTTTGGTTAAACCTCTGAATGAACATAGCAGCCTTGGCAGAGAATGATTTGTGGTATTCATAGAACAGAGTTCCACCGTATGTCATGGCGAGATCTGCAATGATGGCCAGATAGGTGTCTAGTTCAGCTCGACGGGATGGATAGACTTCGCAGATTACATCTCTGAACACTCCAAAAGTAACAATAAATTCTGCTAATGTCAGAGTCTTTGAAAGTCTGGGGTCACTATCCTTTAACATTACGGACACATCACCACAATCTACCACACGCTTATCACTGACATCTGAGCACAGCAGGATTTTTACTAAATTTACATCATTACCTGCGAGGATCTGGCTTCTCAAATTGCAGGAGATGGCAGCAGCAGGAGGGTAGAATGGAACACCGGTTGAGAATGGGACTGCACTACCCAGGGTCCTGCGCAGGATTGTAATGTCGTCGAGCGGCGCCGGAATGACGTCACTGGCCTGCGTCGAGGAAGAGGCAGCAGGTTCCCGGGATGTAAACATGGTGGACTGGAGAGCAGAGCTGGAGGATGAAGCAGCAGCGGCCTCTAAGGCCTGGATTCTTGAGTTCATGCTGGAGAGGGAGGACTGAATGGAAGACAGCGCTGCCAAGATGGTGTCGTTTGCTGGAGCTGTGGAGGCGACTGCTGAGTTCGGGGGTCTGGCTTTTTTGGCCGGCGGGGCAGCGGCTGGAGTCAGAGCGACTACTGAGTCCTGGGAGCAGTGTTTATGTTTTGCTGAAGCCTTCCGGGGAGCGGAGACAGGACGCTGATTGACAGGTGGAAACCCGGCACAATTTAGGAATAAGGCGAACAGTTCCTGGTGAGACGCTCCGACATTACATCGTTGGTAAACAGGAATTCCAACAGCTTAGGAATCGGCCAGTCATTAATCGATGGAGCGTCTGGGATGTGATCTTAACCTGCCAGGCGGGAGCTACGACGGAGAGAAGGAGCCCTCTCCTCGTTGATGGCTTCCTCTGATTCAGAGATTTGATGAGGCTCCACCATGATACCTTCGTAATGCCACGGGTCTCCATCGTGGACGAGGGGCGACGGCATCAGGAGCAGCAGGGTGAGTACAAATAAGAGCGGTGTTTTCTTCATGCGGGAGCTTGACTTGCAAAATGCCAGCAGAGGAAGCAGGAAGGAGGTCGGGTTGGAGCAGTTTAAATAGCCCGCTCTGAATACAATTTTCCAATAGGAAGCTGAAACGGGAGTCAGCCGAGCCATCAGCTGATCTGCACCAGTGATGACAGCTATGCTGTTAGAACCTGACGTCGTGGCCTGCCTGAACTGTGCCACTGCCCCTTTCTGTTTGCTCCTGTACTCGTCTCTGGCTCTTGTCTTTTAGGTGGCCTGGGATCCTCGGTGGAGACTGCCTGCTGCTGTGGAGTCACGAAGCCTTAATAACTACAATTACAGACATAAAACATATTTGGCCATCTCATTCCAGTTCATAATCATTATAGCTGTTAATGTAGATATTAACATGATCTTTCTATCCATGGTTGGTACATCTATAGTAGCTATCTCTAGCTCCACATGGACATGAGATCCCTCTTGAAAATGAGGTGTCACATCTCAAGAGGTCTACCATTAATACATTTATACTTAACGGAGACAAATATGGTAGGGATGCACTTGTGGTCTGGGCACCCATGAGTTCGTCAATACCATAAATTCTTATTTTCAGTAAGACTTTTATTGATTATACTTCTATAAAATTATCATCACAACCACGCAGACATGAGGACCCTCCTCTAATAAATTTGTTTCCAGCAGAAACAAATTTGATGACCACAGGTCTATGATTGGTCTTTGATCTGTCACTAGCTTTAGTTCTTACTTTAGTCCACTTGTCTCCACTTACCTCCCTTCCTTCGCCCACACACCCAACACAGCATCGTGTGGATTTGCTGTTCATCATGAGACTGGGGTCCACATTCAAGATTTCCTGCTGCTTAACAGAAGGTTTTTTCTTGCCGCCATGATGGAGGGATTCATGATTGGCTATATGGAATCATGTTGGGTGTTGGATGTATATATTTGTATATATATGTATATGTGTATTTTATATATGTATAAATGTATCTATGCATATATGTGTATCCATAATATGAAGGGCTTTGTCCTCTATTGTAAAGTGTCGTGAGATAACACTTGTGGTGAATTGGTGCTATACAAATTAAGATTGATTGAACTAACGCTACGCTTGATTTCCCTCCCTTGAAGTTTCACACAAAGGTGTTCAGGTCTTGAAATGGCCCGTTGGTCTTGATAGCCCTTTGATGTTTAGCCCTCTGATGTTGAATTCTGGACATTCTAACCACTCAGTGAGCTCTGAACCCTTCCCACCACTCAATGACCTCTGAACCCTTCCCACCACTCAGTGACCTCTGAAGCCTTCAAACCACTGAGTGAACTCTGAACCCTTCAAACCACTCAGACACCTCTGAGCCCATCGCACCAGTCAGTTACCTCTGAACCCTTTATAACAGTCAGTGATCTATGAACCCTTCCCACGACTCAGTGACCTCTGAAACCTTTAAACTTTTCAGTGACCTCTGAACTCTTCACACCAGTCAGTGATCTCTGAACCCTTCCCACCACTCAGTGACCTCTGGACCCTTCCCAAATCTCTGTGACCTCTGAACCCGTCCCACCACTCAGTGACCTCTGAAACCTTTAAACTATTCAGTGACCTCTGAACTCTTCACACCAGTCAGTGATCTCTGAACCCTTCTCACCATTCAAGTGACATCTGAACAGATCACACCAATCAGTGAGCTCTGAACCCTTCCCACCACTCAATGACCTCTGAACCCTTCCCACCACTCAGTGAACTCTGAACCCTTCAAACCACTCAGACACCTCTGAGCCCATCGCACCAGTCAGTGACCTCTGAACCCTTTATAACAGTCAGTGATCTATGAACCCTTCCCACGACTCAGTGACCTCTGAAACCTTTAAACTTTTCAGTGACCTCTGAACTCTTCACACCAGTCAGTGATCTCTGAACCCTTCCCACCACTCAGTGACCTCTGAACCCTTCCCAAATCTCTGTGACCTCTGAACCCTTCCCACCTCTCAGTGACCTCTGAACCCGTCCCACCACTCAGTGACCTCTGAAACTTTTAAACTATTCAGTGACCTCTGAACTCTTCACACCAGTCAGTGATCTCTGAACCCTTCTCACCATTCAAGTGACCTCTGAACAGATCACACCAATCAGTGACCTCTGAACCCTTCCCACCACTCAGTGACCTCTAAACCCGTCCCACCACTCAGTGACCTCTGAACCCTTCAAACCACTGAATGAACTCTGAACCCTTCAAACCACTCAGACACCTCTGAGGCCATCGCACCAGTCAGTGACCTCTGAACCCTTCCCACCACTCAATAACCTATGAACCCTCCCCACCACTCAGCGACCTCTGAACCCTTCACAAAACTCAGTGACCACTGAACCCTTCCCACCACTCAGCGACCTCTGAACCCTTCCCAAAACTCAGTGACCTCTGAACCCGCCCCACCACTCAGCGACCTCTGAACCCTTCCCAAAACTCAGTGACCGCTGAACCCTTCCCACCACTCAGTGACCACTAAAACCTTTAAACTATTCAGTGAATTCTGAACTCTTCACAACAGTCAGTGACCCCTGAGCCCTTCCACCAACTCAGCGACCTCTTAACCCGCCCCACCACTCAGTGACCTCTGAAACCTTTAAACGATTCAGTGACCTCTGAACCCTTCCCACCACTCAGTGACCTGTGAAACCTTTAAACTATTCGGTGAATTCTGAACTCTTCACAACAGTCAGTGACCCCTGAGCCATTCCCACCACTCAGTGACCTCTGAAACCTATAAACTATTCAGTGACCTCTGAACTCTTCACACCACTGAAGTGACCTCTGAACCAATCACACTACTCAGTGACCTCTGAGCCCTTCCCAACACTCAGTGAACACTGAACCCTTCACAACAGACAGTGACCACTGTATCCTTCACATCACTCAGTGACCTCTGAAACCTTTAAACTGTTCAGTGACCTCTGAACCCGTCACACAAGTCAGTGACCTCTGAAACCTTTTAAATATTCAGTGACCTCTTAACCCTTCCCAAAACTCAGTGACCTCTGAACCCTTCCCACCACTCAGTGACCTCTGAAACCTTTAAACTATTCAGTGAGCTCTGAACCTTTCCCCAAACTGAGTGACCTCTGAAGCCTTCTCATCACTCAGTGACCTCCGAACACTTCCCAAAACAAACCACTGAGTGAACTCTGAACCCTTCAAACCACTCAGACACCTCTGAGCCTATCACACCAGTCAGTGAACTCTGAACCCTTCCCACCACTCAGACACCTCTGAGCCTATCACACCAGTCAGTGAACTCTGAACCCTTCCCACCACTCAGTGACCTCTTAACCCGCCCCACCACTCAGTGACCTCTGAACCCGCCCCACCACTCAATGACCTATGAACCCTCCCCACCACTCAGCGACCTCTGAACCCTTCCCAAAACTCAGTGACCTCTGAACCCTTCCCAAAACTCAGCGACCTCTGAACCCTTCCCAAAGCTCAGTGACCTCTGAACCCTTCTCACCACTCAGTTACCACTGAAACCTTTAAACTATTCAGTGAATTCTGAACTCTTCACAACAGTCAGTGACCCCTGAGCCCTTCCCACCACTCAGTGATCTCTGTAACCTTTAAACTATTCAGTGACATCTGAACTCTTCCCACCACTCAAGTGACCTCTGAACCAATCACACAACTCAGTGACCTCTGAACCCTTCCCAGCACTCAGTGAGCACTGAGCCTGTCACACCAGTCAGTGACCTCTGAACCCCTCACACTAGTCAGTGACCTCTGAAACCTTCCCAAAACTCAGTGACCTCTGAACTCTTCCCACCACTCAGTGACCTCTGGACCCGTCCCTCCACTCAGTGACCTCTGAACCTGTCAACCCACTGAGTGACCTCTGAACCCTTCCCACCACTCAGTGACCTCTGAAACCTTTAAAATATTCAGTGAGCTCTGAACCCTTCCCTCCACTCAGTGACCTCTGAACACTTCTCATCACTCAGTGACCTCTGAACCCTTCCCAAAACTCAGTGACCTCTGAAACCTTTAAACTATTCAGTGAGCTCTGAACCCTTCCCAAAACTGAGTGACCTCTGAAGCCTTCTCATCACTCAGTGACCTCCGAACACTTCCCAAAACTCAGTGACCTCTGAACCCTTCCCAAAACTCAGTGACCTCTGAACTCTTCCCACCACTCAGTGACCTCTGAACCCGTCCCTCCACTCAGTGACCTCTGAACCCGTCCCACCACTCAGTGACCTCTGAACCCTTCAAACCACTGAGTGAACTCTGAACCCTTCAAACCACTCAGACACCTCTGAGCCTATCACACCAGTCAGTGAACTCTGAACCCTTCCCACCACTCAGTGACCTCTTAACCAGCCCCACCACTCAGTGACCTCTGAACCCGCCCCACCACTCAATGACCTATGAACCCACCCCACCACTCAGCGACCTCTGAACCCTTCTCACCACTCAGTGACCACTGAAACCTTTAAACTTTTCAGTGAATTCTGAACTCTTCACAACAGTCAGTGACTCCTGAGCCCTTCCCACCACTCAGTGACCTCTGTAACCTTTAAATTATTCAGTGACCTCTGAACTCTTCCCACCACTCAAGTGACCTCTGAACCAATCACACAACTCAGTGACCTCTGAACCCTTCCCAGCACTCAGTGAGCACTGAGCCTGTCACACCAGTCAGTGACCTCTGAACCCCTCACACTAGTCAGTGACCTCTGAAACCTTCCCAAAACTCAGTGACCTCTGAACTCTTCCCACCACTCAGTGACCTTAAAGCCCTTCCCACCACTCAGTGACATCTGAAACCTTTAAACTATTCAGTGACTTCTGAACTCTTCACACCACTCAAGTGACCTCTGAACCAATCACACCACTCAGTGACCTCTGAATCCTTCCCAACACTCAGTGACCACTGAGCCTGTCAAACCAGTCAGTGACCTCTGAACCCTTCACACTAGTCAGTTACCTCTGAAACCTTTAAAATATTCAGTGAGCTCTGAACCCTTCCCAAAACTCAGTCACCTCTGAACCCTTCCCAAAACTCAGTGACCTCCGAACCCTTCCAACCACTCAGTGACCTCTCAACCCGTCCCTCCACTCAGTGACCTCTGAACCCGTCAAACCACTGAGTGACCTCTGAACCCTTCCCACCACTCAGTGACCTCTGAACCCTTCTCATCACTCAGTGACCTCTGAACCCTTCCCAAAACTCAGTGACCTCCGAACCCTTCCCACCACTCAGTGACCTCTCAACCCGTCCCTCCACTCAGTGACCTCTGAGCCCGCCAAACCACTGAGTGACCTCTGAACCCTTCCCACCACTCAGTGAACTCTGAACCCTTCCCACCACTCAGTGACCTCTTAACCCGCCCCACCACTCAGTGACCTCTGAACCCGCCCCACCACTCAATGACCTATGAACCCTCCCCACCACTCAGCGACCTCTGAACCCTTCCCAAAGCTCAGTGACCTCTGAACCCTTCTCACCACTCAGTGACCACTGAAACCTTTAAACTATTCAGTGAATTCTGAACTCTTCACAACAGTCAGTGACCCCTGAGCCCTTCCCACCACTCAGTGATCTCTGTAACCTTTAAACTATTCAGTGACCTCTGAACTCTTCCCACCACTCAAGTGACCTCTGAACTCTTCCCACCACTCAGTGACCTCTGAACCCGTCCCTCCACTCAGTGACCTCTGAACCCGTTCCACCACTCAGTGACCTCTGAACCCTTCAAACCACTGAGTGAACTCTGAACCCTTCAAACCACTCAGACACCTCTGAGCCTATCACACCAGTCAGTGAACTCTGAACCCTTCCCACCACTCAGTGACCTCTTAACCCGCCCCACCACTCAGTGACCTCTGAACCCGCCCCACCACTCAATGACCTATGAACCCTCCCCACCACTCAGCGACCTCTGAACCCTTCCCAAAACTCAGTGACCTCTGAACCCACCCCACCACTCAGCGACCTCTGAACCCTTCCCAAAGCTCAGTGACCTCTGAACCCTTCCCACCACTCAGTGACCTCTGAAACCTTCCCAAAACTAAGTGACCTCTGAACCCTTCAAACCTCTGAGTGAATTATGAAGCCTTCAAACAACTCAGACACCTCTGAGCCCATCACACCAGTCAGTGACCTCTGAACCCTTCCCTCCACTCAGTGACCTCTTAACCCTCCCCACCACTCAGTGACCTCTAGACCTTTAAACTATTCAGTGACCTCTGAACCCTGCCCACCACTCAGTGACCTATGAACCCTTCTCACCACTCAGTGAACTCTGAAACCGTTAAACTAGTCAGTTACCTCTGAACTCTTCACACCACTGAAGTGACCTCTGAACAAATCACACCACTCATTGACCTCTGAACCCTTTCTTCTGCTCAGTGACCTCTGAACCAATCACACCACTCAGTGACCTCTGAACCCTTTACAACAGTCAGTGACCTCTGAGCCCTCCCCAACACTCAGTGACAACTGAGCCTGTCACACCAGTCAGTGACCTCTGAACCCTGCACACCAGTCAGTGACATCTGAACCCTTCTCACCACTCAAATGACCTCTGAACCCTTCACAACACTGAGTTACCTCTGAACCTTTCAAACCACTCTGACACCTCTGAGCCCATCACACAAGTCAGTGACCTCTGAACCCTTCAAACCAGTCATTGACCTCTGAACCCTTCCCACAACTCAGTGGCCTCTGAACCCTTCACAATAATCAGTGACCTCTGAACCCTTCACAACAGTTAGTGACCACCAAACCCTTCACACCTCTTAGTGACCTCTGAACCCTTCACACTGCTCATTGACCTCTGAACCCTTCCCACCACTCAATGACCTCTGATCCCTTCACAGCACTCAGTGACCTCTGAACCTTTCACACCAGTCATTGACCTCTGAAACCCTCAAACAACTTTTGACCTCTGAACCCGTCCCACCACTCAGTGACCTCTGAACCATTCACACCAGTCATTAACCTCTGAACCCCTCACACCCCTCAGTGACCTCGGAACCCGTCACATCACTCACCTCTGAGCCCTTCACAACCAGTCAATGACCTATTAACCCTTCTTTCCGCTCAGTGACCTCTGAACCAATCACACCACTCAGTGACCTCTTAACCCTTTACAACAGCCAGTGACCCCGGAACCCGTCACATCACTCAGTGACCTCTGAACCCTTAACAGCACCCAGTCAATGACCTCTGAACCTTTCACATCAGTCTGTGACCCCTGAACCCTTCACACCACTGAGTGACTTCTGAACCCATCCCACCAGTCAGTGGTCTCTGAACCTTTTACAACAGTCAGTGACCTCTGAACCCGTCCAACCATTCAGTCACCTCTGCACCCTTTACACCACTCAGTGACCTCTGAACCCTTTACAACAGTCAGTGACCTCTCGATCATTCCCACCACTCAGGGACCTCTGAATCCTTCACATCACTCAGTAACCTTTAAACCCTTCCCACCACTCAGTGCCCTTCCCAACACTCAGTGACCTCTGAACCCTTCCCACCACTCAGTGACCTCTGAACCCTTCACAACACTGAGTTACCTCTGAACCCTTCAAACCACTCTGATACCTCTGAGCCCATCACACAAGTCAGTGACCTCTGAACCCTTCACACCACTCAGTTAAGTCTGAACCCTTTACAACAGTCAGTGTCCCCCTGAGCCCTTGAAATCCAGTCAGTGACCTCTGAACCCTTTCCATCACTCAGTGACCTCTGAACCCTTCCAACCACTCAGTGACCTGATTAACACAATAAAAAGACTACAAGACAATGAGGAGGTCTACAAGCAGGAGATGGGGCAGCTCAGAGAAGAGGTAAGGCTTCAAGATGAGGTGAGAGAGCTGAGCAGCCAACAACCCTTGACTGAGCTGTCTAACCCCCCACAAGAAACAACAGAACAACAAGACCAGGACAACAGCCCCAATAACTCAGCAACACCACCAAGTCAGGAGCCACTAACCAGAGAGACCCCTCCTCCTACCAACCAAACCACCAGACCCCAGGACAGCAACATGACACAGAATCCACAAGTTGTGCTCCTCGTGGACTCAAATGGAAGATATGTGGAAGAGAAAAAACTGTTTCCTAACCACAGAATTGGTAAAATCAAGTGCCAGAATACCAGCCATGCTATGGAGCTGCTGACAGAAGACCACCTAGGATCCCCCAGCCACATCATCATTCTCACTGGCACAAACGACCTGAGAACACAGAGAGAAGAGGTGGCCAATTCCCTCAAGAGGGTAATCGATAAAGCCTCTGCCACATTCTCTTCTGCGAGGGTACTTATCTCCACCCTGCTACCCAGATGGGACTTCCCCCCAGTCCTAATCCACAGGATAAATGTACAAATCTCCAGAGACTGTGCACTGAAGCCGAACGTGTACGTGGCACTCCACCCCACTCTGGACCTGAACAGCCTGTATGACCAGGTACACATCCTCAAGGCAAAAGTCCCAGTATTGGCAGAGACCCTAAAAAACGTTGCACTCAACTGCAAACCCAACACATCCCACAAAAGAAACAGAGAGATGAGCAATTCAGACAGACCAACATCTGGAAGACCTGCTCCAACCAGAGAACCAGATCTACCCAGAGGACATCCTGCAGCACCCAGAGGACATCCTGCTACCCATTCTCCTATACTCCAGGCCAGGTCTACCCCCCTCCTGCCAACCCCACACCACACATATGCACAAACTCTGAACAAAACAAACCCCATCCCCACAATGAACAGAACTCAACCACGGGTCCTGAGCATACACCAGATTCTCAGTGAGCTCTACACAATCTTGATCCAGACCTAAAACCACTGCAATCACACAGATATGGAATACAAATCTTTCACCATTTCATCCTGGAATAAACAAGGTCTGAGGTCATCTGCCTTTGGCATTAAGAGCAGAAACCCAGACCTCACCAAAGAAATCACAGACACGGACATCATCATCCTCCAGGAGACGTGGAACAAAGGAGATGGCCCCACTGGCTGGCCTGTGAACTACAGAGAGCTGATAGTACCATCCACTAAACTAGCAGGAATCAAACAAGGAAGAGATTCAGGCGGCATGTTGATATAAATATAAATAAATAAATAAATAAATAAATAAATAAATAATATAAATCTTATCCCTCTCTGTTAAGGTAATCAAAATAGGAGCTTTTTACATCTGGTTGGAAATCGATAAAAAACTTACCTCAACTGAAAAAAACATCCTCATGTGTGCTGCCTACATCCCTCCAGTCGATTCCCCATATTATAAAGAAGACATGTTCCACATCCTAGAAGAAGAGATTAATCTTTGTCAAGCCCGCGGCCACATCTTAGTATGTGGAGACTTTAATGCCAGAACAGGACAAGAAGCTGACACCCTCAGCACACAGGGAGACAAACATCTACCAGGAATTGGGAACATCACTTTTCCAATATGCCCCCCCAGACACAACTATGACAAAGCAACAAACATGGGTCACAACTCCTGCAGCTTTGGCGCTCACTGGGTCTGTACATAGTCAATGGTAGACTCCGAGGGGACTCATATGGCAGCTCATCTTTAGGCAACAGTACAGTAGATTACTTCATCACTGACCTCAGCTTAGAGTCTCTCAAAGCATTTACAGTTAGTCCTCTAACTCCCCTTTCAGACCACAGCAAAACCACAATTTACCTAAACAGAGTAACAACCAATCAGGAAGCACAGACACCAATCAAACTACACAGTATCAAGAAACGCTATAAATGGAAGGAAGACAGTGCAGAAACTTACCAAAAGGCTATTAGGCAACAACAAGTCCAGTTATAGTTAGACAAGTTTCTGAATGATGACTTTCATCCCAACAGTGAAGGTGTAAACAGAGCAGTAAAACACATAAACAACATATTCCACTTTACAGCTTCAATATCTAACCTCAAGGCCTCAAACAACAAATCCCCCAAAATAGACAATAAAAACAAATGGTTTGACAGTGAATGTCAAAGCATCCGAAAGCAATTGAGGAATCTATCAAACCAAAAACACAGAGAGCCCGACAACCAGAGCATATGCCTCCACTACAGTGAAACATTGAAACAGTACAAAAATACTTTAAGGAGAAAAAGGGACCAACATATTAGAAATCAGCTAAATTCAATTGAAGAATCTATTCAAACAAACCACTTCTGGGAAAACTGGAAAATCCTAAACAAACAAAAACACAAGGATCTACCAATCCAAAATGGAGATGTATGGATGAACCACTTCTCCAATCTTTTTGGCCCAATAGAGCAAAGCAAAGAACAAAAATACATACAAGATAAACAACAAAGACTAGAGTCCACTATTAAAGACTATCAGAACCCCTAGGATTTTCCAATTACACTTAAAGAACTTCAGGACAAAATCCAGTCACTAGAATCTAAAAAGGCCTGTGGTATCAATGGCATTCGAAATGAAATGATAAAGTTTACAGACCTCAAATTTCAACTGGCTATTCTAAAACTCTTCAACATTGTCCTTAGTTCTGGGATTTTCCCCAATATCTGGAACCAAGGACTAATAATGCCACTCCACAAAAGTGGAGACAAATTTGACCCCAATTACTACCGTGGGATCTGTGTCAACAGCAACCTGGGAAAAATCCTGTGTAAGATCATCAACCACAGACTCCTACATTTCCTCAATGAAAATAATGTCCTTCATAAATCACAAATTGGCTTTTTACCAAATTATCGTACAACAGACCACGTCTTCACTCTTAGCACCCTAATTGAAAACCAAATAAACACAAAGAAAAGCAAAGTTTTCTCCTGTTTTTTTGACTTTAAAAAAGCTTTTGACTCAATTTGGCATGAGGGTCTGCTCTACAAACTATTAGAGAGTGGAATCGTGGGAAAAACCTATGAAATTATAAAATCAATGTACACAAACAACAAATGTGCTGTAAAAATTGGCAAAAAACAGACTGACTTTTTCCACCAAAGCTGGGGGGTGAGACAGGGATGTGGCTTAAACCCTCTTTAACATCTACATTAATGAACTGGCAAAGGCATTAGAAGAGTCTGCAGCACCCGGTTTAGCCCTGTTAGACTCTGAAGTCAAATGTCTACTGTACACAGATGACCTGGTGCTCTTATCTCCAACCAAGGAAGGGCTACAACAGCACCTGGACCTCCTGCACAGTTTCTCTCAGACCTGGTCCTCGACAGTCAATCTATCCAAAACTAAAGTCATGATTTTCCAAAAAAGAAATAGCTTCCAACACCACATTTTGAGATTCTTTCTAGAAACTGTTGAAATTGAACACACAAGGAACTACACTTACCTAGGCGTTAACATCAGCGCCACAGGTAACTGCAACAGTGCTGTGAACGACCTGAGAGACAAGGCCAGAAAGGCTTTCTATGCAATCAGAAGGAACATCAAATTAGACATCCCTATTAAAATCTGGCATTAAATTCTGGACTCTGTTATAGAGCCCATTTCTCTGTATGGTTGCATGCAGAGTTCTGTAAATCCATCCTCCGTGTCCAACGGAAAACCCCACATAATGCATGCAGAGCAGAATTAGGACGATACCCTTTAATCATCAAAATTCAGAAGAGAGCTCTCAGATTTTATAACCATTTAAAAGACAGTGACCCTGACACGCTCCATTACAAAGCCCTGACCTCCAGAGAGTCTTCAGAGAGCTGCCCCCTCAGAAACCTGTTTCTGGGACTGTACTCCCAGGCACAGCACTCAGACAGAAACCCAATCAGAATAAATGAAATTATTAAACAACAAAAAGAAAACTATTTAAGACATTGGACAGAATCAACCAAAAAACAAAGCAAGTTAGAGTGTTATCTGGATCTAAATAGAGATTGCACAGTGGCAGAATATCTGAGCACGGGGACTGATCCAAAGCTGAGGAAATCTTTGACCAGGTACAGACTCAGTGATCACGACCTCGCCATTGAGAGGGGGCGGCACCGACAGACCGGGCTCCCTAAAGAGGACAGAGTCTGCACCCACTGCACCCAGCATGAGGTGGAGACTCCACTTTTTAACTACCTGTCCTCTGTATCAGGACATCAGAGACACTTTCTACCCTCTGATCACAAACAGAGATTTTAACTTACTGACCAACAAACACAAACTAGTGTACCTACTGGGTGAGGTACAACACTGTGCAAACACTGCAGCATGATATGTGAGCTGCTGTGACCGGAGGAGAGCGTCCAACAGTTCCAAACCCCCGTGAACCATCAATTACACCTGTTTATAATTGTACATAGACACACTACAGAGCTGTACGTCTGTTTTCTACAAATCATTAGGTTTTTTTTTTCTTCTTTAATATATATTTCTATATTTCTATGAGTATTCTGTATTAATCTATAAAAAAAACTATATGAAATTATTATTATCATTATTATTATTATCAATATTCATGTATTCTCTTTCTTCTTATATATATTTTTTCTTTAAAAAAAGCTCTGTTAGTTTATAATTTAATCTGTAGTTTTGTCTAATTGTTTGTAATTCTATGTTTTATGATGACTTAAGCTTTAGCAATGTCAACATATGTTTTCCATGCTAATAAAGGTCTTTGAATTGAAACTGAATTGAAATTGAATTGAATTGAATTGAGAGAGGAGAAATTAAGCTGAGAGAGATGAAGACTAACAAAGAGAGAGGACAAACCACCCAATATACTCAAATGTTTTTTGAGGGTTCATAACTTCTTTCCTAATTCACAGCATCATTGATTAGTATGACTTTGACATTCATTCCTTCTTAAGTATTTTGTTTTATTTTATTTTGTCTTATATATTCATCATATACTTTAATAAATCACCCTTAACTTTAAAGTTCTGTCTGTTGGTATTCTATTTTGAAGATTGACATCACTGTATGAAAATTCTGTTTTTAAACTAGATACTGACGAAATTGACAAATTCTGATTTAATTGATTTATCTGATATTAAATTTAAAATAATAAATAAATCACTTAATAAATTAAATTCTGCCTTTTTTGTATAAAAAGGATGGTGCCCCTTTAACTAATGAGAGCAAATGAGATATTAAATGAATATTAATTTCTTTAATTAATGTTAATTAATATCCAGAAAATTGATCGCTAAACATGGCAACTTTCCTTATAAAAGTCAATAAATTTACTTCATTAGTGTTATTATTTCAACTTTCCACAAAGGGTAACCAGTGTTACAATGGCAACTTTCCTAAAAGGGTCACTAGTGTTGCTATGGCAAGCTTTCTAAAAGAACTACTAATTTCACTTCATTAGTGTTACTATACCAACTTTCCTAAAAGTGTCACTAGAGTTACCATGGCAACTCTCCTAAAAGAGTCACTTATTACACTTCGTTAGTGTCACTATGGCAACTTTCCTAAAAGAGTCACTAGTGTTACTATGGCAACTTTCTTGAAAGAGTAACTTATCACACGTCATTAGTGTTACTATGGCAACTTTCCTTAAAAAGTCACTAATTCACTTCATTAGTGTTACTTTGTCAACTTTCCTAAATAATCAGCAATTACAATTCATGTTACTATGGCAACTTTTCTAAAAAAGTCACTTATGACACTTCCTTCCGGTTACTATGGCAACTTTTCTGAAATAGCCACTTATCATACCTCATTAGTGTTACTATGGTAACTTGTCTAAAAGAGCAACTAATTTCACGTCATAAGTATTGGTACTATTTTCAACTTTCCTATAAGAGTCACTTATTACAATTTATTGGTGTTACTATGGCAACTTTCCTTAAAAAATTAGCAACTACACTTTATTGGTGTTACTATGGCAACTGTCCTAAAAGATTCACTTATTACACTTCACTAGTGTGACTATGGCACCTTTTCTATAATGATCACTATTGTTTCTTTTTCAACGTTACAAAAACAGTCACTCATTACACTTCATTTTTGTCAATATGGCAACTGTCCTAATAGACACACTAAGTTAACTTCATTAGTGTTACTGTGGCAACTTTCCTAAAAGAGTCACTAGTGTTACTATGGCAACTTTCCTAAAAGAGTCACTAATGTCACTTCATTAGTGTTTCTATGGTACCTTTCCTAAAAGAGTCACCAATTTCACTTCATTAGTGTTACTTTGTCAACTTTCCTGAAGAATCAGCAATTGCAATTCATGTTACTATGGCAACTTATCTAACAGAGTCACTTATCACACTTCACAAGTGTTACTATAGCAACTTTCCTAAAAGAGTCACTTATTACACTTCCTTCTGGTTACTATGGCAATTTTCCTAAAAGCGTCACTTATCAGACATCATTAGTGTTACTATGGCAACTTGTCTAAAAAAGCAACTCATTTCACATCATTAGTGTTACTATTTTCATCTTTCCTAGAAGTATCACTAATGTTACCATGGCAACGTTCCTATAAGAGTCACTTATTACACTTCATTGGTGTTACCATGGCAACTTTTCTATAAGATTTACTTATTGCACTTCATTAGTGTTACTATGGCAACTTTCCTCAAAGAGTCACTTTTGTTTCTATGGCAACTGTTCTGAAGGAGTCACTCATTACACTTCATTTTCGTCACTATGGCAACTTTCCTAAAAGAGTCACTAATTTCATTTCATTAGTGTTACTATGGTAACTTTCCTAAAAGAATCATTAGTGTTACTATTGCAACTTTCCTGAAAGAGTCACTTATCACACTTCATTAGTGTTACTATGGCAACTTTCCTGAAAGCGTCCCCAATTTAATTCCATCAGTGTTACCATGGCAACTTTTCTATAAGATTCACTTATTGCACTTCATTGGTGCCGAAAAGAGACTGCCTGCCAAAAAACGACTTCCCCCGATGGGAAAGGCAAAAAACGACTGCCCCCGACGGGAATGCAAAAAAAGGACTGCCCCCGACGGGAACGCGCATCGGTGTGTTGCTCTATCTCTCCACTACTCAGATATGCTGTGCTGATGTTTTGTATGTCATTCTGTCATAGGCTACAAATTGTCTTTGAATAAACAATCAGGACTTTTGTTGTTTTACTCTTATTGCTTCTGTTGTTGTCGCTACTCCTGCAAGATGGGAAAAATCATGATTTGTAATGTGACGTGAATTTACAACATTTTAACCTAAGTTTTAGCCTACTTTAAAAATCCAGTAATTAAATAATAATAATAATAATAATAATAATAATAATTACAATAATAATAATAATCATCATCATAATAATAAGCTTATAATTATAAATGTTATTATTATTATTATTATTATTATTATTATTATTATTATTATTATTATTATACCATAAAAAAATCATTACTTTATTTGTAGATACCACCTTTCATACAATCAAAGCATCTCTAAGTGCTTTACAATGAAAATAAAAACAATACTAAGATGGAAAATAAAACATGATAAAATAAAATACAATAAAAAGGTTGCTTTTTTGTAAGTTTTAATGGAAAAATTTAAGCTGTTGGGCAATGTTCATGCAGATTATTTACAATGGAAAAAGGAAGTCCCTCAAAATTGAAATGAAAGCAAATGAAAATGAAATGGAAAGTGACATATAAGGTTAATACAATGACTGAAAGTGTTGTTTTGTCCATTTTTAGCATTACGTTTTTTACTCGCTGCAAAGCTGGATTGGTGAAACTGAATGAAATCAATTTAATTCTGATAAGTATGGTATAAATGACCAGGGAAAAGAACAATGTATCATTTCTCGTCATTTAATTCAACATTAATATGTTTACCATTTAGGCTCTTTTTACAACTTAATAGGGCAAAGTATCCTGGTAGATACAACTCGTGAAATCCGAAATATACACAATATATGTATACTTTTAGCTGTAGAAATCTTTTATTTATATCTAAAATAGCAAATTAATAACAATAAAATATTTATTGCAACTTATTTTCCACACCTGCCTGTTTAAGGGTTAGCTTTGATGGCATATAGTAATTATATAACATAACAAGAAGTAAGTGCTAATTATCAAGGACCCACAACAACAAGGAGCCTATAGTCAAACATTACTCACAACAAAAGGCTGTCATTTCTGAGTTAGTGTCTGACTGCACCCTATACACAGGCAGTCACTTTTTGGCAAGCCGCCGCTGAAAAGTGACTGCCCCCTGTAACTCAGGCATGTGAGGGGTGACATTCACAGAAATTCCTGGACTGATAGCAGAGGAGGTCAGGTCCAAGTACAGTGATTTTGGTCAATGTCACCCCTCACGTCCCTGAGTTAAAGGGGGCAGTCACTTTTTAGCAAGAATATATGGAGCTGTTGATGAATATTGAACACTGTTTAATTTAATATGACAGAGACATAGAAGCAGTGACTTTTGGAAATCAATTGGGTGAACAAATAAATACAATAATGTGAGCACAGTAGAGGACCTTGCATTATTTGATTATAATTTTGATTGACCTTCTGTGATAAATGCACATATGATTTGAATAAGTTATTCAATATGACTCCAGTAAAAAAGGCCACCAATGTAGTGTCTTGATTCTTGATTCTATGGGTGTTATATCTAACACTTATAGAAGGCTCCAATGCCCTTTATTGTTCAAAATTATCGCTAAGGAAATTGCCCTTGAGTACAAACGTCAGGATGCTGACAATGTGCTCAAGGCAAAGGATTTGATGGCATTCCTAAAACTGGAAGTGGAGTGAAAGAACAGCAACCTCACTCAAAAGGTAAGACAAGTATTGCACAATGAGGTGGGGTATTTGACATCACTCACAGTTAGGCCACATGTCGAAAAAAGTATTTCACCCTGTAATAAAACGTAATCATCACAATGTGACGTAACAGCAAGACCTTGTTTGACATGTTAATATGAACATGTTCTAACTTGTGTCCACTTGGGATAAATAACAACTCAATTAATAATTTTTGAGGTAAAAAACACATTTATTATGAACAGATAAACAGTTGTACACAGTCAAATTGAATCACAGACAGAGAGTAGTGATGTGTCGGTCGCGAACGTAACGTCTCTGAGAGCCGGCTCTTTGAAGTGAACGTCGGGAGCCGGCTCCTGATTGGGGGAGCCGCTTTTTTTGTTGTTGTTTTTTCTCTCTTATGGCAGCCGCATGTGATTAGTCAATATGTGTGGTGTCATCTCTGTGTCTATGCTTAGTGCACTGAGCAGAGAGGGGAGGGGCGGCAGTTACACACACAGCAGCAGCACACGAACAGGTCAAGAGAGCAGAGAGAGCCAGGGAGACGAGAGAGAAAGAGCGCAAGGAGCAACACGAAGTGATAAATTAAATATTTTAATTTATGTTTTGTTGTGTTGTGTGTTTTTCAGGGATTCTGTGTTGCTTGACTTTAAATTTGTTTAGTAGAAAAAAGTTCAAAGTTTAAATTTGTTAAAAGTTCAATTGTAAATAGTTAAAAGATTGTTTTTGTATTTTATAATTTATATTTTTCTTGCACTGTAGAGTGAAAAATAAAGGCATATTTATATAATAAACATATATAAATAAAAAAGTATAATGCAGGCTTTTTTTACATTATTAATTAATTTTGTGCTTAATTTTACATTATTATTGGTAATATATTGATTAAAGCAACAAAAAAAATCTGTAGAGCCGCTTCGGAGCCGAAAGAACCGGCTCTTTTTAGTGGGCCGAGCCGAAAAAGCCGGTTCTCTAAAACAAGCCGGAATTCCCATCACTAACAGAGAGAGAGAGACAGACAGACAGACAGACATCAGCAAAACTTTACTAAAAACGGAACAGAGCAGTAACACACACACACACATTCACTGTTTTTAGATTTTACCTCTGCTTTTAACACAACCAGCCCCATATTTTAGCCTCTAAATTATTATCAAATTTTAACCTGTGTCCTAGCATAGTTGAATGGATTTTAGACTTTTTAACAGACAGATCACAATGTGTTAGAGTGAACTCCACCCTGTCTGATGTCCTCCTCTCCTCCACTGGTTCCCCACAGGGTTGTGTCCTCTCACCCATCTTATATATCCTGTACACTGATGACTGCAGAAGCTCACATCCAGGACGACATGTACTGAAGTTTGCTGACGACACAGTCATAGTGAGTCTGCTACAGGGGGAGGACACAGCTCCTAGACCTGTGGTGGATGATTTTATTCACTGGTGTGACGATTCCTTTTTAAACCTAAATGTGGAAAAAACTAAGGACATGTGCATTGATTTTAGAAGGAACACAAACCCACCAGTTTTAACAAAAATTAAGGGGGAGACTGTGGAGCACGTTAGCATTTTTAAGTACCTTGGTGTTGTCATCGACAATAAGCTGTCTTTTAATGAAAACACAGATATTGTATATAAAAAATCACAGCAGCGACTGCACTTCCTCTGGATGCTCAACCGGTTTGGGGTCTGCAGCAAACTTATGACAATGTTCTACCATTCAATGATCGAACTTGTTCTGACTTTTGCTATCATTTCCTGGTTTGGCAGCCTCTCTTTAGGAGACAAAAAGAGACTGGAACATGTTGTCAATGTAGCAAGCAAAATTATTGGTGTTACACTGCCTGACCTGCCTACAACCTTCTACAGGAGGGTGAACTCCAAGGCCCAGGACATCATACAGTGTCCTGTGCATCCCCTCCATGTTGAGTTTGAGCTCTTACCCTCCGGAAGGAGATTCAGATTGCCAAAGGTCAAATCTAACAGGATGAAATTTTTTTTTAAATCAAAAGCCACTACACAACTCAATTTAAATCTTTAACAATGAACAGTCATGAGTCATTGAAACATTGCAGTGATGGTCCTGCTCAGTTGTTCCTTATAGCACTTGTGCTTTATCTGTCTCAGTGTTATATCTGGATTTCTGTGATTGTGTTTTTATGTGTCATGTTTTTACCTGACTGAAAAGCAAATTTCCCTTAGGGGACAATAAAGTGAAGTCTAAGTCTAAGTCTAAGTCACACACACACACACATACACACAGGATCAATGATCATGCATGCTACTGGCATGCTCCACAAACATATGCCTTCCTCCCTTTTTTGGGGTACTTGGCACATGTTTTGTGGTACCACCGTGGGCACCTGTCACACCCGATCTAAAAAAGAATGTGAATTATTATCAAACTGTTAGGAATTATTGATTATTTTGTTTTGCATCTTTGTATGTTTCACTTGTATGATGAAACTTTAAGTAATGTTTGGGTTTCAGCATTTTTTATTAATCAAAGCCCAATTTAGGAAGGGAGGAAAAACTCTTACCCACAAAGTGTCCCCACATTCCTCCCCACAGATGTGACACAGGTCTGTCAGATCATCTTGCAGAACAAAGAAGAAAGGTCAGTGAGTAATGTTTGTCAGAGTAATGGTATATTAAATACAAAAGGAACTTTGAAAACACCTGTGTTCTCAAGAAGAGACACGGCTATCTCCTCTCTCATCCTGTTGATACCGAATGCTGAATTGTCGAAGTCCAGAGGTGATCCAGCCAAGATGCATTCAGTAAACTGTGAATAACAGATTCCACAATGTACTGTATGTGTAATGAAAAGAAACAGTAACCTGATATGAAATATTATTTAACCATCTAACGTCCAAAACTGACCATAGCATTAGTCTGTGTGTAATTTTAAGTAGGCCTAATTCCAGTAACCCAACACGTAACAGTAAAATGCTTAAATAACATACTATTTTTTTAATGGGCACATCAAATAATGTTATTCCACCATATCTATGTGTAACAGAGTAGATAAGTCCATGTTAAATTATGGCAAAACAGGTGCAACACCACCACCTACTGACGTAGCGGTGGGTTTAGTAATCACAGAGAGGATGTTGCTATAGTAAGATGTGCTCTTGCATGATTCATATTGTCCCGAGACTGACGCTAACCCATGCCTTTGCTGTCATCTGCTGTGTTGCAGGAGAAATGAACCCCTTGTAATCCACCTAACTGTCGTTTGTCATATATGAAGCCACAGCAGTGTGGAGCTGCGTTACTCAGAGAACTGTGACCTGTTACATGTGCATATTTATCAAACATGCTTGTGTTAGAATTGACTGTGTTCTGAGATATTATGCACTCTGTTTTTATACCTGAATGCACATAACCTGATGTATGTTCTAAGATAGTATGTATTCTGTTTTTGTACTTAAACACACATAATCTGATGCGTGTGCACATGGAGCCAGTTAGAGTGACTCTAACTTGGTAGACAGAAACAAGATGTAGCTGCAGAGTTCTCTTACTCTGCCACAAAGGTCTATTTCAGTCGACACATGCCTGACCAACAAGACACACACTCATGTTGATTAATACATATCAAGAACTAGGCGTGGACAGTGTTTGGCCTGTCCACATCACACGTAACTGACCGTGATATTCTGTCCTGTGCCCCAGCCCAGGAAGATAAATGTGAATTATTTCCTCAATTCAGGGCTCGTTCAGACTGAGATCCTGCGAGAGCTCCATCACTCCGAGCCCAGCGCTGCTACAATTAATCTGTGACCTGATTAAATTCTACTACTTTGAACTGAAGACTAACACTTGTGTGTTACACCAAAAAATTAATTCAAGGTTCAGAGAAATGATGAATTCAATTTGATTCAAATTAACGTCTTTTTGTTGATATCAGAAACTGTGTCATGTGTCTTACATCATTACAGCCGGTGTGGGTTTGTTTGTGGATTACCAACTTGAGTTAATATATGATCTAAGAGGTATCACTTGCTGCCGGAGAGTAAAAATAACCCTATTCTTTATTTACCTTCAATGCATAGGCCCCACAGGACGTGGCATCTTGCTGGATTGGGTGGGCCCTGGTCTCACATGCCCACCCTGGTGCATTTAGCCCCATTTGTCTCATGAATGATGTATCAACACAAATAGAAATGACATAATTGCATAATTAATAGTGGAATAAGTTATGATATTGGAGCGTGAGGATAAGAAAACTAGATGTAAAATTAAAAGAAAAATATTTTTATTCAGCAAATTCAATACCCTAGCTGTGTCATCATAAAAGAATGCATAGTACCTTGTCACATCCCTGCAGTGATTCAGAGATGTTTTCTTTTCCCCCAGTGGGTCCAGAAAAAGACTTTTTTTCTGTGCAGCAAAATATTCACTCATCAATATCAGTTGATTTGATAATTGATAGGAGAACGTTCAGTGCAAGCCCTATGTACGAAAATATATTAATATGCGGCTGCATTACTCACCTCTGAATGGTGCCATTCATTTTTTCAACAAGCCCATTCGTTTGTTGATGATAGGGGGCACATAGACTTCTCTTTATGCCCAGGATTTTGCAGATTTTTGTTGTTGATCTGTGATTGTGAAAGACATTGCATATATTGATTATAATTGTTTGAATTTCAGTATGCTTCACAAAATATTGCTTGTAGCTACATTATAAGTAATTTCATTATACCTCATTAACAAATTCCTTCCCTTGATCAGTGAGGATCCTCTTCGGAGCCTCAAACTGGTAGAAAAATTGCAGGATACAGTCGGCCACCTCATTTGCCCGTTTTGAGCTGAGAGGATAGGCCTGTGGCCATTTGGTCAGATAGTCAATCATGACGCAGATGTAGCTTTTCCCACTGTCTGATTTGGTCAATTTACCAATCAGGTCCATCCCAACCAGCTCAAAGGGGTGTGTTACCTAGAAGACAAATCATTTTAAATCACTGTCTTTACAAATGACTAAGATATGTTATAGATGAGGATAAGCTATAGGAACATCTGTCAGGACAAAAAAGTAAAACAGAGAAATTAAGCTTTTGTTTCTTAAAATTTGTTTGACCCAACTGCAGCACTCCCACGAAAGAACCTTTTGCTAACTATAAACCATTTGTTACAATAAATGGTTTTAATCAATGACGAAAGTGTTCCTGAATGAAGAGGACAAACGTATATCACATAACACAGGCACAGAGCCAGACAAATTGAAAATAAAGTATACAGGTACAGCTTGGTAGTGTGGCTTTCCATCTTAGGGGGAAAACAGGCAATATTAGTAGATCATTAATTTAAGCATCAGCTGAGAAACAGGCTAAAAGACAGCCTCAAACACATCACACAAGATGAAATTCAGTCAACTGAATTCTTCAAACTAAATCAAATTACATTTCTTTGTGACCATTGGGTCTTATAGTCTAAGTTTTAGCATCCCCCCTGCTTTTATTAGTTTTTCAGTGACTGCCTACATTAACTCAGGAATGCAAATTTACTGTGCTTGTATCTGGTGCCTTCTATTGTCAACCCAGAATATGCTGTGAATCAATTACTTCACAGCAGGCCCTCCCTCTGGATCTCAAGTCCATCACTCCTGCATCACAAGGTTCTCCACCATACAATAAACTACATCAGATGCATATTATTGGTGGGATCTTTTGTGAATAGTTTATATATGGTTCTCATAGGCTATGACTTGATGACCAAATCAAGGACAAAAAACTAATAAGAACTAATTCATGAGAATAATAAAGAACTTTTTCATGAGATGAAATCTATCCAAAATAAAATTAGAACAGTAACGCATGTAACCTGCTCAAGAGAAAGAACTGCAAAGGCTGCACTATGCTTTTCACTTTAGCCCCTTTCTTTTTAAATATTTGTTTTTTATACTTCCTTTATTTTCAGGATGGCTTGGCTAATAAGACTGATGAATGCTGCTAAAGATGGAGAATAGTAGTAGTAGTTTATACATACATATGATAATTTTAAGAATAAATAATTTTATTATTTCACGTTAGCCTACTGACAAATCCTGGGCGGCATTTTAAATTTTAAATAAACACGTAGGCCTATGGAAAGAGAAAACAATTGTTGAGTGTTACAGTAGCCTACAACTTTAGTTCAACCAGGACAGACTAATAATGACAAAAATAGACAGATATGAAGATGAAGATGAATTACATTTATTGTGCAAAGAAATAAATATATCATCTCATACACATTTATGTCATAAACATTCACAATAGAGTTAGCACTAATTTCTCGTTATGTTATTTAATTACTATATGCCATCAAAGCTTAATGTGTTAATTTATCCTCATAAATCATTGAAACTGAAATTACTGGATTTTTAATGTAGGCTAAAACTTGGGTTAAAATGTTGTAAATTCACGTCACATTACAAATCATGATATTTCCCATCTTGCAGGAGTAGCGACAACAACGGAAGCAATAAAAGTAAAACAACAAAAGTCCTGATTGTTTATTCAAAGACAAGTTGTAGCCTATGACAGAATGACATACAAAACATCAGCACAGCGTATCTGAGCAGTGGAGAGACAGAGCAACACGCCGATGAGCGTTCCTGTCGGGGGCAGTCGTTTTTCGACAGGCAGTCTCTTTTCGGCACAACACCGGTGCCGCGCCGCACTGCTGCCGTTTCTGACCAGCACCGGGTGAGATCTGTAAATACACTGGGTGTGTGTGTGAGTGGTGTGAGAGAGGGTGAAAGTGAAGTGGATGGAGGGGAGGTAGAGAAGAGAAGTGAAGGTGTGAATGAGGGGTCTGAAAAGACGAGCGAGTGTGTGAATGAGGAAAATCAAAAGGCAAGTGAGACAGGTGAGACAGGTGAGACAGGAGCTGTGCAGGCAAATGAACAGAAAATTAAACCGATCGAGGAAAAAGAAAAAGAGAGTGAACAGGTAGAGGAGGAGGTGATGGAGGAGGAAGCAGCAGCGGAGGCGAAACAAAAAACTACTGCTAAACGTAGGAAGAGTCAGAGACAGGTGTCAGGTGAGGAAAAAATCAGCAGGATGAGTGAGAGCGAGGACAGAGTGAGGCCTGAGCTCATGGATGGCAGTGAAAGTGATGAGTGTGTGTCTGACTCCAGTGATGTCCTCAGCAGTAGTCAAAGAAGTAAGCTGTACTCTGTAGCTAAAATAATCAGCTTCCTCCAGAAAACTAAAAACCAGCATGGAGTAAAAATTGAGTTTTTCCCTGATCTAGCTTTGTTTAAGTCCTCAGCTAAACTGTATTTAAAACAAAAAAAAATGAGCTTGGCCTGACAGAACAGGAAGGTTTTAGACTGAAGAAACTTGTGCTAAAAGCAAAGAGACGAATGATTAATGACCATGGAAAACACCCAAATGTGTCTTTTATTGAATTTATTGGTTTTTAATCTGGTTTTAAACATCTCACTCAACATGGATTTTTTTGTGGGCTTCCTCTTCTCCAGAGCTTTCTCTCCGCTCTCACTGGAGGTCCAGCATATCATCGAGGGGAGGCTTCTTTTAGTCAGGGCCCGGTTTGACCTTTTTACTGCTGTGTTTATTAATGTGTATGCTCCAAACAACGGTGCAGAGAGGAAGCTTTTCCTTGAGAAAATCAGTCACACTGTAAACGACCTTGTTTCTGGGGAGTTTATATTCTTGGGTGGGGATTTTAATTGTACTGTAAATGAGATTTTAGACAGAAACCATGCAGAGCCACATCCAGCATCCCAGCACGCTCTGAGGCAGCTGGTATCCACACATGACCTGGTGGATGTGTGGAGGAGGATGCACGCAGACTGCAGGCAGTACACATGGACCCACCTGACAGAGAGTCACATCTCAGCCAGACTGGATCAATTTTATTCTTTTAAACACCATTTTAATGTTTTTAAATGTTGTGAGATAGTCCCAGCTGCTTTTACTGATCACTCCCTGGTTTTATGTCATGTTTTTATCAGAAATATTTTACCCAAAAGTGCATATTGGCATTTTAACTCTGTTTTAACTTTAGATAAAACTTTTAGGGAGGCCCTTATTTATTTCTGGGAAGTTTTTAAACAGAAATTTTAGCAGTCTAAGGCAGTGGTGGGACCGTGGCAAAACTCAAATCAAACTTTTATGCCAACAGCACACTCTCAACGTTACACGAGACTGCACCAGGTCTATGAAGGACCTGGAGATGGATATAGTAGAGCTGGAAAATTAAGTGAGTCCGCAGGAAATCGAGGGCATTTTGAAGCCCTCAAAGTAAAAAAGATGGCTTTAGCCGACCTGCTGGACAATAAAGTACAGGGTGCACTGGTCAGGTCCCGATACCAGACCACCTCTGAGATGGATGCTCCCTCTAGCTTCTGGAGAAAAAGAACGGGCAGAGGAAAGTGATCCACGCACTGCTGTCAGACGCGGGGCAAGAGATCATGGAGGCGGGCCAGATCCGAAGGAGAGCCGTGGAGTTTTACTCCAAACTTTACTCGAGTGAGTATGAGGAGCAGGAGGCTCTCATGGAGGAGTTCACTGAAAGACTACCTCAGGTCTCTGCAGAGACCAATGCCTTCCTTGAGGAGCCGCTGCAGGCCCAAGAACTCCAGGCCGCCTTGCAGGGCATGCAGGGACGCAGGGCTCCTGGTATTGACGGCCTGATGGTGGAGTTTTATAAGGCCTACTGGAACATCTTTGAAAAAGATCTCTTAGTTGTTTTTAATGAAAGTCTGGCCTGTGGCTCCATGCCGATGTCCTACCGCAGAGTGGTCATTACGCTGCTGCCCAAGAAGGGAAACCTGCAGGACATCAGAAACTGGCACCTCGTGTCCCTGCTGTGCGTGGATTACAAATTTCTGTCCAAGGTCATGGCCTCCAGGCTGGGAACAGCTATGGAGCAGGTCATCCATTGGGACCAGACCTGCTGTGTACCCGGCAGGTCCATGGTGGACAATGTCCACCTCATTCGGGATGTTTTGGAGGTCTCCAGCTCATTGGGCGTTAACACTGGTCTGATTTCTCTGGATCAGGAAAAGGCTTTTGAGCACAACTACCTATGGAGAGTCATGGAGAGGTCTGGGTTCAGCGCTGGTTTCATAGTCAGGATCCAGGTGCTGTACAGTGAAGTCGAGAGTGTTCTGAAGGTGAATGGCAGTCTGTGTGCTCCTTTTAGATCGTGTAGAGGGGTCCGGCAGGACTGTGCCCTGTCGGGGATGCTCTATGCGCTCTCCCTGGAACCCCTCCTCAACAAAATACGCTCCAATATCTCTGGCCTTGTTTTACCTGATTTTAATGAAAGTATTGTTTCATCAGCCTATGCAGACGATGCCATTTATTTAAAATCAGAAACCAACAAGAAGTAAAAACTCTAGAGGACATGGTCAGCAGGTTCTCCACTCTATCGGCAGCGAGGGTGAACTGGAGGAAAAGTGAAGCTCTCGCTGTCGGAGAGTGGCATGGCGGTCTCCAAGTTCAACCCCAAAACCTGGCCTGGAAAACAGACGGCTTAAAGTATCTCGGCGTGTTCCTTGGGAAAGACGTCGTGGTAAGTAGAAACTGGAAGACTGTCATGGAAAAAAAAGAAGGAAAACTAAAAACATGGGAATGGCTGCTCCCCCAAATGTCTACAGGGGGAGGGTGTTGGTTTTAAACAACCTTGTGGTGTCCCTCCTGTGGCATCGTCTAATGTGTGTTGACCCCCCCGTAAATCTACTGGCTCAGATCCAGAAGAAAATGGTGGATTTTTTCTGGGGAGGTCTGCACTGGGTGCCACAGGGGGTGCTTTTCTTACCCAGAGAGGAGGGGGGACAGGGCCTCATCCACCTGGCCAGCAGAACAGCCACCTTTAGACTCGGTTTCATCCAGAGGTTTTTAACAGGGCCGCCCGACCTGGTGTGGAGGAGCATGACCAGCTGCATCCTCAGACACGTGAGTAACCTGGGGCTGGATGCTGCTTGGTTTTTGACTGATCCGACTCATTTAAATTTAAGTGGGTGTCCCCGGTTTTATCAGGGCGTTTTTAAATCTTGGGCCCTTTATAAGCATAAAACTGAAAAAAAGGTCTGACTGTCTGCACTGGTTGTTAAAGGAGCCTTTAGTCCACGGCAGCAGACTGGATGTCTGCAGCCAGGTGCCCGGGCTGCTGACCACCCTGAAGAGATCCGGGACTGTCAGCCTGCAGCAGCTGGTGGAGGCGGCAGGGCCGGAGCTGACAGATGCTGGAGCACTGGGCTCTCTCCTGGGGATCCGCTCTGTCTGAGTGACTCATAGACTGTTGGAGCTGTGGAAACAGAGGCTGAGTGGGAGGGAGAGGACTCTCCTCAAAAAGCACAGCCACGGGGCAGCAGAGCTGGACCACACAGACCCTTTCCCAGAGACCCACCTGAGCCCAGTGCTGGGGGAGGAGACCGGCCCCCTGCTGACTGTCAGTAGCCTGGGCAAGCTGAGCCTGCACAGAGCGGACAAGGCCACACTCTACAGGAACTGTGTGAAAGGGCTGAACAGGAGAGGACTGAGTGGCAGAGCCCCCGCGGTGTGGAGCAGCAGGCTGGGGGGGACAGGCTCCGCCCCCAATGGAAGGTTTTATATAAGCCCCCCCCCTCAAAAAACGGACTGCTGACCTCCAGTGGAGGATTCTACACGGTGCTATTGCCTCAAACACCTTTGTGTCTGTTTTAAATCCCGGTGTTTCCCACGAGTGTCCCTTCTGTGCCTTGAGAGAAAGTGTTTTCCATGTTTTTACCGAATGCAGCAGACTCACAAGTTTCTTTGGGTATTTATCTGGACTTTTAAATCAGTTTAATGTGCCTTTTTCTGAGAGTATTTTTATTTTTGGAGCTGGTTACAACAAAAACAACAAAATAAAATGGCAAATTGTGAACTTTTTACTGGGAGAGGCCAAGATGGCAATCTACCTGAGCAGGAGGAGCAGGATTGAAGATGGAGAGGGGCAGGAGGCTCTCCCTGTGTTCCTCCACAGCATCAGAGCCAGAATCTGGCTCGAGTTCAAATATCACAAAGCCACCGCAAACATAGACTCATTCACACAATTCTGATGTTAAGAAAACATCCTCTGCTTCATCAGAGAAGACCTTCTGCATTTTACAGACATTATGATAGGATGAATGTATAATGCACGTATTTATTTTAAACAAATTCACTAACAAAAGCACTTTAATTTTTTAATGTATTTTTAAAGTTCTAGTGAGAAATGTAAATAAAGTGTTTTTGAAAAATAAAAAAAATCTCTCTCTTTGTTGGTCTTCATCTCTCTCAGCTTCATTTCTCCTCCTTTTTTCTTTGTCAGTCTTAATCCCCCCCAGCCTTATTTCTCCTCTGTCTTTGTTAGTCTTCATCTCTCTCAGCTTCATTTCTCCTCTCTCTCTCTTTGTCAGTCTTCATCTCTCTCAGCTTCATTTCTCCTCTCTCTCTCTTTGTTCGTCTTCATCTCTCTCAGCTTTATTTTTCCTCTCTCTTTCTTTGTCAGTCTTCATCTCTCTCAGCTTCATTTCTCCTCTCTCTTTGTTAGTCATCGTCTCTCTTAGCTTAATTTCTCCTCTCTCTTTGTTAGTCTTCAACGTTCTCAGTCTCATTTCTCCTCTCTCTGTCTTTGTTAGTCTTCATCCCTCTTAGCTTCATTTCTCCTCTCTCTCTTTATTTTTCATCTCTCTCAGCTTCATTTCTCCTCGCTCTTTCTTTGTCAGTCGTCATCTCTCTTAGCTTCATTTCTCCTCTCTATCTTTTTTAGTCTTCATCTCTCTCAGCTTTATTTCTCCTCTCTCTTTCTTAGTCTTCATCTCTCTCAGCTTCATTTCTTTTCTCTTTTTCTTTGTCAGTCTTCATCCCCCCCCAGCCTTATTTCTCCTCCGTCTGTGTTAGTCTTTGTCTTTCTCAGCTTCATTTCTCCTCTCTTTCTTTGTCAGTCTTCATCCCCCCCCAGCCTTATTTCTCCTCTGTCTTTGTTAGTCTTTATCTTTCTCATCTTCATTTCTCCTCTCTTTCTTTGTCAGTCTTCATGTCTCCCAGCTTCATTTCTCCTCTCTCTCTCTTTATTAGTCTTCATCTCTTTCAGCTTCATTTTTCCACTCTCTCGGTTAGTCTTCATCTCTCTCAGCCTCATTTCTCCTCTCTCTTTGTAAGTCTTCATCTCTCTCAGCTTCATTTCTCCTCGCTCTTTGTTAGTCTTCATGTCTCTCAGCTTCATTTCTCCTCTCTCTCTCTGTTAGTCTTCATGTCTCTCAGCTTCATTTCTCCTCTCTCTCTCTCTTTGTTAGTCTTCATCTCTCTCAGCTTTATTTTTTATCTCTCTTTCTTTGTAAGTCTTCATCTCTCTCAGCTTAATTTCTCCTCTCTCTTTGTTAATCTTAATCTCTCTCAGCCTTTTTTCTCCTCTCTGTTTTTCAGGCTTCATCTCTCTGAACTTCATCTTTCCTCTCTCTCTCTATTTGTTAGTCGACATCTCCCTCCGCTTCATTTCCGTTCTCTCTTTGTCAGTCTTCATCTTTCTCAGCTTTATTTCTCCTCTCTCTCTCTTTGTTAATCTTAATCTCTCTCAGCCTTTTTTCTCGTCTCTTTCTCTTTGTTAGTCTTCATCCCTCTCATCTTCATTTCTCCTCTCTCTTTCTTTGTCAGGCTTCATCTCTCTCAGCTTCATTTCCCTTCTCTCTTTGTCAGTCTTCATCTTTCTCAGCTTTATTTCTCCTCTCTCTCTCTTTGTCAGTCTTCATCTCTCTCAGCTTCATTTCTCCTCTCTCTCTCTTTGTTAGTCTTCATCCCTCTCATCTTCATTTCTCCTCTCTCTTTCTTTGTCAGTCTTCATCTCTCTCAGCTTCATTTCTCTTCTCTCTTTGTTAATCTTAATCTCTCTCAGCCTTTTTTCTCGTCTCTTTCTCTTTGTTAGTCTTCATCCCTCTCATCTTCATTTCTCCTCTCTCTTTCTTTGTCAGTCTTCATCTCTCTCAGCTTCATTTCTCCTCTCTCTCTCTTTGTTAGTCTTCATCTCTCTCAGCTTTATTTTTCCTCTCTCTTTCTTTGTAAGTCGTCATCTCTCTCAGCTTAATTTCTCCTCTCTCTTTGTTAGTCTTCAACGCTCTCAGTCTCATTTCTCCTCTCTGTCTTTGTTAGTCTTCATCTCTCTTAGCTTCATTTCTCCTCTCTCTTTCTATGTCAGTCTTCATCTCTCTTAGCTTCAATTCTCCTCTCCCTTTGTAGTCTTCAACTCTCTCAGCTTCATTTCTCCTCTCTCTTTTTGATAGTCTTCATCTCTCTCAGCTTCATTTCTCCTCTCTCTTTTTCAGTCTTCATCCCTCTCAGCTTCATTTCTCCTCTCTCTTTGTTAGTCTTCAACTCTCTTAGCCTCATTCGTCCTCCCTCTCTCTCTTTGGTAGTCTTAATCTCTCTCAGCCTTATTTCTCCTCTCTCTTTGTTAGTCTTCATCTCTCTCAGCTTCAATTCTCCTCTCTCTTTCTTTGTTAGTCTTCACGTCTCTCAGCTTCATTTCTCCTCTCGCTGTCTTTGTTAGTCTTCATCTCTCTTAGCTTCATTTCTCCTCTCTCTTTGTTAGTCTTCATCTCTCTCAGCTTCATTTCTCCTCTCTCTTTGTTAGTCTTCATCTCTCTCAGCTTCATTTCTCCTCTCTCGTTTTGATAGTCTTCATCACTCTCAGCTTCATTTCTCCTCTCTCTTTTTCAGTTTTCATCTCACTCAGCTTCATCTCTCCTCTCTCTTTGTTAGTCTTCATCTCTCTCAGCTTCATTTCTCCTGTCTCTTTTTCAGGCTTCATCTCTCTGAACTTTATCTTTCCTCTCTCTCTCTTTGTTAGTCTTCATCTCTCTCAGCTTCATTTCTCCTCTCTCTCTCTTTGTTAGTCTTCATCCTTCTCAGCTTCATTTCTCCTCTCTTTTTCTTTGTCAGTCTTCATCCCCCCCAGCTTTATTGCTCCTCTGTCTTTGTTAGTCTTCATCTCTCTTAGCTTAATTTGTCCCCTTTCTTTTTTAGTCTTCATCTCTCTTAGCTTTATTTCTCCTCTCTCGTTGTTTGTAAGTCTTAATCTCTCTCAGCCTTTTTTCTCGTCTCTCTTTGTTAGTCTTCATCTCTCTCAGCTTCTTTTCTCCTCTCTCTCTCTTTGTTAGTCTTCATCTCTCTCAGCTTTTTTTTTCTCTCTCTTTCTTTGTAAGTCTTCATCTCTCTCAGCTTTATTTTTCCTCTCTCTTTCTTTGTAAGTCTTCCTCTCTCTCAGCTTCATTTCTCCTGTCTCTTTGTTAGTCTTCGTCTCTCTTAGCTTAATTTCTCCTCTCTCTTTGTTAGTCTTCAACGCTCTCAGTCTCATTTCTCCTCTCCCTGTCTTTGTTAGTCTTCATCTCTCTTAGCTTCATTTCTCCTCTCTCTCTTTGTTATTCTTCATCTCTCTTAGCTTCATTTCTCCTCTCTCTCTTTTTTAAGTCTTCATCTCTCTCAGCTCTATTTCTCCTCTCTCTTTGTTAGTCTTCATCTCACTCAGCTTCATTTCTTTTCTCTTTTTCTTTGTCAATCTTCACCCCCCCCCCCCCCCCCCCCCCCCCAGCCTTATTTCTCCTCTGTCTTTGTTAGTCTTTATCTTTCTCAGCTTCATTTCTCCTCTCTCTTTCTTTGTCAGTCTTCATCTCTCCCAGCTTCATTTCTCATCTCCCTGTCTTGGTTAGTCTTCATCTCTCTCAGCTTCATTTTTCCTCTCTCTCAGTTAGTCTTCATCTCTCTCAGCCTCATTTCTCCTCTCTCTTTGTAAGTCTTCATCTCTCTCAGCTTCATTTCTCCTCTCTCTTTTTTTAGTCTTCATCTCTCTCAGCTTCATTTCTCCTCTCTCTTTGCTGGTCTTCATCTCTCTCAGCTTCATTTCTCCTCTCTCTTTGTTAGTCTTCATCACTCTCAGCTTCATTTCTCCTCTCTCTTTGTTAGTCTTCATCTCTCTCAGCTTCATTTCTCCTCTCTCTTTGTTAGTCTTCATCTCTCTCAGCTTCATTTCTCCTCTCTCTCTGTCTTTGTTAGTCTTCATCTCTCTCAGCTTCATTTTCTCCTCTCTCTCTGTTAGTCTTCATCTCTCTCAGCCTCATTTCTCCTCTCTCTTTGTAAGTCTTCATCTCTCTCAGCTTCATTTCTCCTCTCTCTTTGTTAGTCTTCATCTCTCTCAGCTTCATTTCTCCTCTCTCTCTCTTTGTTAGTCTTCATCTCTCTCAGCTTCATTTCTCCTCTCTCTCTCTTTGTTAGTCTTCATCTCTCTCAGCTTTATTTTTCCTCCCTCTTTCTTTGTAAGTCTTCATCTCTCTCAGCTTAATTTCTCCTCTGTCTTTGTTAGTCTTCATCTCTCTTAGCTTAATTTCTCCTCTCTCTGTCTTTGTTAGTCTTCATCTCTCTTAGCTTCAATTCTCCTCTCCCTTTGTGAGTATTTAACTTTCTCAGCTTTATTTCTCCTCTCTCCTTTTGATAGTCTTCATTTCTCTCAGCTTCATTTCTCCTCTCTCTTTTTCAGTCTTCATCCCTCTCAGCTTTATTTCTCCTCTCTCTTTGTTAGTCTTCAACTCTCTCAGCTTAAATTCTCCTCTCTCTTTCTTTGTTAGTCTTCTTCTCTCTTAGCCTCATTCGTCCTCCCTCTCTCTCTTTGGTAGTCTTAATCTCTCTCAGCTTCATTTCTACTCTCTCTTTGTTAGTCTTCATCTCTCTCAGCCTTATTTCTCCTCTCTCTTTGTTAGTCTTCATCTCTCTCAGCTTCAATTCTCCTCTCTCTGTCTTTGTTAGTCTTCATCGCTCTTAGCTTCATTTCTCCTCTCTCTCTCTCTTTGTTAGTCTTCATCTCTCTCAGCCTTATTTCTCCTCACTCTTTGTTAGTCTTCAACGGTCTCAGTCTCATTTCTCCTCTCTCTGTCTTTGTTAGTCTTCATCTCTCTTAGCTTCAATTCTCCTATCTCTCTTTTTGTTATTCTTCATCTCTCTCAGCTTCATTTCTCCTCTCTCTCTTTGTCAGTCTTCATCTCTCTCAGCTTCATTTCTCCTCTCTCTTTTTCAGTTTTCATCTCACTCAGCTTCATCTCTCCTCTCTCTTTGTTAGTCTTCATCTCTCTCAGCTTCATTTCTCCTCTCTCTCTTTGTTAGTCTTCATCTCTCTCAGCTTCATTTCTCCTCTCTCTCTCTTTGTTAGTCTTCATCTCTCTCAGCTTCATTTCTCCTCTCTTTTTCTTTGTCAGTCTTCATCCCCCCCAGCTTTATTGCTCCTCTGTCTTTGTTAGTCTTCCTCTCTCTTAGCTTAATTTGTCCCCTCTCTTTGTTAGTCTTCATCTCTCTCAGCTTTATTTCTTCTCTCTCGTTGTTAGTCTTCATCCTTCTCATCTTCATTTCTCCTCTCTTTTTCTTTGTCAGTCTTCATCCCCCCCAGCTTTATTGCTCCTCTGTCTTTGTTAGTCTTCATCTCTCTTAGCTTATTTTGTCCTCTGTCTTTTTTAGTCTTCATCTCTCTCAGCTTCATTTCTCCTTTCTCTCTTTGTTAGTCTTCATCTCTCTCAGCTTCATTTCTCCTCTATCTTTGTCAGTCTTCATCTCTCTCAGCTTCATTTCTCCTCTCTCTCTTTGTTAGTCTTCATCTCTCTGAACTTCATCTTTCCTCCATCTTTGTCAGTCTTCATCTCTCTCAGCTTCATTTCTCCTCTCTCTTTTCGATAGTCTTAATCTCTCTCAGCTTCATTTCTCCTCTCTCTTTTTTAGGCTTCATCTCTCTGAACTTCATCTTTCCTCTCTCTCTTTGTTAGTCTACATCTCTCTGAACTTCATCTTTCCTCTCTCTCTTTGTTAGTCTACATCTCTCTCAGCTTCATTTCCCTTCTCTCTTTGTCAGTCTTAATCTCTCTCAGCTTCATTTCTCCTCTCTCTTTTTTAGGCTTCATCTCTCTGAACTTCATCTTTCCTCCATCTTTGTTAGTCTACATCTCTCTGAACTTCATCTTTCCTCTCTCTCTTTGTTAGTCTACATCTCTCTCAGCTTCATTTCCCTTCTCTCTTTGTCAGTCTTTATCTCTCTCAGCTTCATTCCTCCTCTCTCTTTCTTTGTTAGTCTTCATCTCTCTCAGCTTCATTTCTCCTCTCTCTTTTTCAGTCTTCATCTTTCTGAACATCATCTTTCCTCTATCTTTGGCAGTCTTCATCTCTCTCAGTTTCATTTCTCCTCTCTCTTTTCGATAGTCTTAATCTCTCTCAGCTTCATTTCTCCTCTCTCTTTTTCAGGCTTCATCTCTCTGAACTTCATCTTTCCTCTCTCTCTCTTTGTTAGTCTACATCTCCCTCAGCTTCATTTCCCTTCTCTCTTTGTCAGTCTTCATCTTTCTCAGCTTTATTTCTCCTCTCTATCTCTTTGTTAGTCTTCATCTCTCTCAGCTTCATTTCTCCTCTCTCTCTCTTTGTTAGTCTTCATCCCTCTCAACTTCATTTCTCCTCTCTCTTTCTTTGTCAGTCTTCATCTCTCTCAGCTTCATTTCTCCTCTCTCTTTGTTAGTTTTCATCTCCTCAGCTTCATTTCTCTTCTCTCTTTGTTAGTCTTAATCTCTCTCAGCCTTTTTTCTCATCTCTCTTTGTTAGTCTTCATCTCTCTCAGCTTCATTTCTCCTCTCTCTATTTGTTAGTCTTCATCTCTCTCAGTTTCATCTCTCCTCTCTCTTTGTTAGTCTTCATCTCTCTCAGCTTCATTTCTCCTCTCTCTTTGATGGTCTTCATCTCTCTCAGTTTCATCTCTCCTCTCTCTTCGTTAGTCTTCATCTCTCTCAGCTTCATTTCTCCTCTCTCTCTTTTTGTTAGTCTTTATCCATCTCAGCTTCATTTCTCCTCTCTCTTTTTTTGTCTTCATCTCTCTCAGCTTCATTTCCCTTTCTCATTGTTAGTCTTTATCTTTCTCAGCGTTATTTCTCCTCTCTCTGTCTTTGTTAGTCTTCATCCCTCTAAGCTTCATTTCTCCTCTCTCTTTGTTAGCGTTCATCTGTCTCAGCCTTATTACTCTTCTCTCTTTTTAGTTTCATATCTCTCAGCTTCATTTCTCCTCTCTCTTTGTTAGTCTTCATCTCTCTCAACTTCATTTCTCCTCTCTCTTTGTTAGTCTTCATCTCACTCAGCTTCATTTCTACTCTCTCTTTGTTAGTGTTCATCTTTCTCAGCCCTATTACTCTTCTCTCTTTGTCAGTCTTCACATCTCTCAGCTTCATTTCTCCTCTCTCTTTGTTAGTCTTCGTCTCTCTCAACTTCATTTCTCCTCTCTCTTTCTTTGTCAGTCTTCATCTCTCTCAGCTTCATTTCTCCTCTCTCTTTGTGAGTATTCAACTTTCTGAGCTTCATTTCTCCTCTCTCTTTGTTAGTCTTCATCCCTCTCAGCTTCATTTCTCCTTGCTCTTTTTCAGGCTTCATCTCTCTGAACTTCATATCTTTCCTCTCTCTCTCTTTGTCAGTCTTCATCTCTCTCAGCTTCATTTCTCCTCTCTCTCTCTTTGTTAGTCTTCATCCCTTTCAGCTTCATTTCTCCTCTCTCTCTTTCTTTGTTAGTCTTCATTCCTCTCAGCTTCATTTCTCCTCTCTCTTTTTTTGTCTTCATCTCTCAGCTTCATTTCCCTTTCTCATTGTTAGTCTTTATCTTTCTCAGCGTTATTTCTCCTCTCTCTCTCTTTGTTAGTGTTCATCTTTCTCAGCCTTATTATTCTTCTCTCTTTTTAGTTTCATATCTCTCAGCTTCATTTCTCCTCTCTCTTTGTTAGTCTTCGTCTCTCTCAACTTCATTTCTCCTCTCTCTTTCTTTGTCAGTCTTCATCTCTCTCAGCTTCATTTCTCCTCTCTCTTTGTGAGTATTCAACTTTCTCAGCTTCATTTGTCCTCTCTCTTTGTTAGTCTTCATCTCTCTCAGCTTTATTTCTCCTCTCTCTTTCTTTGTCAGTCTTCATCCCTCTCAGCTTCATTGCTCTTCTCTCTCTCTTTGTTAGTCTTCATCTCTCTCAGCTTCATTTCTCCTCTCTCTTTCTCTTTGTTAGTCTTCATTTCTTTAAGCTTCATTTCTCCTCTCTCTTTGTTAGTCTTCATCTCTCTCAGCTTCAACTCTTCTGTCTCTTTTTTTGTCTTCATCTCTATGAGCTTCATTTCTCCTCTCTCTGTTTGTTAGTCTTCATCTCTCTTAGCTTCATTTCTCCTCTCTCTCTCTTTGTTAGTCTTCATCTCTCTCAACTTCATTTCTCCTCTCTCTATTTGTTAGTCTTCATCCCTCTCAGCTTCATTTCTCCTCTCTCTTTTTTTGTCTTCATCTCTCTTAGCTTTATTTGTCCTCGCTCTCTCTTTGTTAGTCTTCATCTCTCTCAGTATTTTTTCTCCTCTCTCTATGTTAGTCTTCATCTCACAGCTTCATTTTTCTTCTATCTCTCTTAGTCTTCAACTCTCTCAGCAATCTATTCACCAGAGTTTGTATTCTTAATTGTGTGAACAAGAAAACTAAAATAGCTATTATTTAACTAGAAAATACATGTCAGACCAATAATGTGCACCTGAATTATGACCAAATATGTATTTGTAAATTAGCAGAATTTTCAAATTGTTGTTGGCACAACAAAGTAGGAAAAAATTCCCATGATGCAGTTTTGCATTGACCCACGAGGTCTGCCAGAAATCCTGAAGAAGAAGAAGACACACAGGGTTTACCACATTTCTTAGCAAGGGCAAGTTCTCCCTCATTGTCTGTCAAGGTCGGCCTTGAGCACTGAAGGAGAAGAGGACTTTTTTTGAGTGGACCAGCTTCAGGCGTCCGTGAAAATGGACGTGTTGGCATTGTATTAAGTAATTGCGTATGCGGTGTTGTTCTGCTTTACCAATTGTACCTGAGTAAACTGGCTACTTTTCAGTTAAGCTAACAGTGCTAATCCCTCTACTTTGCCTGCCTTCCAGAAAGTTATCTTTGTGTTCCCTCCGATTTATTTCTCAGCCGCGATTTTAATAGCAATTAATTGAGCAGAAACATTTGTATCTGTGCCCCCCCCTTTAGCCGTTAGCGATAGCCGTTAGTGATAGCCGTCAGCTAGCAGCTGCAGGGGCAGTGTTCCCCCCTTTTCAGAAAGTTGTCCCCCTAAAAAATCTTGTTGTAAACGCAAAATAAAAGTTTTCCAACAGTATAGTTACGTTTGGTGACGGTACAATACAAGTCACGCGCATATAATCACACTGTTTGACAATTTTAAGGATTGAAAGATTCCACCCCCCTCCCCGCGATCCCCGCAGTGGTTTAGTCCGGTCTGTTTCTCCTGGCCGGGCTCCTGCCGCACACGCAGAGCGCCGAGGATCAGTCAGGTAAGTGTATTAAAATAATGAACAAAAAATAAGTTCTTTATCAATCCACTTGTTCGAAAAGCACACTCAGAACATGAAAAGCAACATTTCAAGTCCGTTGTACGAAGTATGCCGGCATGTTTTATATAAACACAGCACGATGGTTAATCTAATTAACAGGGTTTCAGTTGTTAAACTAAAACGATATTTGCATTGTACATGGCACAGCTATTCATCTTAGTTTGCAATGAATCTATGAATTGTCCAGAGTTTTTTTTTTTTTTTTACTGCAGCTGCAAACAACCTCTGCTCTGCCAGAGAGTCTGACACCCTCATCCTCTCATTTATGACACAAATATTACACTGTTTTAGATTTCTCTAGTGAGATATTCCTGTCCAGATTTTTAAATTCATTTATGTAGGGTATTATTACTTGTTGTTCTAATATAGATTTATTGATTAAAAAGAAAGTAGTGATAACTTTGATTTAGATGTTCACTTGAATAGATCCAGTTTCTAATTACATTCTCCTTACTGTCCTCCAATTAAAATCACCACTTTTTAGATTCATGTTTAAGTCAGATGTTTTTATACTGGATATTTAGTTCATAGTGTTGTGGACTTGTAGCCTACACATCCATGCCAAAACATTTTTCATTTACTAAAGGAAATTTAAATCTATGCTAATTATGCATATTCAATTGTGCTTTATAATTTAATTTTGTAAAGGTTTGAATGTTTCAAAGTTTTGTGACATATTTAGATTTTGTTTGGTTGCTACTTGTTGACAGTTTGATAAAAAGATTTTTGAAATAAAGTTTGATTTAGTTTGGTTATTCATTAAAGTTTCTTTCCTAGTTTTAGAACTTGTATTGAGCTTTAATTTCTTGTAAAGCTGCTGTAGTGGTGATCAGACTGGTGTTTTTGGTGAGCAAAACACTGGTCTTGGAATTGCTGGTTGAGCATAAGCAAACCTGTAGACAGGTAGGATATATACTTATAAAAAACAATGACATAATTACAGTTATTGTTTGATATCACTATGTAGGATATTTGAGGAATTATCAGACAACACAGCAAAAAACATAGCATTTATTTTTAGTTTATTTTTTTTTACCTTTCACCTGAGTTGATTGCACTTGCACCATTTTGTTGCTTCTGAGTGCTTTATAGTATGATTAAACCTACACAAAATGAGACATTCTGTGTCAAATGTTTTCCTGCCATGTATGTGTCAAAATTTTGGTTGGCTCCACCAAATCTCACTCCAAGGTTTTTTGAAAAGTTGGCAGCCCTGAGTTAAAGATAATGTTAGGTATATCTGCATGCAGCAAATTTGCTCCTTGGCTCTCCCTCCCATTATGCCAGCATGAAGCCAAGCATACATTGGACACACTATGGACTAATGTATTTTGCATAATAAGGTGTTGTTTTCTTTAAGTGTTGTTGATTGTATTATTTCAGTTTTCAGGGAGGAAAATAAGGACCACATGCAATGCAGATTCTGTAGGTTTACTGCAAATGAGGAAAACCTCATCCGACACTACGAGTTGCATCACAGAAGACCTCATCATTGGCCTTGTGTCCATTCCACCTGTGTATGTGTCTTCAAGACTCGAGGAGCTCTGAAATCCCATCTGTCCAGATTTCACAGCAAAGGTCAACCTATTCATCAGTCCAGCTTTATAACTTTCAAATGTAAGCTTTGTGATTTCCAAGAATTGTGATCAGAAAGGGATATTACAAAACATCTTGGAAATCATCTTAAGGTCCAGGAAACAATCCAGTGCCCTTATTTAGATTGTCAATTTAAAACAAATAGTTACTCTGGTTTCAGTTCGCACAGAAGCAGGAAGCACAAAAGGCACACAGTCAGTGACCTAAGGAGTGTGGGTGAGTGTAGTGAAGGTGAGTCAGTTAGTATCTCTGAAATGACTTGTGAAGCCTCAACTTCTATACAGGGTAATTCTGGTAGTTGTTCAGGGGAAAATGGAACAAATTCTTTGGAGTCAATATCTTTTGAATCAATAGAACATAAGATCGCAAAACATTTACTGTCCATGCAAACAGTCTTACATGTCTCCCGAAGTGCAGTTCAAGAAGTAGTTGAGGAAACCAATGATATACTTACAGCTTCAAAATCACTTTGTTTTCAGTCTGTCAGTGATGTCCTTCAAAGGCACAACATTTCTGCTGAAAATGGTCTTGTTCAAGAGATAGTAGAATCTGTACTTTTGTCTAATCCATTACTGGTCACAACATCAGCAAAAGGCTGTCTATCTACAGACTACAGAAGGAACTTGTATTTCAAGCAGAATTTCCCTTTTATTGAGCCAGTAGAATATCTTTATCAACAAAACTGCAAAAATACATTTGTTTATGTTCCCCTGAAAGCAGTGCTCCAGAATCTTTTAAAGCGTCCTGATTTTGTCAGTGCCTTACTTTTCAGACAAGAACACTTAGATGGTGTTTTCAGATCATTTCAAGATAGCTATTACTTCAAACAAAATAATGCTTGCACTGACACAGACAGCTCTTTACATCGATGAATTTGAAGTTTGCAATCCTTTGGGTACATCAAGGAAGATCCATAAAATTGTCGGAGTTTATTGGATTGTCTTAAATTTACCAGTCAAGTTCAGGGCCAGTCTTACTTCTATTCAGTTGGCAGCATTAGGAAAAAATGTAGATGTAAGGAAATTTGGGTACGAAAAGTTTTTGGAGCCATTGATAAAGGATTTGAAATTCTTTGAAGAGTCTAGGGGAGAAGCCTCACAGAACTTTGGAGTACAACTGTTCTGTGTCTGTGCAGATAATCTTGGGGCACATAGTTTAGCAGGATTTCAAGAAAGTTTCATTGTGGATAAATTTTGCCGTTTTTATTTGGTCAGTCATAGTCAGATAGCAACTGTGAAAGCAAGCGACTTCCACTTGAGAACTGTGGAGGAGCACAATAGATTTCTTGAAGAGCTTAACCAAAACCAAGCTCTGAAGAGTGTGAATGGAGTAAAAGGAGAGTGTGTATTAAGCAAGCACCTAGCTTTCTTCCATCCTGTGACAGGATTCCCTCCAGATATTTTGCAAGATTTATTTGAAGGAGTTATTCCAATAGAGTTAGGCCTGTGTCTCCAAGACTTAATTTCGAAGGGTTTTTTCACACTTGATAGGCTTAATTGCAGTATTAGGTCATTTCCTTACAAGTACTCTGACAAAGTCAACAAACCAAAGATTATTCCCAAAGCAGCTTTCCCAAAACAGTCTATTGGGGGAAATGCACATGAAAATTGGGCATTGTTGCGACTGCTGCCTCTCATGATTGGTGACATTGTTCCAGTAAATGAACCATCATGGGAAATTCTGATGGATTTGAAGGAGATAGTGGAAATTGTGGTATCTGATAAAGTCACAGAAGAGGCATTATGTTACTTAGCATGTAAGCTGTCAGATCATCGCTTCCTATTAAAAGCAACATTTCCCAACTTTGTATTGAAACCAAAACATCATATTATTGAGCATTACCCACACCTCATACGCTGTTTTGGGCCATTGATCGATCTCTGGACTATGAGGTTTGAATCTAAACATGGTCTCTTCAAGAAAGTTGCCCTCGATGTGCATAATACAAAGAATTTGCTTTTCTCCTTAGCCATAAAACATCAGCAGTTGATGGCCTATCATTTGGATGGGCAGAGTCTCTTTAAATCTGATATCAACATTGAGAAAGTGAAAACTGTGCAGGTGTCATCTTTGGATTCTCCTGGTAGAAATGCTATTTTGGCCAGATTTCCAAATGCTGACACAGTCAACATTTCCTGCAAAGTACAGCTGTTTGGAACAGAATATGCTCAAAATATGATTATCATGGCAGGACAGAGCTTTGGATAGCCAGAATTTTTCAAGATATTGAGCATTGTAGTCAATTCTGATAGAGTGTCTTTCCTGTCAAAAAGACTTACTGCCTGGTACTTTGAGCATTATAGGTCATTTGAAGTTGAAGACAGTGACTATGCTGAACTTATTGTTCTTGATGCTGATGAACTAAGTCATTACTATCCCTTGACAGCTTATTCTGTTGGAGGAAAGCTTTTGGTGACGCTGAGGGCACGTTTGTATTAAAAGAAAATGGTTAGTATCCATCTGGAAATTCATCATAACTGATCCTTCTGCCAGAGCTCCTCTGGTTGATACAACTCTCTTTCTTGTTTGTCAGGCACTGCTGATGCGTGTTGTGATCTCAAGAGAGGAAGCACGGCGTGTTCAGCTGTCTCAAGTTCCAGAGACAGTGGATGCCCTCATTGATGTTATCAAAGAAGAACTACAACTACAAGGAGATTTTTCATTGCAGTTTGAGGACCCTGATTTCCAAAATGCACTCTGCAATTTGTCAGATATTTCAGAGCTACCCAATAGCCGTGCTGTCTTACACATCAAGTGGAAAGTCTCTCAGCCAGATGAATATGACAGCCAGTCTCCTGGTTCCATATCTTCCCTAGACACTGTTCGCATGAACTCTTCAGAAAGCCAGGCAAACAGCCTTTCCCCTAGGTATTTGCGCAGCCTCTCACAGTGGCCTGATCCATTTCCTATCCCTACTTTGTCTCTTGATGTAGAGCTGAAATTAAGAAAAGGCAATGAATCATATGAAAAGACCCAAATAGGCATCGATGTGTCAAGAGACATGAAGATTGAAATTCTTGACAAAATTGCCCAATCAGCTTTTGACATCAAGGCCTATCCAGATCATGGTGAACTTGAATCCATTGCTTCAGCTCTGATACTCAAGTTCCCCTGCCTCAAAGAGCCTGGTAAAGGGATGGTTGGTTAGCATTCAAAACAAGCTCAATAATTACAGAGCAAAGCTACGAGAGGCAGGTTGCAGTGAAGTGTCTGTTAATAGAAAGCGAAAAGCAGATGGGGATACAACTAAATACACCCTTAAGAGAGCTAAATGGGGAGAAGTGAACTATGTTCCTCAACATCCAGAACAACATGATGATGCCTCACTTGAGGAACAAAGAGTTCTCTTGGTGGAAGCATCCAAGAAAGTACGACTTGATCATTCATTTGTGAGGGAGAAGATGGACTTAACATTTTCTCTAAGGAGAAGAGAGATAGTGGAGGAGCAACATATGGTGATGGAAGTGCAACAGAGATGGCTGGCTTTGTTCTTCAAAGAACAGGTAAGTGTTTGCTGCTCTGTCCCTTTGCATTTTTATATGTGTTAATGTTTAGTATTTTGAATTCTGAGTAAATGTTCTGATTTGTACATATCCTGGATGTGTTTTGGCAGATCTGTGAGGAGTTTTTCCGCATCACAAACAAGGACTTACTGGGAACATTCAGAGCTGCAGTGGACAAATATGCGCCTAAACTTCTGCGATTTTATCGTGCCCGAAAAGGAGCTTTTGGAAAGGAACTGCAAGATATCTTAGATAATCTTGATGATGAGGTACAGTGTTATAGGTTTATTTAATCATGTCATGTGAAATATTTTTTCTTGTTTGCAATCTTTTTGAAATCTAAATAAAGTGTTTGTTTTTTTAAATTTTTTTGTAGACCTCCAACATTGTCAGACATCGCAAGGATGCTGCTCTTCGAGGCCTTCCAGTGTTCCTTCGGGATGACCCCAAGGATTTTTTCAAACAATGTCTGGTAAGTATTGCACATCACAAAAAGGCAGCATTTTGATTTTGACATGCCTATGGCATTGTAGATATTTAAAATTAAGTTATGGATATCTTTAAGTGAATTTCGATTAGAGATGTATGAAAGTAAAGATATTTGTAATTGGGTCAGTGACAAATAAGAATTTGCATAATGAGCAATTCAAAAATGTTTTAATAAGGTTTTTCAAAAGTTTGCATCAGGTTTGCAATAATGTATATTTTTTCTGTTGGTTTAATGTAATTTCAAATAGCTTTTGAGCCTTTTTTTTTTTTTACAAAAGGAGAGACGGATTGCCCCTGAAAATACCAAGTGGTGTAACCAAACCAAAAGGAGAAATATTAAGTATTTATTTCCACCTAGAGTGTATGCAAGTGTACTTAAAAAAAACAGGATTTAATTTTAAGTTATCAATTATACATTTTTTAAAGGTTCCATATTTTGCTCCTTTCTGCCATTTAACATGAACCCTTGATGTTTTCATGTAACGTTAGTAGCATGCTTTGGTCCTAAAAGCCTCTGAATAAAGCACAGGTGCATTCTCTCCATGTTCACATAACCCCTCTGTTCAAACAGCTGGTTTTGAGGGCAGTCGCCTTCATATGCTAATGATACAGAGCAGAGCTGCATACGTACGGGAATTCACGATAGACCTGCAGCGTAACTCAAGCGAAGGAGCCCTGGTGCTCCAGCCATGCATCCTTTACAGTCCTGTACACACAAACACCAATTTTATGCCGTTTACCAGATAACAGCGATCTGGTTTCTGCCAAACATCACAGGCCAACGCACAACATGCAAACTGCAGTGGGACAGCTCCAACTTAGCCTACCTTCCAGGCTAACATCAGCAAAAACAAAGGGGTAATGGGGTGGGTAAAGAACTGATTATATTCAGCTAACTGATTAACTTTGCTTCCTGAACGCACACAAACCACAAATTCACGCTGTTTACTATATAACAGTGATCTGGTTTCCCCCAAACATCACAGGCCATACACAACCTACCACCCACAGTGGACAGCCCCAGCTTAGCCTACCTTCCAGGTTAACGTCAGCACAAACAAAGGGTTAATGGGGAGGGTAAAGGACTGATTATATTCAGCCAACTGTTTACTTCTCTTCCTGAACACACACAAACCACAAATTCATACTGTTTACCAGATAACAGTGATCTGGTTTCCCCCAAACTTCACAGGCCATACACAACCTGTTAACCGCAGTGGGACATCCCCAACTTAGCCTACCTTCCAGGCTAACATCAGCACAAACAAAGGGATAATGGGGTGGGTAAAGAACTGATTATATTCAGCTAACTGATTAACTTCTCTTCCTGAACGCACACAAACCACAAATTCACGCCGTTTACCATATAACAGTGGTCTAGTTTCCCTGAAACATCACAGGCTAACGCACAACATGCTAACCTTGTCCTAGTCACTGTAGGACTTATTATATTCAGCCAAATGTTGAACTTTTTTGAATGTATGTATGCTCATACATTGAAGTTTGTCCTTCAGACTTTCAGCAAGTAACAATGACCAGCATGTTGTGCAGTTACCTTTGGTTCACATTACCCTGCTGTTAGCATTACCTCATACCAATGAGCAAAATAAATTGTACACAGCATTAAGCTACTCACATATCCTTCATCAGGTTTGGAAACAGTTTGTTGGTACTGGGCTCGTATTCAGAAAAGTCTAGTTCCCAGTCCTGTGTTGAACTGACCGCAGTTGAAGAAGCAGCCGGAGGGGAAGTGACTGGCACACACATAAAGGTTTTAGCCGACTGTAGCTCATTCTCTTCAAAAATAGATGGTGTTGCACCTTTGGTCCTCTGAGGCTGGTAGCCTATATGTGAAGATAAATTTGGCCGTGATAGGTTTTGGGTCTAGACATGGTGTACGCTGATCTCATTAAGAATGTAAACAATATGGCGGCACTTCGCACAGGAATCTCGCCAGTGGGGGAGGAGATTAATACTCAGGTAGACGAATCAGGTTAGGCTTATGCAAATGAAAATATATTGTTACGTAACAGTATATCCACAGACTCAACAGCTGGCCAGATACCATGAGTTTCTGCAGCCTGTTTAATACAGGTTTTGTTGTCACATCACATTTTTTGGACTAGGAGGAGGGCAAAATACCCCAAAATGTGTTCAAATCCTTAAAAAAGTGTTTTTTGCATTATATTATTATATTTATATATGTCCCTTTTGTGGATAATTTTAAAATACAGTTATATGGGTTTTTGCAATATGGAGCAAGACAAGTACTGAAAATCACTTTGCCTTTTCTAAATAATGTTTAGAAAAGTTTAAGACCACAGCCTTTAAAAGCCAAAATCTTCACAAAAATGTGGATTCAATGTCAATTTCTGTCAGGTATTCACTCCGTCATGACCTCCTGATGGTAAAGGCAAAAAAGCTTTCCCTCTTTGAACACGGTCAGATTGTTGAGCTGCATAAGCGAGGCCTCTCGCAGCGCACCATTGCTCCTGAGGTTGGACACAGTAAGACAGTCATTTTAAACTCCTTAAAAGATCTTGAGGGTTAAAAATTAAGGTTGTTACTTGTGCCGCCTGCAGTCCAATAATCAGACAGCATCTGCCAGAGAAGGGTTTAAGAGCAAAAAATGTCTTCAAAGGCTTTGTCTCCTTCAACGCCACAAAATTGCCTGTTTGGAGTTTGCATGAGAGTACCAAACATGGGACAGTGAAAGGAAAAACCTTGCCTTACGCAGCTTTGCAGGAAACTTTTATTCTCTGTTGAGAAAAGAATTTACCCTGACAGTCCTGATGGCTTCAATGTTACTGGCATGACAAGGAGATCTCACCTGAGATGTTTTATACACGGCACATGATCTGGGGTGCTTTTTTCCTTCAGTGGAACAATGAAGCTTCAGGCTGTGCAGGGGCGTCAAATGGCAAACGGTAAAATAATTAAATTTGACTTAAAACAAAGTTTTAATACTGCTCTGGTTTTACAGGACTCTGATCCTGAAGATGGTGCTACCAAGGGAATGGCTGTGGGCATACTCTTTGTCCTGGAGGATGGCGTTGCACCGACTTCATCAGCAATGGTGCAGGACATTGCTGTGATTTTGGAGGAGGCTGTTGTCCTGGAGGATGTGCCAGATCTTCCAACTGCACTTGCATACCTTTTTGGACTCCTCTACGCTCTCAATATTTCATATCCAAAGGCTCTCAAGTACACTTTTGAGACATGTCAACACCTGTTCATGGAAATTGGCTCTGAATGCTCACAGCGTGTGCGGTCATTGCAGAACAAACTCCTTCTTTAAACGAATGCACTGCACTTCATTGGGTCAGCTTGTTTCTGTTATTTTAAACAGAAATGTTTAAATGTTCCACTGTTCGTTTTAGTCATTTAAGGATGTTTACATTGGCATATCTTTTTCCTTTGGAGTGTTTTTTACAGTGGATACCTATGTGGTATACCTCTGGGCAGATGTTCATTCTTGACAGTGTTATCACCAATGTGCTGGGACAGCATTGCACAGTAAACTATAATGTTCTATGAAAGAACACACAAAAGTAAGACCTCTACTGATGCCAGCTTTTGCGTTAATCAAAAAAAGTTATCGAGTTTCATTATTTCTTAATTGTGATGCTTGGATTATGTTACTATATAACCCTCCCAACACTGACAGTACCAGTCAGTTTTGGCATCTTTCATCATGGAAACAGAAAATTGTGTACCAAACTATCCTGCGCTGAACATGAAGAAAAAGCCAAACAAGTTATTATAAAAGACTGTCACCAGTGTCCTTCTAATATAGATTTATTGCTCTGTCACAATTACCAGAGACAGATGGATCCTGTGTGACTTGATGGCACAATTAAGAAAAAAATGGTATAGATATTAAAAGCAACTTTTTATTTTCCAATTCAGTTTTCACTTCTGTTGCTCCATTTAACTGACTGTTCTTGTCTTGTAAACACGTTTTAGGAAGATGTCACTTGACATTTGTTTACTCTTTCTTCCCCTGTAATTTGTCACAAACTTCCAAGTTTAGAATCAGACATTTTGAGACATTTCAACACCTGTTCATTGTTTCTGTTATTATAAACAGAAATGTTTAAATGTTCCACTGTTCGTTTTAGTCATTAAAGCATGTTTCCACTGGCACATCTATTTTTTTTCAAGTGTTTTTACGCAATGGATACCTATGTGGTATACCTCAGGGCAGATGTGTCACTCTTGCCAGTGTTGCATAGTAAAGATGGTGCCACCAAGGGAGTGGCTGTGGGGATACTCTTTGTTCTAGAGGATGGTGTTGCACCTTCATCAGCTTTGATGCAGAACATGCTGTGATTTTGGAGGGGCTGTTGTCCTGGATGATGTGCCAGATTTTTCAGTTTTCCTGGTTTTATACAATGAATGAAAACATACCTGTTGTGGTATTCTTCTGGGCAGATGTGTTATTCTTGACAGTGTAATCTCCAATGTGTTACAGTGTTGCACAGTAGAATAAAAGTAAAATAAAAGTATGGAAACACCATTTAGGATTGTGTATTTATTTGTAATGCAGGTAATTAAATAATGATCGTGCAGTTAATAAGCTTTTGCTAGTTATATGAATGACACTATTGAGCAAATAAACATGTTTAAATTTGCAAAACGAAGAATTTATAGTAGTGACATTAACCAAACAGCATAAATGTGATTGGTACAACAATGAAATGTCACTTGGGACAATGACACAGGAAATCGTTGACACAATTCAAAACTTTTACTGCAAAAGGTTGCCTTAAAATTTTAAGTTTTTTCAATTATCCTTTTTTTACAGTGTAGTCTCTCTTTGTTTGTCTTCATCTCTCTCAGCTTCATCTCCTCTCTCTCTCTTTGTTAGTCTTCATCTCTCTCAGCTTTATTTCTCTTCTCTCTTTGTTAGTTTCATATCTCTCAGCTTCATTTCTCCTCTCTCTTTGTTAGTCTTCGTCTCTCTCAACTTTATTTCTCCTCTCTCTTTCTTTGTCAGTCTTCATCTCTCTCAGCTTCATTTCTCCTCTCTCTGTCTTTGTTAGTCTTCATTTCTCTCATATTTATTTCTCCTCTCTCTTTGTTAGTCTTTATCTTTCTCAGCGTTATTTCTCCTCTCTCTTTCTTTGTCAGTTTTCATCTCTGTCAGCTTCATTTCTCCTCTCTCTGTCTTTGTTAGTCTTCATCTCTCTCATCCTTATTTCTCTTCTCTCTTTGTTATTCTTCAACTCTCTCAGCTTTATTTCTCCTCTCTCTGTCTTTGTTAGTCTTCATCTCTCTCAGCTTTATTTCTCCTCTCTCTTTGTAAGTCTTCATCCCTCTCAGCCTTATTTCTCGTCTCTCTTTGTTAGTCTTCATCTCTCTTAGCTTCATTTTTCCTCTCTCCTTGTTAGTCTTCATCTCTCTCAGCTTCATTTCTCCTCTCTCTTGTTGTTAGTCTTCATCTCTCTCAGCTTCATTTCTCCTCTCTCTCTCTTTGTTAGTCTTTATCTTTCTCAGCTTTATTTCTCCTCTCTCTTTGTTAGTCTTCATCTCTCTTAGCTTCATTTTTTCTCTCTCTCTCTCTGTTTGTCTTCATCTCTGTCAGCTTCATTTCTCCTCCCTCTTTCTGTTTGTCCTAATCTCTCTCAGCATCATTTCTCAGGATGTTGCCCCTTGCTCTCTACCTGTTTCTGACTCTATGCACGGTCCTCACCTCTTCAATTAGTGGCATGAAAAAGCTCAAAATAACTTAAAAAAAGCAGTACGCTGACGTTGTGTTTTGACATAAACTTAAAAAAATATTGTAGTTTACTTATTTTTTTTTTCCTGCAATATTATGGAGGCCTGGCTTCCCCTGGCTTCTGTAAAAAAAAAAACAAAAAAAACCGCCAATGGTTTTAATAAGGATGTGTTGATGGACCCTGCTTTTTGCACAGCGTACAGTTATGCTGGTAGAGGGGTCATGTCATAATGGTAATTGTGTTAGACTTGGACAACAAAATACACTGTGGATAGTTTTCTATCATGCTAATCTTTTTTTCAAATACAGTAAAGACTGCTGAGGTAGGAATGGCTGATCAAATACATTCTTTCAAATCCAATTTGAGACGCAAATCAGTAAAATCAGTCTCTAGTTTGCTGCAAGGAATTAACACCCAACCCCATCTTGGAGATGACCATATGAATGATCAAACTGTGCATGACGTAGACTGTGACGACAGTGTTGATTTTGAGCATGACTGGAACCTTGACAGTGACAGTGACAGTGACATGGGCAGGGACAGGGACGGTGACTGTAATGATAGAGACGGTCCTTCTGAGCATGGACCTGACCTGCTGAAGAGTTAGTTAATTGGGCTTTGGAGTTCAATGTCACCATGATTGCACTTACTGCCTTGTTGTCTATCCTACACCTTCACCATGCCAAGTTGCCTGGAGATGGGAGGACTCTCCTCAAAACAGTCACTAAATACAATATCTTGCGTGTTGCAGGAGGTGCCTTCTTTTACTTTGCCATATTGAATGCTATGACAGGCCTTCTTGAAAATGTGTGGATGAAACTCCCAAGCAAGCATTCCCTGCAGTTGCAGTTGAACTTTGATGGGCTCCCATTGTTCAAGAGTAATAACCAGCAGCTGTGGCCCATTCTGGGTCTAGTGAAGGAAGTAAGTAAATTTCCCTTCATGATTGCTGTTTTTGGAGGAGATTGCAAACCCAAATCACTGACTGAGTATTTGGGGGACCTTGTGAGTGAGTTAAAGAGCCTTCAGTCCGGGTTTTGGTTTAAAGGAAAGCTTTTTTTCCTGCAAGTCTGTTCTGTTGTGTGTGATGCTCCAGCCCGGGCTTTTGTGAAAGGCATAAAGAGTCATACAGGCTGTTAAGCTTGTGATAAATGTGTTCAGACTGGTGTACATCTAAAGAATCGCATGAATTTTCCAGAGACTGACTCCGCCTTGAGGATGGATGCTAGTTTCAGGCAAATGTTGGATGAAGATCATCATGTAGAACAATCTCCCCTGACTGGACTTGGTATTGACATGGTACTTGATTTTCCCCATGATTGCATGCATTTGGTGTGTCTGGGAGTGGTGCGTCGGTTGTTTGACCTGTGGTGTAGTGGGCCTTTACCAACTTGCTTGTCTGGTCGAATGGTGAAATCACTATCACAGAACCTACAGGAATTAAGGAAAAGCACTCCATGTGAGTTTGCTAGAAAACCTAGAGCTTTGAAGAAAGAGGGAGATGGAAGGCTACAGAGCTACACCAGTTCTTGTTGTATACAGGCCCAGTTGTTCTTGTGGATGTTCTGGCTGCTCCAGTCTACAGCAACTTTATGCTGCTCTCGGTTGCTATTTTCCTTTTGGCTAATCCTCAGGTGGATGTCGGGATGTGTGAATGTGCCAGGACACTGCTTTTGTCATTTGTGGAACATTTTGGCAGACTTTATGGTGAGGGCTATCTTGTGTACAACTTGCATGGCCTTGTTCATTTAGTTGATGATGTTAAGAGGTGTGGATGTATTGATGAGATATCTGGTTTCCTTTTGAGAATTTTCTTTGTCATGTGAAGCGTATGGTGAGGGGGCCAAATTTCCCAGTTGCCCATATTGTCCGTCGTATGTCTGAGCATTCTAACAGAGGAGTCCAGGATGGCCATGTAAAAGCTGGGACTGTATTAAGGAAAGAACATGTTGGTGGCCCTTTACCACAGGGAGTTAAAGGGAGAATACAGGAGTTTAAAGAGCTGCACATGAACCACTTTTGTGTTAAAATTGCAGAGGGGGATAATTGTATTAAAATAAATAATGACATTGGCCTGCTTCAAAATATCATTTGCTTATGTGGTGTATTGTCAGTTCCATGCTGTTGAACTATCTACACATATCCCCTCAGTTCATCTCTCCTGGGCGTGTTTCTTCTCTCACAATTGTCGGAAAGTTTGAAGTGTGTAAAAGTTAGTGATGACCTTTGTAAATATGTTCTCCTCCCCTTCCAGAACAAACATGTAGGATTGCCTTTGTTGCATTTACATTAGGCTAGTTGTCTTGAGATTGAGTGTAATATTTCACATGATATAGATAGTTACTTGTGCCACTGATTTCCACTTGGACAGGTTTTTCACGTATTTACTTAATTTTCTTATTGTCAGATGGGTGTTTATTACACCGTGTTTTTTTTTTTTTTACATGTTTTGACCGCTGACCTGCTGCAGTCTTCCTCAGAAGTGTCACATGACATTACTGGGATGTGTCCTCAGCCGATCTTATGCAGGTGTGGTCATCCTTTCTGGTTTAACAGGATGACCACACCTGAGAAACTTTGTAAGCCCCCTCGCCCCAGTTTACAGTCTTGTGGGCTCTTACTTGACCGACATTTCCTTTTCTTCATAGGATGTATCATGTTGTGGAGTTTCTCTGTTCAAAAGAGGTAGAAGTCGTTCACTCTAGTTGGCTGAAAGGAGGCCATTGTTTCTGGCCCCCTTTTAAATCTCCTGCAAAGCTGCGTAAGGCAACTAAAGATGGGGCATTGCCAGGTGCTGACTGGAATCGGTACAGTGTCCGAGTGATGTATTCACATGGTAAAGTAGTGCTTTATTCTCATTATACAATTCAAGACTTTCTGAAATGAAACCCATGGCACAAAAGCAAAATAAGGAGACCTTCCATATAGACCTACTCTGCATTGTGTTGACAGATGTGTATGAGATTGCCTGTGCTAAGGTGCCAGAGGCCACAGTTACCTCTGAATTAAATACTGAGGACGAGGACAACAGGCCAGAGTACATGAAGAGAAAGAATAGGTATGAGTGGCTCATAATACTCTATACTACACTATACAGAATATGTACTACATACTACCTTGCCCTTACAAATTAAGGACTATGTATTGTTCATGGTATGGAGGAAGATGGGACATGCATCAATTGATGGTGTGAGCAACATACATCGCTAGATGTTGTCTAACATCAACCGAGACTTGTCCCATCTTCCTCCACATCATGGGCAATACATAGTCCTCTATTTTATACATTTTGTCTTCAAATATTAGGGAGCGGTTTGTGGGGGCAGTGCATTGTAAGGCCCTGTAGTTAGCTGTCTAAATTGCTTTTGTATTCCGATGTATTCATAGTTATTTTTAACTGCAATAACAAACTGACACCCCAATTTAATCACTGTCAGAGGCTGTAGAAGAATAAGCAGTAGCAGTGAGGAGGAAGAGGAGCAAGGGATGACTTCGGCACCATGTGCCCGAACCAGACAGAAATCTGGAGCCTGAACCAGCTCCCTGCATCCCATCTTTTGGTAGTAGGCCTGTACATGACAACAGTGATTTCCATTCATCTTCATATGCATCTGAATGAAACTAACAGCTGACATTACACTCTCCTGACAGCACTGGGTGAAGGGGATGTGATGTTTGCAGGTTCCACCCAACAGCCAGCTAGTCAAGGTTTGAGGTCCCCAGGCCACATTTCAGGATCCACAATAGAGTGGCCACAGTGGTGTCCCCCTTCAGTGAATATAAGAGCCAGTGGTCCAGCTTCTGGCACTAACAGCTCTGCAGCGGATTCATGGGCTTCTCCCCCTTCAGTTAACATCACAGCTGCTAGTCCACCACCAAGGTCTCCAGTCTCTGCTGCCAACAGCCCGATAGCTGGTAATTGCCAGTGGGCTACACCTCCAGCTCATTTTTTTTTTTTTTCTTCCCCTTGTCTGCATTATCTTTCTGGCTGAGCACTGTGGCAGATGACAGCATTGGAAAGACTAATGCATTTTTTTCTTTGCAGTGAGAGATAAGTAAGTATGATTCACTGCTACCAGTGACCATCACCAGCCCTCCCTGTAGGCTACTCCATCAAATCAAACTTTATTTAACCCCCGAAGTGAGCTGAAGGGGAGGGCTGTGTTACGCCACAGTGTGAAAGAAGGGGAAATAGTGACAGATAAGACGAGACAAGACAAACGGGGAGGAAGACAGACAGGTAATGCTGTTAATTTGAAATAGCAGTCCAAGTGCTGTGCTGATCTAAGTTCATGAGGGAAGTAAAGGCTGTAAGAAACCAGGGGCACCAGAGATGTGGGGTCTTGATAGTAGGGGGTGGGCCCATAGGGATGGGACAGGGAGGGAGCATGCATCACAGGACGTGAGAAAATGTGTGAGAATGCCCGACTCAGCATGTTCTGACGGAACAAATCACTTCTTTACGGTAAGTCTCCACAGCAGCTTGAGTATCTGTACAGACATGCATGTGAGGTGATCACCGAATACCCAAATAGTTGCCCATACCCAGGGGACCACAGCCGAGGGCAACACCGGAGCCACCAGGGTACCCGAAACCCACCACACGGGCCCCCAAAGCTACTGGACCCAGGAACATCCCCAGGACCCAAAGGGGCACCAACCCATCCCCACGAAGGCACCAAGGACACCACCAGGGGGTCCGAGGCAGCGCCCCCCGCATACGGCACCCGCCCCCACCAACCACCCGTCCACCTGGCCCCAAGCCACCCCCACCCCCTACGTCCAGCCACCCCCACCCCCCACGGCAGGCCAGAGGCCCCCAGGCCCCCAGGCCCCCAGGAGCCAGATTCCCCGGGACCAGGCAACCCCCCCGGAGAAGGGAGCCCCCGGTCGATCTTATGTTGGTCCGGGTCCCAGTCGCAGCAAGGTTTTGGGTGGGGCGGAATGGGGCGGGATGTGCGGTGGTGAGGTCGAGCCAACGCCCCTCCCTCCAGAGGAGCCAGGGCCAAGAGAAGCACTGGAGACTGATGCCCGAAGGACCAAGGAGGCCCCCGGACCACCCGCACTGAGCAGCAACCCACAGGCAGCCACCCACACCGAGGTCCCCAGCGAGCGACAGGCCCATGGATCCCGCACCACAGGCCACCGAGAGACATGAAACCCAGCAGGGCGCACCCGCCCCCCAGGAGCCGCCCCAGGCCCCCACCCGCAGGCACCAGAGCCCAGCTGTGCCCGAAAGCCACCGACACCGTCCCACTTGATAGAGAGGTACTTCCCAGCACAGAGTCCCAGCCATAAGGGGCCGGACCCCACCAGCCGCACCCAGCTTAAACTAATGATCCACCCCTTGTCCCCCCTCGTTATTCTGTATCTTTGATCCCCGACAAAGATACATTATCCCTTCACCGTGCCTAAGTGCAGTTCTAAGTGTGATGTGGTGCATTAAAACTGGGGAAAAACAGGTCGAGTGGGAGCCCTCCGACCCCCCCTCTCTCTGCCTGCCCCAGACAAGTGGATGTCATCGTGCTATAAAAACAGAGGGCAGGTGAGGCAGGTGAGAGGCGGGCAGAGAGGGGTCACAACCTAAACCAGATTATGCTCCCCCTCCCCCAGCACCCCAACCCCACCCTCCCAAGTTTGTGTATGTAGTGCAGTTAAAATTGGAGGACGAGAGGGGCGGGGGGGGCGAGGTATTCGATCCCCTACCACCCCCGACTCCAAGAACCCTAAATGTTGTGTGTGTGCCCGGGTGAAAATATATACAAGAGTGCAGTGTGTGAGTAGTGAGGTGCAAATTAAGAGGCTAGGCTAGTGAGGGCCAGCCCCGAACTGGCCAGGACAAAGTGGGGGCGTGGGAGCGGTGCCAAATGGCCCCCCGAACAGCAAGCCCCAGGACCCGCAGGCGATGACCCAGACGGGCCCCAGCGGCCAGGCGCGCCCACCAGGAACACACCTCCCAGCGGACCGCAGCACCAGAGCCACCGACCCAACACCCACTGAAGACCTGACCCAGGCAGACCACCCCCGGGACGCCGCTCCCCACGGGAGGATTGCAGGACCCCCCAGGGCCCCGGGCCAGCGAGTCCCCACGCCCACCCCAGGCCCGACCCACCGGGGGAGGCAGGACTGGCACCAGACGACACCCACCACGAGGAAACCCAGCCCCATAGCTGTTCCAGAAACCGCCCCACCCAGGACCAGGTACCCACACCAGCCGGAGCCCCCACCCGGAGGCAAGCCCAGCCCCAGCAGCAGACCCCCAGGCAGCAGGAGGCCCCCAGCCCCCCGCAAGGGGGAGAGGGAGGCAGGCGAGGAGGAAGGAGGAGGGAAGGGGCCGCAGGGCAGACAGCAGGAAGGAAGAAGTGCGGGCGCGCCGTGGAGGAATCCCCTACCCCAAAGCCCTGGGGCCGGCCAAGGTGCCACAGCGGGAGGCAGCCAGCGCCACCCCCAGACCCCGCCGACCACGCACAGATCCAGCAGCTCCGGGGCGCAGGAGGCAAGCCACAGAAAACTCCAGCACCTCACGAGGAGGCCGCCAGGCCAGTGGGCCCCACAGGGCAGTGGGTCAAGTCTGGGTACCTAGATGAAAAGATGTCCCCGACTACCATCACCAGAGTATACTCATCGCCTTGGGGTCCCAGGGAACTGTACTATTTTAAAGAGTAGAGGAGAGAGCTTGTGTATTGTATGTATGTGTGTGAGTGTGCGTGTGTGTGTGTGAAGGGTATTAGCTGGCAGAAAAGAAGAAATAAATAAGTAGATAAGGCGAGATGAGATTTAAGTACTTGTTGTTTTTAGGTGTGTAAAAAATCAATAAAAAGTTACCAGTGAGCTTGATGCTCTGCAGTGTTGTTGAGAGGAGAGGCCAGGTTTTCCAGGGAAATGTAGTCAGAGAGGAGATTTTTCCATTGGGTTAAATATAGGGAGTTCCTTGATTTCCAGTTTAAGAGGATTGTTTTCTTGGCGATGGCTAAGGCCAAAAGAAGGAGTCTGTTTTTACTTGTATTAAAGTTAAGTGAAGATACATCACCAAGTAAGCAGAGTGAGGGAGATAATGGGATGTGGCTTTCCAGAAAGAGGGACAGGGACTCTGTGACTTTTCCAGAACTGTCTAACGGGTGCGCATTGCCAGGTGGCGTGAATATAGGTGTTAAGACAGTTCTGTGTGCAATATGGACATATTTCTGACCTGAAACCCATTTAGACAATTTTTGTGCAGTGTAGTGAGTTCTCTGAAGGACTTTATGCTGTATGAGTTGAAGGTTTGCGTTTTTAGTCATAAAATAAATGTTTTTTAAGATTGTAGCCCAGAAGTCGGCATCAGGAGCAATAGAGAGATCTTCTTCCCATTTATTAGAGGGTAATGCTATGGATTTGTCAGTCTTTAGTATTATTATTTTATATACCTTGGAAAGAAGTTTTTTTGGAGAGAGGATGTTAAAAAGCTCCTCGGTTGAAAGAGGAAGAGACAAATTGATGGTTCTCATATTAATCTTGTATTGGATAGATGTTTTGACTTGTAAATATAGTAGGAAGCTATTGTTCCCGATGCCAAACTCCTGGACCAGGTGGTTGAATGGGACCAGGGTGTTATTGTGAAAAATATGTTTAAGATGTGTGATGCCTTTTTCAGCCCACGCATTCAGGTTAAGTGGTTTTTTATCACTTAGAAAATCAGGGTTATGCCAGATTGGAGTTAAATTGGATGGTGCAAGGCTAGAGTTTGTGACTTTGTGGAATTTCCACCAGGCTGTCAGTGTTGAAGCTATTGTTCCTGCATTGAAACAAGGGTGATGCTTGATGGTTTGACTGAGGAATGGGAGGTCTGAAATAGTTATGTTTTCACAGATAGTTTGTTCTATATCTAACCAGCTGATATCTGATTGAGTTGGATGTGTCCATTTGTATATATACTGCAGTTGATTTGCCAGAGAGTAGTCTTGGATGTGTGGGGCATCTAGACCTCCTTGCAATTTTGGTTTTTGTAGGGTTGTAAGTTTGATCCTTGGTGTTTTGTTTTTCCAATAAAATTTAGTGAACATCTAAAGCTTTGAACCAAGTGAGAGTTGGATGAATTGGAATCATTGAAAAAAGGTTATTTATTTTTGGAAGTACTGTCATTTTAATGGTTGCTATTCTTCCCACAATGGATAGTGGTAAGTTCATCCAGCGCTGGAGGTCATTGTCTATTGTTTTAAGCAAAGGGGTGAAATTTAGTCCGATCAACTCTGACAGCCTGGAGGAGATATTAATGCCCAGGTATGTGATGTGCCCTGAACATAAGGGGATAGGTGATATATGACGTGCTACATCCCATCTGGTGTTATGTAATGGAAGAATAGAGGATTCGTTCCAGTTTATTGAGTAATCTGAAATCTTGGAGAATGATTCAATGAGATTTACTGTTTCCTGCAGAGATGACTGAGGGTCTTGTAAAAACAGTAAGATGTCGTCAGCATACAAACTAATCTTATGTTGAATTTGGGATGTTTGAATTCCCTCGATGTGGATGTTCTGGCGTATGGCTGCTGCTAAAGGCTCTATAAAGATGGTGAATAGCGACGGAGAGAGTGGGCATCCCTGCCTCGTCCCCCTGTGCACTGTGAAACTTTGTGAGGTTAATCCGTTAGTGGTGACAGGAGCTGAAGGAGCAGTGTACAGAATCTTGATCCAGTGAATAAATGAATCCCCGAAGCCAAATTTTCTTAGAGTAGTGAAGAGAGTTTTCCAGTTTACTCTGTCAAAAGCTTTTTCTGCATCTAATGTTGCTATGATGGTTTCTTCCCATTGTAATGATGAGTAATGGATTAAGTTGAACAATCTACATGTGTTACTGGATGACTGTCTACCTTTGATAAAGCCGGTTTGATCGTGGTGGATTAAAGAAGGAGTTATTTTTTCTATCCTGTGTGCTAAGGCTTTACTGATGATTTTTATATCTACATTGATTAAAGAGATTGGACGATAGTTTGATGGAAGCGTTGGATCTTTATTAGGTTTTTGGATGAGTGAAATTTCAGCTGTATTCATATGTGTTGGAAATCTAGACTTTAATTTTATTTCAATTATTGCTCTCATAAAGAGAGGAGACAGAATAGGCCAGAAGTGTTTATAGAATTCAGCAGGGAAGCCATCAGGACCTGGTGCTTTGTTGTTTGGCATGAGGCGTAGGGCTGTAGAGAGTTCTGTTTCTGTTATTGGTGAATGTAGTGCTTTGGATTGTTCTGGAACAATCTTTGGAAGTTCAATGTTGTTCAGAAAAGAGTCTATGTCTTCCTGTCTTGGTGCATTTGTAGATGAGCAAAGGTTGGCGTAAAATTTTTTACATATTTCATTTATTTCCCGTGGTGAATTGGTAGGCTTCCCTGATGAGTCTTTAATAGTTGCGATAGTTGTTCTCTCTTTATTTTGTTTAATCAGATTTGCTAAATATTTACCAGATTTATTGTTATGATGGAAGTTTTCTTGTCTGAGTCTCTGAATTAAAAACTGGGCTCTCTTATTTAAGATCTCATTCAGTTGGAACTGATATTTTGTTAGTTCTTTCTGTGTTTCTTCTGTTGGGTTGCTTGCATTCAGCGTATCTTGTAGCTTTATTTTTTGTTCTAGTTTCACTTCGTATTCCCTTTCCTTTTTCTTCTTATGACAGAGAATGATATGATATTACCTCATAGAACTGCCTTACCTGTTTCCCACAGAGTGGTGGGTGATGTCTCCGGGGAGTCATTTATTTCAAGGAAGGAAGCCCACTCTCTGAGATAGCTGTCAAATTCTGGGTCTTTAAGAAGAGATGAGTTAAAACGCCATTTAGTGATGCGTTTGGGTTGGTTAATAGGATTCCACCTGAGTGTTACTGGGGCATGATCACTAATGATTATGGGGTGAATTTTTGAATCAGAGATCTGTGATATAATTGAGTTGCTGGTCAGAAAGAGGTCAATGCGTGAGTAGGAGTGGTGAACTGGTGAGTAGAATGAATATTCTCTGGCAGATTGGTGCTGTAGTCCCCAGCCATCGCCAAGACTGAGATCACTCATGAACTGTTTTATGGTATTAGTAGATTGCCAGGTGCGGTTAGTTTTTACTCTATTAGATTTATCAAGTGTTGGGTTAATAGTTGTGTTGAAATCGCCTCCTATAATTACTGGGCCATTGGAAACATTTGATGAGGAATGAAAGAAGTTATAAAAGAAGGAAGGATCATCATTGTTTTGGCCGTAGATATTGCCAATTGTTACCGGACTATTGTTAATTGAAATACTAATGACTATAAAATGTCCTTCAGGGTCTGTAATGGTTGTGTTATGGACAAATGAGATTTTTTTATTTATCAATATGCATACACCTCTTTGTTTAGAGTTATAAGGGGCTGAAAATCTGTGAGAGAACTGTGCTGATTCTAATTTGTCATGGTCTGAATCCGAGAGGTGTGTTTCCTGTAACAAGCAAATATCTGCTTTTAGATCATTTAGGTGATTAAATATTTTAGTTCTTTTTGTCTGGGAGCCAATACCTCTGATGTTCCAGGTTACAAATGTTATTGATGCCATGTTGAATGGGTTAATAATTGTAGGTGAGTGATATGAATAATGATTCTATGTGAATGTGTATGTGTGTTGGCTGCTTTGAGAGCGTTGTCTGATGTGCACAGCAGGACCTGTAATACAGGACAGAGCAGAGCAAACAAAAGCACAAACAACAAAATAAACAGCGGGGGGGGGGGGACACAAATAACAACAAGACAAGCAACAGAGCAAAATGCCATAACAGTGCAGGGTGCTGAGACCAGTGCGCGAGAAAAATAAATTATATATATATATCTTCCAAGTTTGTTTCAATATATATACAAGCCGAGAGAGAGAGAGAGAGAGAGAGAGAGGGGATAGAGGTGCGTATGTTTCAACTGAGATATGGAAGGAGGCAGAGGGAGGGCATACAAAAGATGGAGTGTGAGGGGAGTGTGAGAGAAAGAGAGAGAAAGAGAGAGAAAAAGAGAAAGTGTGGGGGGGGTGAGTGTGGATGGGGGGGGATGTGAGTAACGTGGGGAGAGGTGTGTGTGTGTGTGTGAGCGGAGGGGGTTCAGAAAAGGCAGGGGGTGATGTTCTTATCCCTAAACAACTGACCATCAATGTATAATTTGTCAACTGAAAGGACTGCTCTCTTACCTTCGCTGATTTTCTGTTTGCGGATGGAGAGCAGTACCTTCTGTCTGCGGACGATTTCAGGTGGATACTGGTCATTGAGCCCGTAGTCCGTCCCTCTCAGCTGCCTGCCCTGTCGCTGTACCAGCTCCTTCTGCTTAAAATGTTCGAATTTGGCGACGATGGGCCGGGGTCGGGTGGGGTTGACTTGCTTCTGTCCCATGCGGTGAACTCGGTGGAATGTGATGTTGCTGACAGTGTCCGGGGGAAGTTTTAGGCGTCTAACCATGAAGTCCTTGATTAACTTTTCAGGTTCGTCAGTGGGGGATTCGGGGATACCAGCTCATTTTCAAGGGAAAGGGGTAAGACAGCTTCTCACAATAACTTGAGGAAAAATAATCAGTTTGTTATGAGTGGTATAAATTAAACCATCTTTCTTTTTTATTCTGTTTTAGAACACACCACAAGCAGCTCCTTGTCCTGTCCTTGAAGTCTCCTCAGAACACCAGTTTTGTGTGCCAACAGGTAGGAATTCTACGAAGTGATCCTCTGTTTACTCTGACTCATTTTACAATGTTTCACAATTAATTAGGGCCCGACCGACGAGGATTTTTGAGACTTAAAGCTGTTTCACACTGAAAAAAAGTTAAGGCCCACTGATTGAAGCAGTTCAGTGTTTCCTATTAACGAATCAAACTATGGCTGCCCTGTGTCTCAAAGGTCCAAAGTTTCATCCTCACTTCCTCCACTTGTGTCATTCACTGGCGTCTTAAAAACTCTACCATGATCCTTGATTTTATGACATTCTTGTTCAGTATTTTGTGCTTCAAACTCACATCAAACACTTTTTTAATCCCAGCTTTATGACAGCTTTTCACATCTATACTCAGTGACTGTTTTCAGCTCTGTCTTTTTTCTGCTGTCATTAAACTCTGATGATGTGAAGTTTCAGAGAAGTCTGAGCCGCTGCAGCGTCCAATCAGTGATAGAGATCCCGTGTGGGGGCGTGTCTGTCAGTGAGAAAACTTCTGTGAAGCCTGCTATTTTGTGCGTCTCAACGCGTTAAACTGCAGTCTCCTCTGTCCTCTCTCCTCTGCGACACCGGAACTACTTTCTGAGCAGCCATATTGAAGGACGTCCCAATGTGTTAACTGTGCTCGGAGGAGAGAGGAGACTGATTGGAGGAGAGATAATTGAGGAGACCAGAGAAATGGTTTTGCAGAAGTCTTTTCACTGACTTCACTGACTGTCTTTTCACTCACATTTCCTTCCATCTCTACCATGCATCTCTGGTGGGCGGGACTAAGACACAAGTGAACGACGCAAGTGGAGGAAATGGGAATGAAAGTTTGGAGCTTTGAGACGCAGCCCCGTGTCTCCTTGATTATTGCTCCTCCGATCAGTCTCCTCTCTCCTCTGAGCACAATTAACGCTTTGGAACGTCCTCCAATATGGCTGCTCAGAAAGTACTTTCGGTGTCGCAGAGGAGAGAGGAGACTGCAATCTAACACTGTCATCCCATTTCATCACCAAATTAGTTTGATCACGTATTTATTTGAGGTTTTTGATTTAGCTCTCAAAGTGCGCCAGATTGATGCATTTTAATTTAAAATGTTCACAATTTTCTCCTGGGGGAGGGGGGGGGGGGATGCCCCCAGACCCCCTACAGGGTTGGTGAAATCCCCCCATAGTTTCCCAAAATCCTGTGGGAAACACTGCAGTTTTTTTATTGATATGTTGACAATAGTGGTTCCATGTGCATTTGTATTTTCATTTTTTCTGCTAAATGTTTAAGTCTCTCTGCTGCTTTTGTGACAAGAAATGACTGTCTCACTACTGATTATTTTTGTTCCAGCTTCATACATTCACTCTATACTGGCTATTTGCTGTCAAGACACAAATTCTATCTTGAACAAATGGCCACCAATGCACCTATCCAGTAGGTTGTACGCAGTCAATGAGAAAGTTGAATTTCAGTGGGTTTTATGCTTTGTTTGTTTAATTCAAGCAATGTAATTCAACAACAAAGGGTTTTACTGCTTCTCCCATTGTTCTGGTAAAAAACCTGTCCCTTCCAGGTGCATCATTCCCCAAATGACACACCTGCACCTATCTGTCATCAGTGCTTGGCACAGTGTCTAGTGCCCCCTGCTGTCACAAAGAAACAATTACAACAAAAACCCATAACCTGTTGAAATAGCTCTGACACACATTACATTCATTAGTTTACTGCCGTAATGGTCAGATCATCTTGTGTTTCATCACTCATCTATTATTATTTCAGCTGTGGACATCGCATGATGTGTGTGCAGGAGCACAATGTCATTATCTGGTCGTTTTTTTCTTCTAAAAATCCTTCTTCCCGCCCAAATACAGATCCCTCAGTTACAATACATGATTTTTCTGACTGATTTAACAATTATCGATGCATCGGTCAAGACCTACTATTAATCTGCTATGCCTGCCTATTGTTGTGTCTCACAGCAGTTACCAAGGAGATCCTTGTTGAACTGAAGTCCATCAGAGAGCAGCAGCTGCACAGACTGGTGCATCTCTAAAAAATCTCCAGCACTCAAACTGTCCCAGACATCCCGTCAGATCCTACACATTTTGGGCTCCCCCTTTCAACTATTGAGGAGCTACACCATTTGGAGGAGATGTTAAGGAACCCAGAGGAGAAGAAGAACTTGGTGAGTTAAATTATGCAGTAATCGGATCAGTCCTAAAAGTCAGTCATTACTATAGAGCACACCAGTACAGCTTGATTATTTCTGATAAGAGGAGAAATGTCTAATATATGAACTTTTCTTGAGTATTATTTTTGGTGGAAACATAGTACTTCACTCCACTATATTCAACAGACAAATATTGTCCTTTTGACTCCACTACATTTCCATGAATGTTCTTGTTACTCAATATTTGCTCTGAAGTCAGCTGATGAATTTTTTTGTTCTAAATTCCAAAAATTTTCTTAAAATCTGGTGTATAAGACAGACTCTTACTAGAAGAAGGAGAAGGTGATAAGGAGGATGGAAGATTAAGGAGGGAAGAAGAGGAAGGGAGGAAAACAAGAAGAGTGGATTGAGTAGATGAGCAGATTTGATGTCAGATTTTATTTATGCCTCTGGAGTTAATGGTTTCCTTGGTAACCTGCTCTTTGGGTTCCTTGATTGCTGCACCTGTTTAACTTATATCTGAGACAGAGGGTTAGCAATTGGATTTATAGTGAAAACAAAGGTCTGAATCTCCTGTCGCTGTGCCAAAACCATGATATTAGAGAAAGAATTGCATTGTGAGCATTCTAAAACTCTGATGAACACGGTGATGTGTTTTACACAAGGGGGCAACATCTGGTTTCGAGAGATGAAGCCTGTAGATCGACCATATAGCAACAGAGGTGGAGAGAAAGGAAGTTTGTCAGCTGAAAAGGGGCGCTAATTAGTCTGAAAACCACATCTGTAAGGAAATCACTGCAGCTGTACACAGCGTGGTTGTGACAAACCAGGCTACAGCAGAATTTAAACATTTAATCTACATACCCTTCATTTACGTTAATGAATTAATCCATGATGTTTAACTATTAGAAGGCTCTAAATAATTGATTATTTCTGTCCAGGTCCAGAAACGTGGAAAGATCGCTGTTAAAATGTTTTTCAGCTCTGATAGAAGCTTCAGTCAGACTCCAGCCTGAACCTGAACCAGAACCTGAACCTGTCACAGACTGAGGAGACAGTGGATCTTTTACTGGGTCTGTGTCAGTTTACAGATGATAAAACATTTTCAATAGCCAGGACTGCAAACTGGTTGACATACTAATTGATTTCATTACATTTATTTGTGGTCATTTTGTAGCCCGGCCAAGAAGTGCATCGCTTGTGCACAATTAGGCACAGATAAACCGGAATGTTGTAATTATTTATACCACCAAACGAGCCGAGACTGAATGAAAGAATGTCCTCCATCTCAGCTGTCCAACGCACCCGTACACTCTGCTCCTTTGTGGTCGCTATTTACATCTCTGATAACTTCAGACCATTTCCACTCCCTCGTGTGGTGTAATCTGTTGGTATTACAATGTGCTCTTATTTTGAAGGAGACATATTCCTAACAGGAAGTGTTGAGTTAACGAGCATACTACAGAGAGATTGCCATGTAGGTGAAGCAGCAATAAACGGCACTCATAAATGCTAAATGACCACTCTGTGGGAATCACAACACCTTGTAGGTGGCTGTCTCTGATTGGCTATTATCATCCTCAGTGAATATGAGTGGCGTAATCATCTCGATAAATATCAAACGCGTTTGGGAATTATCGGGGTGGCTCCAACATGTCTGTGAGACGATCTGGAGCCTTAAGATTGATCCGTCACCTGCTCACACTAGAAGATAATCTGGGCTGAAGGTCGGGGCCGACTTTGGTCCCTGACCAGATTTCTCCCCGATCGTCAGGAGAACTGTATCGGGGTCAAATCGGCCCGAGAATCCTGTAGTGGGAGCCAGGCTTTACACTCTTCTCCCCTTCTCTTGCTTCTTGCCTCCTCCCTCTACTTCTCTTTCCCTTTTCTTCCCTCCTTTCCTTCTTCCCCTTTCTTCTTCTTCTTCTCCCCCCCAGTCTCCTTCTTCTTGTCCCCTTCTTTTTCTTCTCACCTTCTTCTTCCCTTCTCTTTCTTTTCCTCCACTTTTCCTTATTTCACTCCTTCACTCTTCTTCCAACACTTTTTAATTCACATTTCTTCATTTTCTGATTTGTTTGACTACTTGAGGAATTTTTATATTTGTGTTTTTCAGCTTTGTTTAACTACTTTCAGCAAATTTATTTTACATTTCCTCATTTTTATTGTTCTCTTCCTCTTCTACCTTTTTCTTCATCTTCTACAATTTCTACTTCTACTACTACTACTACTACTACTAATACTACTTCCTCTTCTACTTCTATGTTTTGTTCCACTCCTGTTACTATACTTCTTCTACTTTTTCTCTATCTTTTCATTAGTTTCACATGTTCATGCACATTTCCTCATTTTCATTCTTCAGCTTTAGCATTTCAACACATTTGCTGCAAGGAAATGCAACTTCTCCAGTAATAACGCTGTCAATCAAGGTCGCTAGGCAACAGGTGCAGCTTTTTGGGTAGGGGCAGGAACAGCTTAGTTAGTCAATGGGGAATCCAATGTTGGTCAGGCTGTGAAGCAACACTCTCCACTTTGTGCGGTGCATGGAGCATGCAGCCTGTGTGTGCGTGTGAATTTCTGTTTTGGTCAAGAGAAGGTAAATCAGCTGTTCCTATTGCTGCCTTCATTTGATCATTGGGTCTTTGTCTTACTGTTTGTTACGTTTATGTTCTGATAACCCTTTTCCCTGAACAACAGGTTAAAGGTTTTGTGGAAATGATCATCTTCAGTTCAGTTTTATGTCTGAATGTGTTTTGTGCATGTATACATGATCAGAAATGAATAAACTAAACTAAACTTGGAATATCCCAGGACTTCTCACTTGGACAGTCAATAGTGGCTTTAACCAGACCCCACACCCTTAGGAACATAGCAACCCCTTGCTTTGTTGTGTAAATACTTAATGAGGTACATGTGTTTTGTTTTAGACTGTACTTCTTGCCATCGTCGGAGGCCTGTCTCTCAAAGACACTGTGGGGCGGGTCCTTAAGAGAACTATGAAGACGTCACTGGCAAGACAAATTAACTGGAGTGGGGCAAACCAAAAGCCTGCATTCAAAGGCCTCATGTTGAAAAATGTGGTTTTGGGTGAGTGCAATGTGGATGACAACCAAGTGACGTTTTGGTGGTTGCTAAGTTACATCATATGGTTATGTCCTCTGTCTTGTGTTTTATTAGACGCAGTTCGTAGGAATGTCATGACAAGGGAAGCAACAGATCGCGAAATAGAGTGACTTATCACCAGGTGACTGCAGCTGGCCTCTGATCACGATGGTGGCCGCAGCCAGAGGGCAAACAGGAACCATCAGACACCTTCATAGGCAGTGCCTCATGGAACTTTTTGCATCCTGTGTGTTTATATATGTTGCCATAGTTCTAATGGTTTTGCAGCTGTTAGATTCCATAAAATAACCATTAAATTTGCAAAAAACTGTCCCTGTTTACTTGGTGGTTTCCCTTTTGTTGTATAAAAAAGATGGATTTAAACTTTAATTTAATATTATTGGCTTAATTGTGATTTAATTTAACTTTGACTATAAATTATTATAGTGTTACAGTGTAAAACTCCACCAACACAGAAATGCTTGAGGGTTGTGCATTCGTGTAGGACAGAAAACTGAATGAATGAATGAATGAATGCTTTATTGTGAACATGTGCAAAACAAACAAACAAAACTAATGAGAATAGTTGAGACAACAATAATAATATTAACCCAACATGTCCGAAAAGGAGTAGGATGAAGAGTAAGCTTATTTAAACCTACCCCTTCTCCACTACGCAATTAACAGGCAGTCTTTGCCAAACATACATACTAACATATACATATTTACAAGAACCAGAAAATAGACAGAGTAAAAATAAATAAATACATAAATCATTTATGAAAACACCCAGTTGCTAAAGCTCCTCTTCCTCCCTGTACCTCATGAAAACCATGTTTTTGTACTGCTTTTTAAACTGGGTCATGATTGGACATTGTTTGAGCTCCACACCCAACCTGCTCCACAGCCTCACTCCACAAACAGAAACACAAAAGCTTTTTAATGTTGTACGTACCCACTGATGTTTTAAATTGAGCTCCCCCCTCAGGTTATAACCAACATCTCTGTTAAAAAACAATTTTTGAATATTTCCAGGAAGTAGATTGCTATTGCTTTATACATGATTTGTGCTGTTTGAAAGTAAACCAGGTCAGTGAATTTTAATGTTTTTGACTTTAAGAATAGTGACTTTGTGTGACCTCTATAACCAGTATTGTGAATAATTCTAATGGCTCTTTTCTGCCGTATGGATAGTGAGTGTGTTGTACATTTGTAAGTATTGCCCCAGACCTCTTCACAGTAATGTAAATATGGTAAAATCAGTGAACCGTAGAGAATGTGGAGTGATTTGTAGTCCAGGATGTGTTTTGCTTTGGTCAGTACTGAAATGCTTCTGGACAGTTTACTTTGTACATGTTTTATGTGAGACTTCCAGTTTATTTTATCATCAATTATAACCCCAAGAAACTTATTTTCATATACTCTTTCAATATCAACCCCAGCTGCTTGTATCTGTAATTGTGTATTTTTATTGTGATTGCCAAATGTCATGAATTTGGTTTTACTTAAGTATAATGATTATTTGTTTCCGTCAAACCACATTTTCAGTTTGCACAATTCAGTACTGATCCTCCCCAGTAGTTTGTGTAAATCCCTCCCAGAACAAAAAATATTTGTGTCATCTGCAAACAATACTAATTTTAATATTTTTGAAACTTTGCATATGTCATTTATATAAATTACAAATAGTTTTGGACCTAATACTGACCCCTGGGGGACACCACAAGCAATGTCCAAGCATGATGATGAATAGTCCCCCAATTTCACAAATTGTTTCCTGTTGCTTAAACAACTTCTCACCCAGTGCAACACCAAGCCAATAATCCCATACCGTTCAAGTTTATTGATTAAAATGTCATGATTGTGTCCAAAGCTTTTTTTAGGTCTATGAATACTCCAATTGAATGCAATTTGTGATCTATAGCGTTTGTGATCTCCTCAATTGACTCTGTTAATGCCGGTGATGTTAAACTGTTAGCTCTAAATCCGTATTGACTGTCAGAAAGAAATTTATGTTTGTCTATGGATTTATCTAATCTATTATTGAGTAGTTTTTCTAGAATTTGGAGAATTGTGGAAGCAAAGAAACAGGCCTGTAATTTGTGAAGTGGTGTCTATCCCCAGTTTTACAAAGTGGGACAACTTTAGCTATTTTCATTTTATTAGGAAAATTGCTGGTTTGTAATGATAAGTTACAGATGTATGTTAGTGGTTCTGAAATCTCCTCAATGACCTTTTTTACAACTTTCATATCAATTTCGTTAGAATCAGTAGACGTTTTGTTTTTACATTTCAACTAAAGAGGTCCTGACCACTACATGCTGATCCTGGAGCTGTCTGAGGATCTCAGATTCATGCCTGCAGTCTCACTCTTCCGGGCTTCCCTACTCGGGCCAAGTGACAGCTGAGCGCTCGCACAGCAATCGGACCTAGATTCAAACCGAGTCTCAGCCAAATGTTTTAGCCGTAATCGCGCCGCCTTCGGCCCGCACAATTTTTGCTGACTAGGTATAGGAAAGTTGCCATTGTAGCACTAATGAAGTGTAATAAGTGACTCATTTAGGACAGTTGCCATAGTAACACTAATGAAGTGAAATTAGTGACTCTTTTAGGAAAGTTGCCAAAGTAACACTGCACCTGCCCTGCGCCGCGCCAATGGGGTGTGTCCAGGGCATTTTCCAAGTTTCATGCACAGCGCAGTCTGGCGCAGGGAGGTGCACCCACGCCTCCGTCGCTCCCAGTGGCGCAAGTCGCAGAGAGGGAGGAGAGAAGGCGTGAGAGGGTTTAACACAGTCGAGTACAATTTTCACCAATCAAATGAACGCCTCTCTCCGCCTTTAAATGCGCCCCGGGCGAGGCGCAGCAACAATTTCACCTCGGTGGAGAAGAAGGTCAGAGCCGCTGTCACTATTGCAGCAACTAGGAGAGCGCAGAGGCCACCGGGCTGCACATAGAAGGCCACGATGCGTGTCACCGTGTGGACCACCTCGCGGGACAGATGTAATCTGTTCCTGTGTCATGAATAGGAGTACAAAATTAAGTGATAATTACATTTAAACACATCAGCAGGCTAATCCATTCATCATGCTCGGGATCCACCTGCATTCCTGGTATGTCATCGCTAAATAGCAGAACCTTTGGTAAAATATTCCCCCGGATATCTCCTCCTCATCCTCCTTGCAATAATGTACTCCATCTTTTTAGATCAAGTTACGAATAAAGATGAAAACAGAGAAATATGGGAAATCCCAGGTAAATCCTTAAGACACCGAGTGACTTACATTTATTCAGCGAGCGTCTCTGTCTTTTTTCTTTTCTTTTGAATTTCATGAGATGAGAGAAGCCGGATACTCCATATCGGATGATGTGGCTGTTTGTGGTTGGCTTGAGAGATGTGAAGTCATTAGTTATGACAAACGTCTCTGATCTGACATCAGATGTGACGGGACAATTAATATAGATACAAATGTATATGCTGGTTCAGACGGTTACATTAAATAGTGGTTGCTGTGATTGTTTATTGCATTGAAATGTGCCTGACACTGTGGACACCTGCCTGTGAGGTTTTGGTGACGAGTGCGCACAGCGCGCCTGTCAGCCAAATTACAACTGCCCAGGGTGCGCCTCGTCTGCACCTTGAGAATAGACCAGGTTGGAGTTAGCGGGCTTTCAGCGCACCTTCCGCACAGTTTTTTTGCATGAAATTGTCACTGCGCCAGCTGAATCTTTCGACACCTCCCCCTGGTGCGCTGTCACACCCATCTCGGCGCAGCCGGTCTACCAAATTGCCAAATTGGTTGCGCATGGCGGTGCTCTGGACAAAATTACGACTGCGCGGGGTGCACCAGGCTGCGCCACCCTGCACCAACCTGAGTTGCGCCAGGAAATTAGAGCCCAAGACGTCATCTGGATGTTGTTTTTTGGGCTAAATGTGGTAGGTCCGTCATTGCCTTGATTTAACCCAAAAATAAATGTTGAAAATCGGGCTGCATTTTGTCCGTCTGACTTGGTTCAAATTTACCCTGAAAACAGACGTTGAATATTGGACAGAGTTTAGTCAGTCTGATTTGGTCCAAATTTAGCCCGAAAACAGACATTGAAAATTGGGCAGAGTTTAGTCCATCGGACTTGGTCCAAATATAGTCCAAAAATAGACATTGAATATTGGGCAGAGTTTAGTCCATCTGACTTGGTCCAAATATAGTCCAAAAATAGATTTTGAATATTGGGCCGTGTTTAGTCCGTCAGACTTGGTCCAAATTTAGCCCAAATATAGATGTTGAAAAATAGGCATAGTTTTGTCAGTCTGATTTGGTCCAAATATAGCCCAAATATATGTTGAAAGTTGGGTTGCATGTAGTCCGTCGTATTTGGTCCAAATTTAGCCCAAAATTAAATTGGACTGCATTTAGTTAAAATATACTCCAAAAACAGACGCTGGCACACCTGTGTTGTCTGTGTTTGGGCCTGTGCCCCTGTAAAGCTGCAGGCCCTAGCAATGGCCCTGATTCAGCCTGTCTGATTTGGTCTAAATTTAACCCCAAAATAGACATTGGGATTTGGGCTGTGTTGCATCCGTACATCTGATTTGGACCAACTGAGCATAAGATGGAGATCTTTTTCGGACCACATGTAACACAATTTGGTTTCAGTTCACCATAATACTTCCTCCTGCATAACTTTGACCTACTCTCATAATTTATGAAAACTTCCTCGACCATCGTAGTAACAAAATCAAAAGACCACTTCTCTTCTGGGTCCAGTGTAGCACTGTATGTAATGGGGGATGTTGCACATTCGTTATTTTTTGGGTCCTAAATAAAATGAATGAGCAACGGTCAAAATGTCTCAGGTTGGAAAATTAATATTGCTTACTAATTTAAGAAAGAACATTGGTCCTACAGAAAGGCCACACAAAGGGACAACTCAGATTTCAGGGAGGAGATGAGGTGTCAAAAAATAGGAGAAAAGTGCTTCACTGACAAGTTCAGCATAAATAACAATCTGTATTTCTCTTTAAACTGCTTCACATGTGTTTTGTCTTTTATCTTATCTTTGTTCTTATATTTTTTACAATGACCTTGGGTGTCTTGAAAGACGCTTTCAAGTAAAATGTATACTATTATTATTATTATTTTTTTTTTTTATTATTATTTTTATTATTATTATTATCTGTAAATTAAAGATGAGATACTTTAGAACTCCATTCCAAGTTAAAAAATCTGACAAAATAGAACAAATTTATTTTGGGAGAATTACCTGCAGAAAGGGGTATGTAATGACATCACATGAATATTGGCCCACAGTCAGCTGTGATCCAGCCCCCCGCAACAGTAGGAATGAATTAATACTATGTATACTTTTGCTGAATATCTGCAAATGATTTATACATTTACTTATTTAAAATCTTTATATTTTACGTTTTAGTTTTAGATATCGCATATCAAATCTGGTGACGTAGTTTGTCCAAGGGGTGTTGCCGTCTATGATGGCTGATGATGACAGGCACGACTGCGCATGCATCACTCAAATCGGGTAACTCGTCATAAACGAAGTTAACTGGCTCAGAAGAAGTGGGAGAGCGACGGATAGAATCGCACTGTAAGTATCAGGTTCTAATAATTTGTAATACAAAACGTGTGCTTGACTGAATTTTTCTATCTTGTTAACCTTAGTGCGCTAATGAATGCTAATCGAGAATGTAACGTGCTAAAGTTAAATGCTTTGGAGTCTGTCGGTGTGTTTTAGCAGGTTAGCTGCAAGCGCAATATCGTTCATACTGCAGTGAAATGCAACCCTCCATTTTTTAAAATCTGACCTGGGTGGCTTTCAGAGGTAGTAGCCATATGAACAGTCGCGTTTAATATACTTAAGTCACTCCTGACTCGGGATTGGTATTGTAATGATTATGGTGTTGATGTTCATGTTGTCATGCAAGGGTTAACTTTTCATGAGTAGGGGAGGGGGGGCCAAGGGAGCATGTATGTGTGTGTGAGTGAGAGAGAGGGACAAGACGGCATGGCGCTGGCTGAGAGACGGTGGCTTACTTTACCCCTCCTGCGAGTTCAGTGTGAGTTATAGCTGTGACAATAACTCTTGTTGCCTGTTGCTGCTAAATAAAGGACCTGAAAGAGAATTGAGGCCTCCGGCTTGACTTCCCAGCAGTTAGGGGCATTAGAGTATTTTTTGTTGAGAATGACCTTTTCCCTGGTCCCTGTTCCCTGGCCCTGGTGATTTTAAACAATATTAAGTAAAACTACACAATCACCGCGCACACAAATTAGAGAGGGGCTCAGGCGGGCTCGCGCGTCGGACTGTATGGCGTCTTTGATACAATTGTAGAAAACCGTAAATGCTAGCTGAAAAGTAATGATGTGGAGCAACAGATGGAGTTACTGAACACGTACACGGTCTTTTTTTGTTTGTTTTTTTCTGAATAGTGACCGAGTTAATTTGAAAATAGCTGTTTAAGCCAGTGAAAGTCAATATTGCCGCTTATGGAGCGGATAAACGGTTCCCACGTCAATTAAGGGCTGCCATTTCACTTTAGAACGAGCTTGGTGCTCAATCTTGGATTCATACGAATCCAAAGAAGTATGGCTACATTCTTGGAAAAGATTGTTCGCCTGTAATGTATCGTTTGGGCATGATGGCGAGTTAATCAGAATTAATCAGAAAAATTTCAGGCGGCTTTGCTCCTCTCATCCACTCTAAGCCTCTGACGTCACACACTCTAGCAGGGCATTTCAACCCAGGGGATTTTGAAGACTTGCCTATCGAAAACCGTAAATCCCACCCTCACACCAAACACATTCCTGCAGAGTTCTGTTCTATGCTGTGCTGTAAATGACAGTTTGCACTTAAGTGAAACTTTTTCAAATAGTGAGGTGCATCCTATATTACTTGTGTCGGACCTCCAACCCTCGTAGACTCCCTCCAAGACAGAGAGCTGATATCTCCAATAGAATTGTTGGGTTGAGGAATGCAATGGTTAGTGATGTAGCCAGGAAGCCTAGATCCTTTCATGACTTGGACAGATGGAAAGCCACAGAGTTTCGGCAATTTTTGCTGTACACTGGACCTGTGGTGCTCCGTGGAATTGTGGACCCAGATTAGTACCACCACTTCCTCTACCTTACAGTTGGAATGTCGATCCTCCTCACAGCAGATTGTGATAGAAGAAACCAGCTTCTGCCTTATGCAGCTGAGATCCTCAACCATTTTGTAGCGCTGAGGTGTATGGAGGCAAATTCACTGTCTACAATGTGCATGCTCTAAAACACCTCCAGGAAGATGTTGCAAACTTTGATTGCTCATTAAATGAAATATCTGCTTTTCCCTTTGAGAACCATCTTCAAAGAATCAAAAAGCTTGTGAAGACCAGCCATAACGCATTGGTGCAAGTGGCAAAGCGTACGGCAGAAAGAGTGTTCACAAAAAAGTAAGAAACTGAAGCAAAGGCCACTGCCGTCTGTGTCGGGAGAGGCAGCTGCTTCCTGCTCAAGGACAACAGTGTTGCATTCGTAAAAGAAAAAAGAGCTGATGGCACATTGGTTTGCAATGTGATTCCAGACTGTGGAACTTCCAACCTCTTTGAGAGACCTTGCCAGTCAAAGCTCCTGAACATTGCATTTATTGGCAGTATCCACAGCATGGCTAAAATACAGCTACTACAAAGCCAGGACTTGAAAAGGAAAGCTGTGTGTCTACCACACAATGTAGGATATGCCATCTTCCCTTTACTGCATGAAATTGAGTGAATCGTTGAACTACTCCCAAATAACACTTCTTTTTCTTTTTTTTTCTTATACACTTACCGTTCTCCTTGCATATGTTACAGACAATGGTTTATGCAAGAGCTGCTTGGCTTGAGGATGACAAACAGTTTGAAGGTGTCATCCCAAAAAACTGGATACAGGAAGAAAGAAATGCTGTGCGATGGCCAAGGAAAAGTGTGCATTTAGCACATAAAAACAAGATGGACCCAGAGGATGACTGGAAAACGTTCCCACTGGTGAAAATAAAGACAATATCAGGTATGGCATTTAAATGTTTTATGAAGCATAAAAAACTACTGCTGGAAAACAGACGATTCAAAGTTTGTTTTTGCATTTGCTGTGTCTTAACTTTGGTCATGTCTTTTTTTAGACAATGTGAAAGATTGTGAAGATTATAACTACACTTCATCAGCCCAAACTGACCATGAGGGTTCCACCATTGTTCCAGAAGGAAGAGACATGTAAAGAAGAGGACATATGATGATTTTGTCAACGGTAAATGTTCTCAATTAAAAATATGTTATATATTGTTTCTTTTGCAAAAAGTAGGCTAATTTAAAATGTCATAATTTATAACATAATTTAACAATTTTAGGACAATTTCTGTCAGAAGATGATGTCTCAGCGGCTAAGAAAAAAGAAAGTGAGTAGATATACATTGCTTGAATCTTGTGGAAATCCAATTTTTCTGTGTTTTTTTTTCCCAAAAATTTTTTATCAGAAAATATTGCAAACAGTGATGTTTGACTTCTATTTTAACTATTTTATATCTAGATAACAATACAGGTTTGCCTGCATATCCAAAGCCTCCTGAAATCCAGTCGAACGAAGCTTCTGCTTCTATTGATCAAACCACTCCTAAGGTTAAGTCGAGTGGGCTACCACAACAGACCGACAGGATAGAAAGATTATTTTTATAACATTTTCTTAAAAATGTCAATAATTTGACCTGGAGTAGACGGCTGGCAGATTCATCCACAGAGGATACTGAAAGTGAACATGATAGTGGACATGGTAAGATGTGTTGTTGTAGCAATCATCAGGCTTGTGTCACATATACAAATATACCAGTGCCAAATATGTACCTCCAGTCCACCTCCATCCAAAGCGAGTGAATTGGTAAAAAGAACATTTGCTTCCGGTGGCAAATCAAATCACCTCCCAGTTTCGCAGTGAAATTGCAGCCATAACCAAATCATGGATGTATGTGTGCTTGACCCCTCAAGTGTACCACAAACCATTACAATGATCAGGGTTTGTGCTGGAAATCCTTGGAAACACTTGAATTTTAATGTGGTCTTTTTAAGGTTTGAAAGTGCTTGGATTCTGTATTAAGTGCTTGTATTTTTAATTGCATTATGCACATAATAAATTGCTAATCTGACTTGATAGTTTGCTTTTTAGATAAAGAAAATAAATAAATCAGAGAGGATGGTGCCTTTCACTCAAAATGATTCTCAAAGATTCCACTGTAAACTCTCTGGGGATCATAGCCAGCATGATGTGTGTTTTAGGTTAGTCTGCTATTCACATTCTTGTGTATGTCATCATTAGGAAGAAATAAAGCGATAAAGATTTTAGTGAAATTGAAATATTTGTCTAGTGACTCATTTCTATCAGCTCAGTCAGGTTTCTTTTTCTTTCTTCTTTACCACTCGTAAGACTAACCTAAAACACACAAACATTCTGCTTGCTACGATCCACAGAGGTCATGCCATGCCATGTCGGTGTTGCAGGACAGATGAACTCTAGGAGGGAGGGTTCCAGCTCTAGCAGTCAACATTTGAGTGATGGAAGTGATGGAGGATGCTCCACTTCTATATCACCAGTGGGCTCACCTCCTGGACATTCTTTTCCCAGACGTGGTATGCTAATCAACTTGTTAGAAAACATTGTTGGCTACGATTTTTTGTGGGGGTTGACAATTTCAGTGTGTACCTGACTGCTGTGACTATCCAGTTTTCAAAAACATTTATGATGGGCTGGTGATTATGATGATTTGTGGTGGAAACCAAATGCACTGTTATATCGTTCCAAAGCATTTCCTGCCTTCCTGTTCTACATATGTCATGTTGGTGTTATAGGAATGTCAAGCTCGAAGGAGCATTCAAACTCCCGTGATCACCAATCGAGTCATGAAAGTGATGGAGGATGCTCCACTTCTCAATCACCAATGGGCTCAGCTCCCAGACGTTCATCTTCCAGATATGGTAGGATAATCAACTTAGAAAACTTTGTTGGCAACCTATTTTTGGGGAAGGGGGTAGAAACAAAGTGCACTAATAAAGGAATCCTACATACATGAAAACACTGGAAAAGTCATAGAATTAGAAAATTGTCATTTCCATGCCTTGAAAAAGGCAATTGATTTCATGCATGGCTTTTCCCCAGTTCAGCATTAAATCATTCAAAGCATGTTACAGGGCAGTCCAGCTCTAGAAGGGAGCCTCCCAAATCGTCAAATCACCGATCAAGTCATGGAAGTGCTAGACCTTCTACCCCAGGACACTCAACAACAAGACATGGTAAGATTGAACAGTTGGAGGAGGTGTTGTGAGCCTTAACTGATATAACATCAGAGAAGGAAGGTGCCCACTTCATCATCCTGGTGATGTGCTCTCACTGTCATTTTATCTATCTACTAAAATAAAAACAATGGCCATCAGGGTCATTTCCAGGCCTTGAAAAAGTCATGGCAATTGATTTCATGCATTGCTTTTACCCAGTTCAGCACTTAATCATTCAAAGCATTTTCCTGTCTCCCTGTCTCACATGTGCCATGTTGGTGTTAAAGGGCAGTCCAGCTCTAGAGGGGAGCGTCCCAACTCTTCAAATCACCGATCAAGCAATGGAAGTGTTACACCTTCCAATCCAGGACACTCAACATCCAGACATGGTAAGATTGAACAGTTCTAATATCATCATGATCATTATGTCATTTCCAGGCCTTGAAAAAGTCATTGAATTAAGCAAAATTACAAAAAAGAAGAAAGATCTAATCACAAAAAATCCATTTTTAGCTAGTGTTATATCTGTTTCCCTGGTAACACATGGGGTCTGACTAATAACTGGAAAGTTATCAGCTGCACCGTTAGAACTCCTGTAATGAAACCTAATTGACTACTCCAGCAAGTAAGGATCGACCAATATGGTTTTTTTAGGTAGACTGAATACAGTGTGGTGTTCTTTGTTTTTGTACATTGTGAAAATATATGATAAAAAAAAGGATAACCTCTTGACACAAAAAGGTTTTAACAATTTTTTATTATATAAAAACAAGAAGTATAGAAGTTCTTAAAGCTTACTGAAACAAATGAATAAAATGGCTCCCATGCTGACTTTCTTTGCTGGTGTTACGCACTCCTCTTTGATCCATCCATCTGTAATGTGTATTTTGAAAAAGACAGACATAAAGAGAGTGAGTTAAAAAGTGAAATATATATATATATATATATATATATATATATATATATATATATATATATTAATGAAAAAGAATAAATTAAATTATTATGTATTAATATTATATGTGATAGGATGGAACCTGTCATTCAAAACTAGGCACAATACATTACTAATAACTACTAACATACGTGTGAAATTCATCAGGTGTATCTCTTTTAATCTCCAGGCTTCTTGTTGTACGTTACTATGTCTTCTTATGAAATATAGCGAATTCCAGGGCATGTTCACTTAATGATTAGCAAACTTTTGGGGGACCGTGGTGCCATTTATTTTGAGAGACGTAATCATTTAGGATATTTGCAAAATCGTGTCACACTTAATGTAAACATAGGCTTGCGGGCACGTAGGTCCAAATTTCGCCTGTGGGCATGCTTTATAAAGCAAGGATAAAATAAAGCAAGGTCATGTTGTCTGTAACACTTCAGCACATAAGATTTTATTGCAACTTCGACATTTTCTGTTGCCTTACCTTCAATAATGACAGCCCTGCTTCACATATGGCCCTTTTCCACCAGCCCGTCTTAGCCCTACTCTACTCTACTCGGTTCTACCCAGTTTGCGTTGTGTTTCCACCGGCACAGTACCTCCTAAAACAAACCAGTTTTAGTACCTAATCTGCTCTGGTTCTAAGGGAGCTGAGTCGATACTAAAAGGTGACATCGACCGACTGCCGGCTACTGATTGGTCAGAAAATGTCGTCACCGATGGGTCATGAGCGCGATGCCCAAAACAGGACTGCAGTACATACGCTTTGTTACTTTATGGCAATAACTTGCTGCCATCACAATGTTAAACACGGGACTTTATCATTACCAGCTAGCTAATAAGCTAGCGGTAGCTTCCATTAGCTTCCCCTCATACGTCTTTTCTTTGCAGCCCGATTGCTCTCGTCCTCGGCTTCAAACTGTTGTATAGCTTCCAAAACTCTCCTGTACTTCTCAAGGGTATTTCTTCTCACCGCCTGCAGCCTTCTTCTGCTTTCCTCTTTGTAACAAAAAGCCACAGACCGAGCATCAAGTATACTATTGCCTCCAAGTCCTCCATTGTTTTGGTTGTTGTGTCGCGCTCAAAATGACATGAACGCAGTGTCGCCCAGCTGTTTCACTGCGACCCTGCCCCCGCTGGGCAGGGGACCGGGCTGGTGGAAAAGTAGCACAATGCCAGTAGAGTAGAGCCGAGTAGAGTCGGGGAAAGCCGAGCCGAGTAGAGTAGGGCTAATGGAAAAGGGCCAATAGCGTCCTCTCCTCTCCTCTGTGTCTGTGGAGCTGCATCTAGAAGTTTCAGTGTTGACTGGCTACACAGCAAGTGACAGCAAATCTGTGGGCCCTTTAGGTGGGACAGTGTTACACAGCCAAGACTGGTGATAAGAGTGTAAACATAAGTTTATTTTAAAACACGCTGCAGGAGAGCTGGCAGAGCGTGTTTTAAAATAAACTTATGTTATCGGCTATCGGCGGAAAAAACAGCCGATACCGATTATTGGAAAAATGCAGAATATCAGCCAATATTATCGGCCGAGACGATTACTGGTCGATCCTTACCAGCAAGTAGGATGGTCCTTATTAATGACGTAACAACAGAGACGATATCTAGTCAGGGTTTCCTCTACATGTAATTGATTGTGCCACACCTGCAAAATAAAATGTGCCACACCTGAAAAATATATATATATATATATATATATATTTTTTTTTTTTTTAATGTGAAAACAATAATATACTATATAATATATTGCCTAAATGGGTATATATAGCCTTTTATTTGCGCATGATTGACCATAATTCGTCTGAAAAAAAACATCTCGAATATTATAAAAATGTTCCTCTACGCTTTTTTGAAATTTATTTTGATTGTTTCATTGCATAAATTTCTCCTCTCATTTGTGGCAGGTGGGGCTTCCCCTTCACTCATCTCTCACAACCAGGGCTCAAGGGTGCGACCAAAATGGTCACAAATGCGACCTAATTTCGCCATAGTGCGACTGAAAAAACTCTTAGGTCACACCGGTGCAACCAGCAATTCGAGGGAGGAAAAAAAAAAATCCATGAGTTAGACTGAAATTCTCCTGTCACATCCCTGTGGTGTGACCTTAAACAAACAGACCACCTTAAACGATAGAGGTCTGAACCAATCAGAGCTACTGAAAGGCGGGACCTCCCCCTGATTGGCCATGGTCCACGTGTATGTAACGCATGTGCTTCAATGTGCGTCTGTAAACAGGATTTTGAGTGGATGCAGCGATAGCATGAAGAAAAGAACAATTGACCATTTTTGTGTGAAGGCAAGGCATGACCCGTCTGACAAACGGCAGTGGTCTGACGCGGAGCCATCAACCTCCCAGGTTATGTCAAACCCGAGTCCCGAGACGCCAACAGATAATGAGCCGTATTGACAAGATGAAGCAGCACAGTTTAAAAACAGTCTCATGACTTTAGTCATCACAGTAAGATGAATCCTTTAACAACTTTTGTTGATTAGGTCCTGTTATGTCATCTGTTAAATGGACAAGTCTAAATATTTTGTGGTTTTGGAGAAGATAATGTTTAAGCGAAGTCAGTATTTTACTTTATACATAGCCTGATATCAGAAAAATGGGCAATACTGCCTTCTACTGGCTGTAAGTGGGCAGTAACTTTGAGGGATTTATGGAGGTTCAATGGATATCAAACTTTAAGTGCTCATAAAACAAAAACCGGAATAGGGAGGAATTTGTCTTTGATAACTTTTCTTCTTTAGGTCCTTCTCTCTCATATACTACATGTTAAAGAAAAAATCTTTTACAGTTTCAGAGGAGATATGTCTGAGGCGAAATAAGTGTTTATATGAGTCTTTAACTTTTGCGCCAAATATGCAGCCTTCTGGTGAAAATAAGTCAGCGGCTTAAGTACATATTTTAAAGGTCTTGAAGAGACAAATAAGTCAAATTTATCTGAGGCCTCTATGACCTTCCTGTGATTTTTTGAAAATGTGTTTAAATTTATTTGATTTTGTATATAGTTTATTATATCTTGAGATGTTTGAGGTTTAAATTTCAGTTTGGTGAAGCACCATAGGCACCTTTTGTTCAGTCACATTTCTTGTGCAGATGTTCAAATAAAGAACATTATGTGGACCAGACTGTTAGTTCATCATATACAAGTCAGTATTAGACAGCTATTTAAAAAAAAAAAAAAAGTGAACCAAAAAACTGCGGTGTGGAATGCGATTGAAAATATCGGTGCATCAAACTTTTGTGCTGGTGCACCTAAGAAAAAAAGTTAGGCGCACCGGTGCAACCAGTGAAAAAAGTTAGTCTAGAGTCCTGACAACATGCGGTCAGGTCAGTTTTATTTCATAGGCCATAGCGTCAGATCATAACAGTCAGGATAATCTACAGTCTATGAAACAGATACCTGTGCTTTCATTAAACAAGCTAAAGCTTACGTTATTACCATGGACTGTAAAAAATAATGGACAGAGCCTCCGTGACGTCACCCATTCGTTTCTACTATCCGTTTTTGAAGCCTAAAAAAATCTCTGGCTGTGTGCTGCCATCTTCACGACGGTTGGCTCCGCCCAGGCTCCTCAAAACTCTCGGCCAATCACAAACGGGCGTGACATAGCGGGGGTGATGCCCTGGACTGCTATGGAGCTCAGAATGAGCTGTCAATCAAGTGAAATATGCAAAACTTTAAGCCTTAATATAAATTAATCCAGCACGTTATAAAAAAATCACCCCCCATAGAGTTGACATGGAGGGGGAAACTCAACATTGAGACCAAAACCGTTTTTTGTACCAGGCTGTAAACATGTTTTTTTCTGCTGTAATGTTGGGCATCAGTGAATTGGTTCTTATGGGGGTTCTCTGCTTTTTGGAGCCAGCCTCAAGCGGCCACTCGAGGAACTGTAGTTTTTTTGCACTTCCGCATTGGCTTCATGTCCGGACTGTGGAGGTTGCCGCTTGGTTATTACATGGATGTGGGTTTGAGTTACCCTCCACTCTATGTCACACAAGGCGGAGTTCGGACCCGATGCGCGTACACACACACACACACACACACACACACACACACAGACACAGACAGGTGCGTGCGCAGTTGAACACAGTCCATAAACGGAGAGCAGCATAGCAGCGTGCCAAACCATGTCACATCTACCAGATAACGCTAAGAAATCACAGCGGGATCTGTGATTGAGTTCAATAAAACACATGAATACACCGAATTACCAACCTCCCACCCCCCTGCCCTGCCTAAGTCGAAGACCTAGGGGAAACACTGCTAGTTCCTCCTAAGTCGGCAGCCAGTATGGCATTAATTGTACATATTTAATAGAGTCAGTGTGTTCAATTTACATCTTATTTAGGATAGTTTTGTTCTCCTAATCCACATTTGTTGGCATTAAATTCTCAAAAAAATGTTAGTTGACCAATCAGGTTGCATGGCTGGAACTACTTGTTGTATAAATTGAATTCATGCATGGCATTTTCCTGTCTCCCTGTCCCACATGTGCCATGTTGGTGTTACAGGGCAGTCCAGCTCTAGGAGGGAGCGTCCCAACTCTTCCAATCAACGATCAAACCATGGAAGTACTAGACCTTCCTCCCCAGGACACTCAACATCCAGACATGGTAAGATTGAACAGTTCTAATCTCATCATAACACAAGGAAGTACTGCATGTGGGCATCATGGACAATAAGTGCTAGCATGGAGGCGGTAGCTCTGGTACACTAGAACTAACTGTTGAGCCTTCCCAAGGTGTTGTGAGTCGACATACCATCAGTGAAGGAAGGTGCCCACTTCATCATTCTGATGATATACTCACACTGTCATTCTATCTATCCACTGGAATACTACCAGTGGTCATTAAGGGCAATTGTCAATAACTGGAGAGCACATCAAAGAGCAGTTGGTGGTTGTGTACATTTGTACAATAATGTGTAGTGCAATTATTTATCTGTATGCTAGTTTCTTTTGGCAAATGGTTTGAGTTTCCTTATTGAGTACTTATCCTTTTCATTGGGGCAAAAGTGTCTTTTTTCTAGCCATGTACGTGGTTGAAAACTCAGATCTTTCTCAAAGTCATCTAATTCAGAAGGTAATACAATATTTAAGAATTGAATGTAGTCCAATTGGTTGAAGTCATTAATTCCTGTCTCGTGAAGTGCAGTATTTCCAGATAGAATATTGAGTTCAAAATGTTTGTTTCAGAAACACCAAGAGCTCCAAAGAACAGCGTGGATATATTTCCAATGCCCATGGCCAGTAAGTAATTTGTTTTGTTTACTGCTGCATTTGGATTTTAAATATGCCCATTTGGTGCATGATCATAGTCATTTTGTTTTCATACAATGGAATTATTATTCTTATGAAATGTCTCCATACCATTTAAGAATTCCAGAAATGTGTCCTGAGAAAGCTTGTGGAGCTTACAGAGGAGGTAAGGCGCATTGGGTGTGCAGAACCTAGTACCTCAACTTACCATGTTCAAAGAATGGAGAAGATGGAGGAACTTGATAAGTTGGAGGACGAACTTCAAAATAATGAAGCAAGAGATCTTCTGGTAAAATATAATTTCATGAAACAGTAATTTCTGTTGGATATGTGCTAGAGCAAAGGTGGGCAACCATGTCTTTTTAATTTACAGATAAATCTCAAATGGGGTCTGAGTACATCTCTGGATTAGCTGGAAAACCCAGACAAAGACATCTCTCTTTGTCACTCAAGAAATCAAACTCAAGCTTATTGGTTTAAATCTCAAAACTAAGTTGCCATGATTTTATTTTATTATTACCATGGGCTTATACAGAAGGGTCTATGAGGAAACTGAAGCAAGTCCAGGGTTTCCCCTACATGTAACTGATTGTGCCGCACCGGCAAAATAAAAGCCACCACGCCTGAAAAAAAAGTTGTTTTTTTAATGTGAAAACAATAATATAATATATTGCCTAAATGGGTAGATATTGCCTATTATTTACGCACTTTTGACCATAATTCGTTTGAAATAATATCTCAAATATTATAAAAATATTCCTCTATGCTTTATTTTGAAAAATGCACGTTGTGCGTTGCTATCGTTTCATTGCATTCATTTGTCCCTTCATTTGCAACAGGCGGGGCTTCCCCCTCACTCCTCTCTCACAAATGCGGTCAGGTCCGTGTTATTTCAATGACATTAATAAAACACATAATTACCCCGATTGATTTATGTTTTTGACCGCACCATTATTATAATTATAGTATTATTAATATAAAAATATGGACCAATGTTATGTTTGCATATTATTATGTAAGCTATGATTGGACTTTAAAATGTTGGTGATTTTCACTTTGCCCTTTTCTGAGGCTGCACAGATCTACCAACCCCAACACAGATAAAGTAGATCTTATGACCAAAAAGGTTGCCCACCCCTGTGCTAGCTGGAATGGTGCTGAGTTTTAAAAGTCTACCATTCAGGGGCTGTAAAAAGTCAGTTACAAATATAGTGATATACTTAAAATATGAACTCTTTTCACACAGATTGCACAGTTAAGTAAGGTTGGCGGGAAGAGCATCAAGGACTGTACAACAAAGATCTTGGACAGGTATTGAGATTCGAAATGCAAACATCACATTCAAATCGCAATAATTCCTTTCATTATAAAAGCTAAGATTATCTGATGGTCAAAGAAATGCCTGTTGGTGAAATGCTCCCTGTACCTTCCTCTATCCCTCCTTCCATCCCCATTTCAATATCCCTTTCTCCTTTATTTCCCTCACTTCCTTATTTTCATCTTCTATCCTCCCTCTCTCCAGCTCCATACTCCGTCAGCACACAATCCCTTTCTCCCTCAATTTCCTTGCCTCCCTTCATTTCCCTCCCTATCTCCCTCACATCTCTTTCCCTTCTTCTATCCCTTCCCCCATGTCCAACTTCCTCTCTACTCTCCTTGTCCCTCCCTGCTCAATATCTCTAGCTCCATCGCTTATTCAATCCCTCTATCTACCTTTACCTCCCTATCAACTAAGGATCGACCGATATGTTTTTTTTTGGGGGGGGTTTTGGGGGGGGGGTATTTGTAATCAAAGAAACCGATCCGATGACCGATATTTAGAACGTATATTCATTTGCTGTAAAAAATGTCAATTTTGGTGTCAAAATTTAGAATAACACACCTGGGTCTAGACTGAATACAGTACACTGTTTTTGTTCTTTGTACACTGAAAAGCTGTGGAAAAAAAGACCTTAAACTGCTGAAGAATAACACAGACTGACGGAAATCTTGGTCAAAAAGGTTCAAGAAATTGTTTTTAATTTTATAAAAACATGAAGGGCAGAAATCTCTTGAAGTTCACTGAAATAAATTAAATAACTCCATGATTTTTTTATATGATCAAAGTAAAAACTGAGCTCTATACAGATAGAAGGAAATTCTGTTATGTATTAGTATGTGATAGGAACCTGTCATTTAAAACTAGGCACAGTGCATTGCTAATCATTACTAACATAGGTGAATAGTGACTATTAACGCTTGTTGACAAGGCTACACAATCTATGCAGCTCATGAGTGGATGGATGAACCTCGTCACACCATTTTTACGTGTAAATAATTTTATACGTTTATGTTTCATTCTGGAAATATTCAGTGCATCTAATGAGTTTCGCCTCCTTCTAAAACATATCGGAGCAGCGTTGTTGTTGACATCACGTTAAAAATATTCAACATAGAGGATCACGTTTCATGCATGTGCCACCAAACTCCGTAAAGTGCTTGAAAAAATGACAGAAATAGCAATTTCTCCGACGGCATGAAAGGAACAGACACTGTGCTACAGTATGAAGATGGCGTGTTTAGCATATTGAGCTAACTGTTACACATAATACTTAAATTGTTAACAAACTACATGGAACTTAATGTGAAATTCAAAATGTCTTTTAATGTGCTACTTGCTGTACCTGTGTATTATTTTTCATTTATTGTTAGAGGCGTAATCATTTCGGCTATTTGAAAAATCGCTTGTCACTTGATATGAATATAGACGTGCAGGTAGGTAGGCCCAGATTTCACCTGTGGGCAGCATGTCATTGACACTGATCATAATAAGGTTGTGGTGTCAGCATAGAGGATTGTTTTTGCAACTGCGCTATTTTCTGTTTACATATTCTGCCTGACTTTCAATCGTCTCACCGCAACTTCACAGCGCATCCTCTCCTCTCTCTCTGTGGAACTTCTTCTAGAAGCTTCAGTGTTGATTGGCTACACAACATGTAACAGCCAATCAGAGGGCGCTGTTGGCCGGACATTGTTACACAGCCAAGAGGGTTGACTTTAGGCAGAGAGACGACTGCATGAGAGCCAGAGGAGCGCGTTTCAAAATAAACTTATGTAATCGGCTATCAGTGAAAAAACGGCCGATACCGATTATTATAAAAATGCCGATTGTATCAGCCATACCGATAATTGGTTGGTCCTTACTATCAACTGTCTCTATCCTCCAAACCTCACCTCTCATCGTCCCTTCCTAGCTCTTAAATAGCACAAGAAGCTAACCGATTAAGTGTAGACACCTCTTGTGCTAATTTTTTAGGCTGATGACAAACTCCCTCATGTCTGCCTTCAATATGAAGGGCCACGGTCCCAAAAAGGGTATTTCAACTGACAGAGCTGTACACAATTGTGACAGGTATATATCAGGAGTTGCACAACTTTATATTTTTTTAATGGATTTTTATGTCCATAAAGTTGAAATTCAACAACGTCGTTGATGTCAGTATGTGTACACATTTTTTTTTTCATTTTATTGTTTTGTGTAATTAAGAATAAACTAATGTTGATTTCATGTTTTTCTTTGTCATTGCAGCTGCTGTCAAGAAGTGGGACAGCAAAGCCACAGATTATGAAATACGGCATACCATGACAGAGCATTTCAAACATGCTCCTGGGCGGTCTAGTGGTGGAGGCTATCTTAATAAAAATAAAACAGGTATGTGTAGGGCTGGGTGATTTTGCAAAAAATTAAATTTAATATTTTTATTATGTTTATTATTATTATTACTGTTGTTATCAAAAATAAGTAAGGCCTTTTTGCCATAATTCACAAAAGTTTCAATGATCTTTTAAAAGTCAAAACTGTGTTACAGTGCACTACATAGAACAGAACAAGGAGTTTTTTTCTTTTTTTCAATAGAAAAATCTAGATTTTCATTTTTAAAATCTTCATGAACAAAAAAATTGAATTAATCGATTAAATCGATTTATTAATAGTGTTGCGCTGGATGAGTAAATAACTGCTTGCAAATGTTGGTTAGAAAAAATATGAACAGAGACTTTAAATACACAATACGTGCAGTTCATGTCAAAATGTGATGAATTAAACTTAACCTGCCTTATGTTCACAGTGCAGCAGTGAAGAGGAAGATGGTTCATCAGTTCAGAAGTTTCCGCCCTCAGTTGGATGGAAACATTTAACATCCTTGTTCCTCTGGATGTATAAGATTTGTTGTTTTTTGGGGCTTTTTGTGACAAAGATGTTAGATTTATTGCTATGCTACAAATTTGTCAATGTGACAACAATAAATGTTTTGATACTTTTTTGTTTAATCGTCTCATTTTTTTAGGTTAAAAATTCAGTCATGAATTTGTGATTCTAATTGTTAATTCATGGTTGAAATTAGGTTTACTTTTCAACCTAATTTAGACAGGAAAGAGACATCTTGTTGGAGACATCTTTTCAACAACTTGAAAACGATGGCTTTTCACCTTTCACTTTTCAACCAAATTTAGACGGCAAAATGACATCTTTTCGATGACGTCTTTTCAACGACCTGAAAACAACGGCTTTTCACCTTTCACTTTTCAACCAAATTTAGACAGCAAAATGACGTCTTCATGAAGATGTCTTTTCAACGACCTGAAAACGACGGCTTTTTACCTTTCACTTTTCAACCAAATTTAGACAGCAAAAAGACGTCTTCATGAAGACGTCTTTTTAACGACCTGAAAACGAAGGCTTTTTACCTTTCACTTTTCAACCAAATCTAAACGTTGTTTCAACGTAAGGAAATGATGTCTTTTCAACGTCTTTTCAACCAATTTTTGCTGGGTGGGTAGTGTGTTGTAAGGCTCTGCTGTGTGCCAATCTGACACCGGGTGCAACAGAAACCTTTTTCATAAACAGACTAGCAGACATGACTTTAGCACGATAGTGTACATTTCCAGCAGCCATTAGACAGAATTCATCTTCTGCCCGTATGAATTTCAAAGCAATATCAACACCGTTTAGCAAAAGTTTTTCCTGAAAAAACAAATCAGCATGTATGGGGCAATTAACTCCACAGTGCGACTGTTTCGTGTATATCTCCCCCTTGTTGTTCGTCCATGATTATCTCCATCTAAAGCGACAGCGTTATTCATCAGATGCCCCGCAGTATCTTTACAAAATAACCCAGGGCTAAACTGGGTATCCAGTGTCCTTGCCATAGTTTATCAAACACTCGATTATACCCCTATAGGGATATGTGTTGGAGGATTGGGTAATGAGTCTGTTTCCTAGTGTAATATCAACCTGTGAGAAAAGTGTGCATCCAGGATAATTTATGAATCCCACATCAACATCATTAGCCAAGTTTGTACCATCCGCATTTGTAATTTTCACATGCATAAACAGATAAGAGTCATTGAGATCGAGCTAATCCTCTCCACTTGCAGACATGTAAAACTCCACAGGTCCTGTATCAGTTATGGCTGACACAGGTGGTATTTCCACATATGTTGACTTTTCAATGGATGTCTGGGTGAATGGCACAGTAAAAAGATCCAGCTCTGTTGTCACACATTCCTGTGACTGGTCATGAATGAGGGACATGGTTTCTTCAGTATATTATTTTGTCTTGACTAGAATATATCCTTGGACAAAAATCTTCTTCGTTTGGCAGGAGCTCTGTTAACCTTGGTGGTACACTTCTTTTTGACAGTCCTCCGAGTTTTGCAAACCGTTTTATGTTTTTTAGACACAGTGCGCGCATGCATTGTGGATGGAGGTCTTTTTATAGGTCTACGGGTGTACACAATCATACCATTTCCTTCCTGTTTTCTAGTCACACTGTTTTTGGCTATATTAGACACCCCATTATACCTGTAGCTGCTGTTTTTAGATGAGGTTTTGCAATGTTAAACCCTATTTTCAACAATGGCACAGCCATCCTGAACAATGTGCAAAATATGCCTCCCAGTCCCTGTCCATACTGTGTGCTGGCACCAATAAATCCTGGCAAATCACCACCTGCCTGATTCATGTATTATGACGTGTATCTCTTATCATCACATTGTGCCATTTTGAAAATCTTATCTCTCAGAAACCACGGCTCACAGGTCAGAAGTTTTACAATTACTTTGCCATATTGAAATGGTATACGTTTGTTTTGGTCGTTTTGTAGGGAGATTTCAATGTCATCTATAACTGTCTTGGACAGCGATGTGTAATGAGGCTTGTCGTAAGTCAAAGTGGGCATATGTCGTTCTTCATCAGAGACATTTATACACCTCAGCAGGGGTACATGACTGTCACCCACTAGTTGGTAATCCACAATATCAGTATAAACAAAAATATTATAGCTTCCTTCGTACATGTCTGCTGGGTGAGGTGCTGTAGAACGCTTTTTAAAATTGACTATATCTTGCACAATGAAAGGGGTTCCAGGGATAAATCCCAAAATCTCAGCAAGTCTGCCTCTAAATGTTATGGCTGACCTTCAGCACCAGCGACGAAAATATGATTTGTTATATGATTGTAGTGTATACTCATACGTGATGTTTCGCTAGTGACAGTGCATTTTGAATTAAATTCTTTCACTATTCTTTGTACTTCATCATAATGTCCTGGAGCTAACGTTAATATGGTGTCCTTACTTGTTTTCAGATTGACAACAGTCACCTCTCCATCACTAGGTGGAAATGTTAACCAATTCCTTGGATATTGAACCTCTATCAGTCCTACCTCATATGGTTCATTCAAAACTATTAGTTTTGCTAGTTCTGTCCGATAGTTCCATATTTTGTTATTTGGGTAAACATTTGTTGAAGCATTACTTGGCAATGTCACATAAAACCCATTTTTCTCATCCATGATATGCGGTCTTGACTTTGGCGTTTAGACATATGATGTGAAAAACTGATTAAACTCTCCTTTTTAAACATCAATAATGTCGTCTTCACACACCCATGAATTGAATTTCTCAGGCCAGCCCAGCCATTTAACCAAGACATGGTTTTTGCCAGAAACTTTTTTTCTTTACAATATTGATTCTATTTTAAATATTTCGTTTTTATCAATGATGACTCGTTGTAATTCATGTTCGTAAAATGACCCTTTTAACAACTCACCCCCACAGTCTTTTAGTTTTTATACAGGAGGATCTCTTCCTATACTTCCTATACGGCTTGTTATTGTAAAATATTCATCTGTGAAAGTTTGTTCATATCCTTTTCTAAACACTCCACCACGTTTCGATATTCTCACAGTCTCACCTAAATTAAATTTAAATGACAGAGCTTTCTGCAGTTTCCTTTTGTACAAGTTGTAAAAAACAGTCTTCTCGTTGTCCTTGTTAACTTCCCAATATGGTGAGAATTATTATATGCATGTACAAGATATTTAACTACATCTATGTATCTCCTCGAGTTGACAGATGTTAGATATCTCCACATCCGAGTCTTAAAAGTTCTGTTGAAATGCTCCACTACATTGGCTTTTGTTTCGTTAAATGTAGAAAAGTGGTCAATATTACACTCCGTCTCTAACTTCTGAAACACTTTGTTATAAAACTCTTTACCCTCATCTGTTTGGAGTTTCTCTGGCACACGCCCTCCCTCAAAATATCTTTAAAAGCATTTGTAACAACTATGGCCGACTTGTTTTTAAGACATCTAACCCAGGCATATTTAGAAAATACATCAATGCATGTTAGAAGGTACCTTGAATTGTCATTTTCTGATGCATATTCACTCATGTCAACTAGATCTGCCTGAAACTGTTTATCTATCCCATTAAACAAAACTCTGTTCCTTGGGAAATTCAAAACAGCCTTAGCATGTAAAGTGTACACATCCTGACCCAGTAAAAACTTTTTCACCTCAGGTAAAGATGGTGTAACCCCTGCAACCTCTTTAACAGCCTTGTAAAGGTTATACACAGCCCCCAAGAACTCCGGGGTGTCCTGGATCATAATAAATTTTCTTGAGAGTTGTTTCCATGATAACATTAAAGTAAAAATGAACACATGATAGTTTTAACAATGTCTTTTTATTGCAAAAATTTCTTAAAAATTCATTGACAAAAACAATGAAACATTTTTTTTTAATACATACAAATATAAAAAAGAAAAACATTAGTTTTCCTACTAATTTAACAAATCAATTATAACACAATTACATTTCATCAAACACATCACCATATTCAAAATAAAATATGAAAAAAAAACATACATGTCAAAAAACTACATTTAAAAAAAAAAAAAAAAAAACAGTCTCTCATTCATTCTCCTTATCCCCCCTCCAGAGATCAAGAACCATGAAGTGTAGCTGAGGGGAAATCCCACATTCTAACACTTCCAACAGTCCTTTTAATTGAGCAGTACGTTTTAGCTCGTAAAGAAGTGTATCTATGGCCCCCAAAACACGATCTTCACTTTCATGAAACATTTTTGAGTACGGACAATGCATGATGGCTGGAAGAAACCGGTCGTTGCAAACAATCTCCACAACATCATTGAAATGTCACACATAAAAGTCTTCAGGGGTTGGGAACAAACACGGGTGTTGCATTTGACTCGGATTTGATCTGTCTGACATCCATAGCACTCATTCTCCCAACACATATGAAACCCAGCATTAATCAAACTCACAACATAGTCCTGAATAACACCTGCATAGGCGTATGAAGCTGTTGGTGGAACTCCATCTCCTTCCTGCGAGTCCATAGAAAGTGAATCACATGTCTGAGACAGCAGGGAAGGGGTTTGTGGAGAATTGGGATACACCAGTGAAGGATAAAGTGGGGACAATGGTGGTGTCTGGAGTACTTGAGACGGTGGGAGTGGAGGACAAATTGCTGACATTGGTGGAGTCTGGAGTAGTTGAGAAGGTGGGTTCGATGTTGGTGATGGTGGCGGTGGTGATGGTTATGAGTTGTAGAAGTTCTGGGCCCGTCGAAACATAGGAATCGGTGAATATGATGGACTCCATGGTGATTCTAGAGCGATGGGTATCCCCCTGGTCGGTGTAGACTCTTTTATTTAAAGAAAAAAAAACATTTCATTAGCAGATAGAATCAAATAGATCAGAACATATCAAACAAATATTATTTAAAATAGTACAATAAAAGTGGTAAATTATTAATCCAACCAAAACATACCCTGTTAGTTATTAGAAGTCTGGATGTCTGATGATTTTCGGCCTGTACGGGGTAGTAAGGCGACCAGTCTCATCCCCAGGCGTCCTATCACCGAAAAAAAGACATTTTCTAAGGCGCTCAAAACTAGCACCGATTCTATCTCTTTTGATGGCCTCATCAACTTCACTAAACCCTCTCTGCAAAGCCCGCCAGTCACACCACTGAATAAAGAAAAAGGTTTTAAACCATGAATCGTACTCCTGAAGAGTAAGAGGGTATGGCTGTGAATGCTATTCTTCACGACCTCTACTAGCGATTGCGCTCTCTTGGTCTTCACAAAAACTCAGAAAAATAAAGTCTTCTGCTTGTCTGAAAAAAGGATCTACCTAAACCCTGTAAATCTCAGGACCTACAGCGCTCATCCACTGAGACACATAGACTATCTCTGGGTAGCCACATGTATCAAGGTCTGAGCACACAGCAGAACGAAAAAGTTTCCAGTCTTTAACAGACAATGACCCAGAAACTGTTTTAAAATCTGATGAACCCCCACTACTCCCAACACTCAACGTAATACAACTATTGTGATATTTAACAGTGTACGCATACCCGTTAACACCCTCAACATCTACTTTGAACTCTGGCAATGACGAAAAAGTAAGACCTCCATCTACCCGTCTCCTACGTGGTGGTGCATCCACACAAGAATGAGTAAAGGCGGCATCCTTGGTAGACATACCTACATTTCCAGCACCACAATCAGCAGTGTTGTTGAAAGCTGGAGATCCTGAACCAATCATGGTTAAAAAGAGGCAAAAAGTCCGATAACTGTTCAAGAAAAAGTGGAAAGTGTCGCTGATGTCCTCGTCCTGGCGAAGCGAAGGTGAATAATGCTACAATCCTCATCCTATATATATATATGTATATATATATATATATATATATATATATATATATATATATATATATATATATATATATATATATACATATATATATATACACCTGAAATATAAGATACACCCACTGGGAGGTTCGTAAGAAATATGTATAAACAACGCCCCTAGACACATCCCATATACTGTCTAAATCTACGCCACATTCGCTGGGCGGTTGCTAGGCGGCAGCTGTGGGTGGTCCCTAGGCGGTCCCTGTGGGAAGTCGCCCCAATGCCTACGTCACAACCGCTGAGCGGTCGCGGTGTGACACCACCGCCTGACGTCACCAATCACCTGACCAATAGGAAACCCCCATTCAATAAGCCACGCCCACAAAATTAAGCTCTGCCCCATGTACCAATACTAACTAGTGAAGCATTTTATATAGATCAGTCAGTGGTGGAGAATAGTTATTATTTCAGTAAGGAATTCTTTTGTATATTTTTTGTGTGATGGCGCATTAGGGCCACTTTAAGAAAAAAAAAAAAAAAAATCGAAAAAAAAGTTGGAATTTTCAAGTTTGTAAAATCTCAGATTTGCTACTTTATAGACTCGTGAATAAACAATTAAGAATAACGTGATTAACAACAAAAACGTCCTCTGCAATTATTACAAAATCAAGCATAGCGTTAGTTCAGGCAGGCCACGACGTCAAGCTCTAACAGCATAGCTGTCATCACCGGTGCAGATCAGCTGATGGCTCGGCTGACTCCGTGTCCACTTCCTATTGGAAAATTGTATTCAGAGCGGGCTATTTAAACTGCTCTAGCCCGACCTCCTTCCTGCTTCCTCTGCTGGCATTTTGCAAGTCAAGCTCCCGCATGAAGAAAAGATCGCTTATACTTGTACTTACCCTGCTGCTCCTGATGTCGTCGCCCCTCGTCCATGATGAAGACCCGTGGCAATATGACGGAATCATGGTGGAGCATCATCAAATATCTGAATCAGAGGAAGCCATCACCGACGAGAGGGCTCCTTCTCTCCATCGTAGCTCTCGCCTGGCAGGCAAAGGTAACATCCCAGACGCCCCATCGATCGATGACTGGCCAATTCCTAAGCTGTTGGAATTCCTGTTTGCCAATGATGTTACCGCTCCGGTTGGAGCGTCTCACCAGGAACTGTTTGCCTTATTCTTAAATTGTGCTGGATTTACACCCCTTGACCAGCGTCCTGTCTCCACTCCTCGGAAGGCTTCGGCAAAACGCAAACACTGCTCCCAGAACTCAGTAGTCGCTCCGACTCCAGCCGCTGCCCCGCCGGCCAAAAAAGCCAGACCCCCGACCTCAGCAGTCGCCTCCACAGCTCCGGCAAATGACGCCATTTTGGCAGCGCTGTCTTCCATTCAGTCATCCCTTTCCAGCATGAATTCAAGAATCCAGACCTTAGAGACCGCCGCCGCTTCATCGTCCAGCTCTGCTCTCCAGTCCACCGAGTTTACATCCCGGGAACCTGCTGCCTCTTCCTCAACACAAGCCAGTGACGTCATTCTGGCGCCCCTCGATGACATCACAATCCAGCGCAGGACTCTGGGTAGTGCAGCCCCATTCTCAACCGGTGTTCCATTCTACCCTCCTGCTGCTGCCATTTCCTGCAATTTGAGAAGCCAGATCCTCGCAGGTAATGATGTGACAGTACCTTTTCGCTTTCACTCATCCACGATTGATCCAAATGGCAGATTTATTATTCTAAGTGGGCACATTAATCACTTCCCCATCACATTGGTAAATATTTATGGTCCGAACATGGACGATCCTGGGTTTTTTCGTAAGATGTTTGATATGATTTCGGATGATGATTTAAATCATATATTGATTGGGGGTGATTTTAATTGTTACCTCGATCCTCACTTGGACAGGTTGTCTTCTGCCCCAGCACCTAACATTGTTGCTGCACAAACTCCTAATAATTTAATGAAATCTAAGAAAGTTGTAGATATTTGGAGAGTTCAACATCCCTCAGATCGTGATTACTCCTTTTACTCCCATGTACACAAATCATATACACGGATAGACTACTTTTTAGTAGATTCCAGACTTATCTCTGACATAGACCACACTCAATATCATAACATAATTATATCAGACCATAGTCCAGTCAGTCTTAACCTTCATCTATCTCTCCCTGGGAAAATCTATAATTGGCGCTTCAATCCTTCTTTGCTTGCAGACCAGGCATTTAAGGAATATATTAAGACACACATTCTGCAATTCCTTGAAACCAATGACAGTGGTGAGGTGAACGACTCAATATTGTGGGAAACCCTTAAAGTATATATTCGAGGTCATATAATTTCTTATGAAGCAAAACTGAAAAGGGCTAAAAGAGAAAGATTGGAAATGATTGAGAAAGAATTACCAGCTGCAGAAAGAGCTTATAGAAACACTCTTCTTCAGTCAGATTATAACAATATTCTTAAATTAAAATATGAATACAATCAAATCTTAAGCGAGCAAGTTGGAAATCTACTCCTTAAACTCAAGCAAAGACACTTTGAACTGGGAGACAAACCACAATCATTATTGGCAAGGCAATTAAAGGGAGAACAGACAAAGCGAGCTATTTACAAAATAAAATCGAACTCTGGTCAGACACTTAGAGACTTAAAGGACATCAATACACGTTTTAAGGAATTTTACTCTAATATTTACACCTCCAAAGCAACAGCTACAGAGGAAGGGATTAATCAGTTTTTTGATTCACTTAACCTCCCACAATTAGATGAAGCTGCTAGGATGAATCTGGATGTAGAATTCTCACTGTTAGAGCTACAGGATGCAATTAAAGCTTTTCCAACTGGAAAAGCAGCTGGACCGGATGAGTTTGGGCCAGAGTTCTATAAAGCTTTCAAAGACATCCTCTCACCAATATTGCTAAGAATGATTCAAAACACTCTAAGAAATAAGAAACGCCCATCTTTCTTAGTGAAGCAAACATCTGTGTTTTACAAAAAAAAGATAGAGATGAGACAGATCCTGGCAGTTATAGGCCCATCGCCCTACTCAATTATGATTAAAAATAATTACTAAAGTATTAGCAAATAGTTTAGGAAAGTATATAGCGACTATCATTCACCCAGATCAAACTGGATTTATCCAGGGAAGGTACTTATTTCTGTAATGTTCGCAAAATTCTCAATATTTTGTATGCTGATTATGGAAAGGATGATCATACTGCAATATTGTCTTTAGATGCCCACAAGGCATTTGATATGATCGAATGGCCCTACCTGTTTACAACACTCAAGAGGTTTGGTTTAGGTGACATGTTTATAGAATGGATCAAAATACTATACATTAACCCCAAATCCTCCATTTTAACCAATGGGGATAAATCCAGTCCATTCTGTTTGCACTGTGGAGTTCGCCACGGGGACCCACTGTCCCCCTTGCTTTTTAACATTGCTTTAGAGCCCCTAGCAATTGGCATTAGGGAACATCCAGATGTTAGAGGAATCAAATTGGGCAGTGTTGAGACCCGTGTAGCCTTGTACGCAGACGACCTTCTTGTTTGCTCAGCCGACCCAGAAGTCTCTATTCCCATCTTACTGGAATATATCAATTCATTTGGAAAAATTTCTGGATATGTTATAAATTGGGGAAAGAGTGAGTTTATGCCACTGGTGGATTCATTTGCTGAAGATTTTTTGAAAAAATTGCCCTTTAAAGTGGTAAAGGATTGTTTTACCTATCTGGGGCTTAAGCTGACCAGGAATTCAAAACATCTTTTTAGATTTAACTTCTCAGAGGCAATAGTGAAACTGAAGGCAAACATTGAATCCTGGAGAATACTGCCTTTATCCATGATTGGACGGGTTAATGCAATTAAAATGGTGAGCCTACCCAGGTTCCTCTATCTTTTTCAAAATCTGCCTGTTTACCGAATGCGTCCTTCTTCGAGAAGCTTGATTCTATCATAATGCCCTTTGTGTGGGGTTACAAATCACATAGGATAGCCAAGGCTCACCTGCACAAACCACTTAAGAAAGGAGGCCTTGGTCTACCCATTTTGAAACATTATTACTGGGCAGCTAACTGCAGGGCTCTTGCCTATTGGAATTGCAGACAGATGGAAACAGAGGATAATCCTTCATGGCTGCACTCTCCATATGTGCCTCTGCCCCTTTCTCTTGCTCCTGTACTCGTCTCTGGCTCTTGTCTTTTAGGTGGCCTGGGATCCTCGGTAGAGACTCCCTGCTGCTGTGGAGTCACGAAGCCTTAATAACTACAATTACAGACATAACACATATTTGGCCATCTCATTCCAGTTCATAATCATTATAGCTGTTAATGTAGATATTAGCATGATCTTTCTATCCATGGTTGATACATCTATAGTAACTATCTCTAGCTCCACATGGACATGAGATCCCTCTTGAAAATGAGGTGTCACCTCTCAAGAGGTCTACCATTAATACATTTATACTTAACGGAGACAAATATGGTAGGGATGCACTTGTGGTCTGGGCACCCATGAGTTCATCACTACCATAAATTCTTATTTTCAGTAAGACTTTTATTGATTATACTTCTATAAAATTATCACCACAACCATACAGACATGAGGACCCTCCTGAAAACAAGTTGTAGCATCTCAAGAGGCTAACCTCCAATAAATTTGTTTGCAGCAGAAACAAATTTGACGACGACAGGTCTATGATTGGTCCATTGATCTGTCACTAGCTTTAGTTCTTACTTTAGTCCACTTGTCTCCACTTACCTCCCTTCCTTCGCCCACACACCCAACAAAGCATCGTGTGGATTTGCTGTTCATCATGAGACTGGGGTCCACATTCAAGATTTCCTGCTGCTTAACAGAAGGTTTTTTCTTGCCGCCATGATGGAGGGATTCATGATTGGCTATATGGATTCATGTTGGGTGTTGGGTGTATATATTTGTATATATCTGCATATGTGTATTTTATATATGTATATATGTATCTATGCATATATGTGTATCCATAATTAATAAGTGTCTTGAGATGAGACTTGTTATGAATTGGAGCTATACAAATAAAATAAATAAAGATTGAGAAGCCTCAACCGTCAAAAACGTCTCACTCCCTGCTCTCTTGTTTTCCAGCCCTTCTCAAATTGATAAGACAACTAAGCAAAAGTTCACACTGAACAATTCAATACGAATATTAAATCAAACTAGAAAAATTGCATTTCCTTGCAGCAAATGCGTTGAAATGCTGAGTCTGAATGCTGGAACTGTGAAATGAAATGGCTAAAAGCAATGCAAACAAAGCTGAAAATGTGAAAATGGGACATAAAATAGTTGGAAGCAGTGAAGCACAGCTGCAAATGTGGGAAATGTGTAATAAAAATGTTTACAGTTGTGAAAGAAAGCTGAAAATAAATAAATGTGAAAGGAAATTGCAGAAAGCTGTAGAAATGTTTGGCCACCATGAAGAAATTGTAATCTATGATTAAAAGAGTAAAATTTGTTAGGGCTAAAATGACAAAGATTGTAATCAGTAGCAGAAGTGTGAAATATGTTATCAAATTTGCATTGTAAAGACAGGAAAAGAATGAAGTTGTATGGAAGTGAAAGGTTGAATGACTGACAACCTGTGACATCCAGACTGAGAGGACAGCAGCCAGATGCATACAGCAAGGAGCTGTAGTAATCAGCAGTCTGTATTGGACACACAGTTGAAAAGTACAACTGCCTTCGCCAGAATTTGAACCCGGGTCACCGGAGGGAGAGTCAGAAACTTTGCCGCTAAAAATGTACATATGATAAATGTTATGGAAATTGTGATTTTGTTGGATTTCAGTAGACAGTGAAATAAACATTTCAGCTCCAAAAAAAAAGAATGTTCTGGTTATTATTTGTGCATTCAGGCTTTAAAGGGTTAAATTATGAAGTGCAATTTAATATGCATAATTAGCCTAGATTACATTTTCCTTTAGTAACTGAAAAATGTTTTGGCATCAATTTGTAGGCTACAAGTCCACAACACTATGAACTATCCAGTATAAAAGCATCTGACTTGAAAATTAATGTAAACAGAGGTGATTTTCATTGGAGGACAATAAGAATGTCATTAGAAACTTGATTTGCTCAAGTTAATATGTAGGTCAAAGTTGTCACTACTTCATTTTTAAATCAACAAATGTATACTTGAACATCAAACTCAAAGTAATAATAGCCTACATACATGAATTTGTAAATCTGGACAGGAATATCTGAGTAGAGAAATGTAAAACAGTGTAATATTTGTGTGTAGTCTGGTTTATTCTAGTGGGTATAATCTGACATATTCTGATGATGTTTGTCCTCTTAGGGCCTCCATACACTGAAGACATTTTTACCACAATTTGACCAGATTAATACACCGTCCACTGAAAACAGCTCTGAGACCCACAATGGGCCTCCACCTACAGGTTGGGAACCGCTCCAGTACAAGACTGTATTTGAAGCTTGATCCTTCAAAGATTGTTCTGATATCATGGAGAATAAGTGATGGAGGATCCCTCAGGCTGAATTTATTATTTAGAAAACAGTGAGTGAGTGAAAAAAAGAGCTGGACTGATGAAGAATGTAGAGTTTTGATTAATGAAAGGGCTCACTCGTCAGTTTTTGAAGTCTTTGTGTTCACTTAAAGCGGGCACATGAGCTGTCAAGACACCGTGTGAATGATAAAATCACACAGAGTGACTGATGATCCCTCACTGTCCCTGCGATGTGCGTCTATCTGCGTCTTTACGCCCACCGGCAGACGGAAGAGCGCACACACACACGCTGGGAGAAAGTGAAAGTCACACAAGCATGCTGCTATACCTATACCTGCGCATTTTGTTGTGGTTATATGGTATTTCGGGGCGTTTTCTAGTGGGTATATGGCGTATACCTGCGTATGCAGCCAGAGTCTGGCGGACTGTAAGCAGAGCAGACTCCGCGCGGAATTTCGGCGGGCGTCAGAGCTGTCATAGTCGAGCGCACTGCCGCGTAGTATTTTCTTGTGAAATTAATGTGAAAGCCTACATTTCCCACTAACCTTGCGCATTGTTTTCCATTTCTCTGTCATGACGCTGTAGACTGAGGACGAGGAAGAGGAGCTGCTCTGCCTGCTGACTTTGCAAAGCACTAACATGAAGAGGCGGAGGCAGTGTGACATTCAATGTGGGTTGATGATAAAGCTGGGGACTTCCGGGTGTACGACCTAATGCTGTGCCAAAACCGTGATAGCTATCAAAAAAAGGACTGCACCGTGAGCATCACAAGAATCAGCTGAAACGGTTGATGTAAGCTTCGTGTCTGTACTGTAGAAAATGTTGACACGAGAGGAGTTTAAAAACGGGCTCGAAAGTGAAGCTGTCGGCCTACGTCAGCCTACATTTCCCACAATCCTTTGCGAATGTCTGTGTTGTTGAGGACGAGGGCCAGCTGACTTTGCAAAGCAGTAACACAAAGAAACGGAGCTGCTGTCATGTTTAATGTTGATGTGAAAATACATGGCGAGCAGTGTTTTGTATGACAGCAGTGCTTGGCGTGGACTCAGCGCTGTCGTATAGCGTTGTCGTACATCAGCCTACATTTCCCAGAATCCTTTTCGCATGTCTGTGTCATGACGCTGTACACTGAGAAGGTGAGGGGACGAAGGTGGTGTTACGCCAATGAAATGTGTGGGTCTCACGAGCAATGCGTGACAGCTGGCAGGCGTGAATTTTTGAGGGCTAAAATGGCAAAGACTGTAATGAGTAGCATGCGTGTTTACGTATGTTCTGAAATATGCATGATAGTATAAAATAGTCTATACCAGGAATCGAGCCCCAGTCTCTGGATAAAATGACAACTGTGCTAACCGCTCAGCCAACAGCTCAGATAATTTACTGTGATACACCCGCCCACACAGCAGCAGAGTATGTACTGATGCTGTAAGCTTGTACAGAACGGTGAAGTTAAGCTGGGTACTTCCGGGTATACGGCCTAATGTTGTGCCAAAACCATGATAGCTATCAAAAAAAGGACTGCACCGTGAGCATCCCAAGAACCAGCTGAAACAATTGATGTCAGTTTCATGTCTGTACTGTAGAAAATGTTGACACGAGAGCAGTTTAAAAACGGGCTTCAAAGTGAAGCGATCAGCTCTCTGGGCAGGACTATTACAATAGGAGCAGACGGAGGACTTTGCGGGATACCCGTGGCTCTGAAGCTCACTGAGACAAAACAATGTCAATGCCGAGGTTGAAACGAATTTCAGCTGAAAGAGGAGAAGTGTACCTTTATTTTGATGTATAAATCACATCTTTTGAGTAAAGTTTGAGGCTTTCATTGTGTTTTTTTCGGCTATAAATTTTGGAATCTTTAGGCGAAGCTCACGCTCTAACAGGTCACGTGACACACTCTAAGAACAGAGAAATCCTCAAAACTTAGTGTTGCTTAAACGATGATATCTCAAAAACTGTAGAAGACAGCAAAAAGCTGAACACATGTAAAAATAGTTGAGAGATCAGTGAATCTGTCAAAGCAAGAATGAAGTCTGTAGGTGGAAGTATGCCGAAGCTGTACAGCCTGAAAGTTGAAGCACTTTTCAGCAGACCTGCAAAAATCTCCCATTGACTTCAATGCAAAATATCTGCCGAAAATCATTTTTACTGTAAAAACTGAAACAGTTAAACGTGAAAAATACAAGCGCAAATCTCCTGAACATGCTGCACTGCTCAATTTTTTTCTGTGAAAATCTGTGCAAATTTGAAGGCTGTGAAAAGGGCCAAATAGTTGAGGGAAGAAGAAGAAGAAGAAGAAGAAGAAGAAGAAGAAAAAGAAGAAGAAGAATAAAGTCGGATAACAATATGTTGAAATGCTGAGTCAGCATTTCAACATAATAAAAATTGCTTGCCAAACTGTCAATGTATTTATCTGTGCACCCATATGCCAAAATCCTTCCTTTAAACCTGGACAAGTAGACGCAGCATTTACATTCTGGAGAGAGAAGGGTATTAGAACATTTCTAGACCTTTATATTGATGGTCAGTTTGCTTCCTTTAGGCAATTGAGCACTAAATTCAACCTTCCAAATTCTCATTTTTTTAGGTATCTGCAGGTCAGGCACTACGTTAAGGAAAAAATCACAGGTTTTGAGTTCTCACCCACCATTGAGAACTCTCTTTTCTAGAGAATTCTCTTTTCTAGAGAATTTTCAGGTCCCTCCTGATTCCAAGCAGCTAATATCTAAATTTGTAAATTGTTTCACTACCTCAGTTTCTTCAGCTCATATTAGGGAAGCCTGGGCACGTGATTTGAACTCTGAGATATCACCAGAGTTCTGGGAAGAGGCAATGTCTAGGGTTCACTGCTGTTCTATTAATTCACGTTATAGGTTGATTCAGTACAAGGTAATGCATAGACTGCATTGTTCAAAAACAAAACTGAATCGCATTTTCCTATCAGTGTCTCCTGTACGTGATAAGTGTCTCTCTGCGGAAGGATCATTGGCACATCTTATATGGTTTTGCCCTACTTTACATAATTATTGGACAGCAATCTTTGAATGTCTCTCAAAAGCATATTCCAGTGATATTCCACCAAACCATGACTTGGCTATCTTTGGCTGCTCTACAAGGACTTTTGAGTTGTCCTATGACATACAGACTGCCCTACATCTCGCAATGGTGGTTGCTAAAAAACTTATACTCCTGACTTGGAAGTCTACCAACTCACCCTGCTTTACACACTGGCTCAGAGAGATGTTGTCTGTTATTCAGATGGAAAGACTACGTCTGGATAAACCTAACATATGGAGGAGACTATTTTTGAGAATATGGGGACCTTTTCTGGCTCATTGCAACATAACTCCTCATCCCGGACTTTCATGGACACTGGAACAAGCATTGGATCTTTTCTATTTTAATTTTGTTTCTAGACTTGAGTTATTAATATTGCACCATTTTACATGTGATGCTATTTTCTTTAAAATCATCTGGCAGCCTTATAGTATAGTTTTTTTTTTTTGTACTGTTTTGTGTTGTATTTTGTTTTGTTTTGTTTCCTAATTGTTGTTAATTGAAAAGTGAAAATAAAATAGTAAAAAACAAACAAAAAAAAACAGTAAGCATATTTCTCTGGAGATAACACCATTTTAATATTTTGTACTTTAAAAAGTTGCAAAAATTTGGAATTGGTTATGAGAGACATAACTTGTCTCTAGAAAAGCTTAAATCACTGGGAAAAGATAATTAAGGGCGAAAAACCTGAGGTGCCAAGAAAATATCAGTTTTATTCAAAACAAGCATTTTTGGTCAAAAATAAGGGTATTTCTCTGCGATCACACCATGTTGATATTTTGTACTCTAAAAAGTTGCATCAATTTGGAACTGGTCATGAGAGACAAAACTTGTCTCCAAAAATGCTTAAATCACTTGGAAACCATCATTAAGGGCTCAAAAACTGAAATGCCAAGAAAATATCATTTTTTATCAAGAAATGAATTGTGGATCCAAAATAAGCGTATTTCTCTAGAGATAACACCATTTTGATATTTTTTACTAGAGAGAGGATCTAGACACCTTCACTCACGTCACGCTTGACTGCACTTTTGACAGGTCTCCACGCCCCCTTCCTCCGCCCCCCCCCCCCCCCCCCCCCCCCCCAACACATCTCCCGCACTATGTAAATGAGCCGTATGCATTCTTTATAGCCAAACAATGACAGAGGCCTATAGGCTACGATATGAGAACTCACTGACCTCGCGCACACAGGCACACACACACACACACACACACACACACGCACACCCCCACATCTCCCCCACACAAACGCATCTCCCCCACACACACACACACACCCACACACACACACACACACACGCACACACACACACACACGCACGCATCTCCCCCACACCGTATGTATTCTTTACAGCCGGATGATAACACAGGCCTAAAGACCGCACAGATAATAGCAGAGGCTTACTACACAGCAGGTATAAGACAAGGGAATAAGATAGAAACTTTTACGCGGGGTTTTATAACAACGGGTGAAGGCATCCTTGCATGACCCGCGGGAATGTGTGAAATAAAACTTTTTTCATCCATAAATTTCAACGGAGGATCGGGTATAATGAACCCCCCTTATAACAACGGGTGAAAGCGTCCTTGCATGACCCGCGCGAATGTGTGAAATAAAAACTTTTATTCATTCATAAATTTCAACGGAGGATCGGGTATAATGAACCCCCGGCTCGATAAATAACCGTCCTAAAGGACCCAAGACCAGTTATTTCTCGACGCGGAGCTTCATTCGGCAGGAGGCGGCCCCATCGGCGGCATCGGTCCTTGTAGCCCGAGAGAAGGAGGCGTGGGGACGGCGGGACGTCTCGCAGCAGCTGGCCCGGTGGAAGGGGGCCATCCCGGGGTAGACGGATCTCCAGGCGCCGCTCGAGGAATCTCCGATCCAGCAACCCGACCGGGACCCTGGGCGAAGAAAACCGTCACCACGCAGGCCGTCGTAGGTAAGGCAAACATTTATTTCAAAGTTTATTTTTGGTTTTTTTTTTAAACACAAACCTCGTAGTTTTTGAGCGGGGAGCGCTCGTCCTCCTCACGGAGCGGCGGCCGGCGTTTGAATGAACGCGGGGCTTCCTCGGTCCCCGGAGGCCCGCGTCGACGTCACAGTCTGTGACGCCGTCTCGCGTTCTCATTGGATTATGCCCGTCGCCGTTTGACGCCGTCTCGGGTTCTCATTGGGCAAGAGCCCGTCACGGACCGATGACGTCCAGCGCCCTCATTGGCTAAAAAAAACCCCCTCTGTTTACATTCTCACAGCCTGAGAGAGACAGAGAGACGTTTTCTCACAATCTGAGAGAGATAAGGGGATGATGATTTAATTTTTTAAATAAGATATATATATTTTTTTGCCTTGTGCTTTTTTTTATAACGTTAAAACATTTTATTCAAATGTATGGAGCATGTACACGGTTTTTACTTGTATTTGAAAGAATAAAGTATTTCTTGTTTTTTTTTTATTTCAACAGAACCTCGGCCTCTAATTTCATCATGTGCGATCCACCGAGCGCTTGCGGGACAAGGATCATTGCAGAGACCGCCGTCACCATTATAGAAGACCCAGAGTCTGGCACCAACGGCTCTAGGAAATATGTAGTGCATCTCCGCCGAACCCAGACCCCTCCTTCCAATTCTTTATGGGAGGAATGGTCTTTGGAACCCTATGGAGTGCGAGGCTGTTGGGGGTACATTTTCAAGTATGAGACCGGAGAATTATGTTTCTACCAAAAGGATGAAGGGGAAGTCCGGTCACCCGCCACAGACATGGCAGTCCTGTCCTCCAACGACTGGGGGGTTCTGAGGACCGTGAACCCAAAGAATCTGGCGGAGCACGAAGAAGAGATTCCTACGCAAACGGTGAATCCTTACCCCAGAGAGCAACTGGTTAAAAAAATGACGTTTATGGCCGTTTGGCTCACCAAAGCCTCGGGCGCGGCTCGTTGGTTTTTCCGCGCTAGTCATCGAACCTCTGCAGAGGGTAGGAGTAGCGGGCCCACAGAGTTTTTTGTCCTGGATCATTTCAACTCTGACTGCGGAGTATTTCGCACACTGTTGACCATTCCTTTGAACGCTTGGAAAGAAAAGGTGGAACAAATTTCTGAAAAAATTGACTTTCTCTTTCGCAGCTGTCGAAACTGGGACGAAGCTATAGTGGTTAAAAAACCTCTCTCATTCTAGACCACACCCACGGCCCCTCCCACAACGGTCCCCGTAGAAACAAGTCGCTATAAAAAGACATCTTTACCAGCCCGGGCATCACTCCGGGGTTAAGGAAATAAGCCGAAGGAACCATGAGTACTCTCAAGAGGAAGACCAGAGAGCCCAGACGCATGACCACCACCCTCCTCGGACCGCCTTCTCTTCTACCCTTCCTCAGAGCACTCAACCCGCCGCCCGAGCATTCAGAGGTAGACAGACCCCTCGACCCACCCGCCCCTAAGGGGCCCGCTGATTCAGCCCGGGTCTCGGAGGAGGAGGAGGATTCGAAGGTTCCCCCTCCCAATCTGACCCCACCCTCGGAGGAGGAGGTTCCCTCTCTCTATCCGACCCCACCCAACTCCCCCGCGCCAGGAGATACAAATGAGGAGGAGAAGGACGAGGACGGGGTTGATGGTTGGGTGTCGGACACTGCTCTGAAAGCGATAAAAGCCGTCGTGTACCACCTGCTCGAAATCACTCTGGCCAAGTACAGAGAAGAGACCTGCTACGGGTGTCGAGTCAACCACCCCAGCCAGATACAGCACTGGTGTTTGGAAGTACTCGAAGAAGACTTTTACGTTAACAACTTTCCTCGGCTGATGAAGAGACTCCACACCCCAAACTTTATGCCCGCCATCCAGTGCTACTTAACCGGGAACCGCATCCGGGTGGAGCCGGAAAAAGTCACGACTATAGCCGAGACCCTTTTGCATGAGCTGAAAACGGCGTGTTGCATCTACGAACCCATCGGCTTCATGTACGGTGAACTGGCTGCGGACAACAGGCTGAATATTGAACTACTGGACAAAGCGTCTGAATTGTGGGATAGCTCCTAAACCGAGGGTTTAACACTTTTTTAACAAATCTTTATACCCCCCAAAAAAAATATAAAGGCGATGGGACACATTTGGACTAAACTTGCATCATATCTTTCAATGCATCGAGAGAAGTCTTTTGTCACCCGGGAGTTGATTAAGCTTCTCGGAAAAGCTATCGAGAACAGAGTTCGGACTTGCAAAAACATTGAAAATACAGCGGACGAAATACCGGAAAACTTGTTCGATAAAATCCGGACTATCTTTGCAGGGGTGTGGGGCAACATGGTAAAATCCACTGTAGCAATGTGTAAATCTGGGTTGTCGGACACCTTCGAAGGCATTTTAAAAGAAATGGCAAAAAAAAACGTCGAACCTCATCATCTGCTCAGTTTTTATGCTTTGTTCGTTGATGTTGCCGCCGAACTTTTGCAAAACAAGCAAACTGTAAATATCTCGGCCGAGCTCGACAAATTACACAAGGTCATCTACAATACTCTAGATTTTCCTGTATTGTCTCAAACCTGGGTAATGATGAAATGTTAGTTTTGTTTTGCTGTACAAAATGTTTGTTTTTTAATTCTCTCAAACTCGGGTAACGATGAAATGTTAGTTTTGTTTTGCTGTACAAAATGTTTGTTTTTTAATTCTCTCAAACTTGGGTAACGATGAAATGTTAGTTTTGTTTTGCTGTACAAAATGTTAGTTTTTTAATTCTCTTAAAACTTGGGTAACGATGAAATGTTAGTTTTGTTTTGCTGTACAAAATGTTAGTTTTTGTTTTGCTGTACAAACTCGGGTAATGAAAATGTTAGTTGGTTAATTCTCTCAAACTTGGGTAATGAAAATGTTAGTTTTGTTTTATTCTCTTAAAACTTGGGTAATGAAAATGTTAGTTTTGTTTTGCTGTACAAATGTTAGTTGTTTAATTCTCTCAAACTTGGGTAACGATGAAATGTTAGTTGTTTAATTCTCTCGCAAATGCTTGTTTTTTCTATCTTGTTACAAAACCCCGCCGATGTTCAATAAAAAAAAGTATAAAGATCCTCTGTTTAGTCTTTTTTCTTCATTCGGCTTTCAGCATGTCTGTGAAACACTTCATGAAAAAGGTGTATTACAACCCCGCCCATCCGGGCAGCTTCGGGGGCGTAGAAAGACTCCGTCAGGGGGTGCAGGGCGAAACGGGAGAGGCGGTCATGCTCGAGGATGTTAAAGATTTTTTATCCGAGCAGGACGCGTACACTTTGCACAAACCCGCCAGAATACATTTTGCTAGAAACAGAGTTTTTGTCCCGCGACCTTTAAACCAATTCCAAGCCGACCTGTGTGATATGCAGGCTTTAGCCGAGCATAATGATGGCTATAATTATTTATTAACGGTCATAGATGTATTTTCCAAGAGGGCATATGTAAGAGCTTTAAAGAGAAAAACTGCGGCCTATGTGGTAGAGGCCTGTGAATCGGTGTTTGAGGAGAGTCAGACGCCCGCAAAGCTACAGACGGATGCCGGTAAAGAATTTTTTAATAAGAGTTTTGAGGCCTTGATGAAAAAATACGGTATCATACATTTTTCCACAGCCAGTGATCTCAAAGCCTCTGTGATCGAAAGATTTAACAGGACTTTAAAAAGTAGAATGTGGAGATATTTTACGGCGAACAACACTTTGAGATACCTAGATGTCCTGCAAGACTTGGTAAAAAGCTATAATCACGGTTATCACAGCAGTATTAAAATGACCCCTATGCAAGTGACTAAAGAAACTGCTTCGCAAGTGTTTGAAAACCTGTATGGTAAATCTCAGAAGGGGAATCAAAACATGACGCTTAAAAAAGGGGATCTTGTCAGGATATCCAAGTTGAGGGGGGTGTTTGATAAAAAATATGAACAGAGTTTTACCGACGAAGTGTTTACGGTGTCTGATTGTATTCCTCGCATTCCTCCCGTGTATAAACTAAAAGATTATGACGGTGAGCCCATACAGGGATCATTCTACGAGCAGGAGCTGCAAAAGGTAAAATTAACTCGAGACAAAGTATTTCATGTAGAGGAGATTCTGGGGCGACGCACCGTCAGGGGTGAAAAACAAGTCCTTGTACGCTGGAAGAATTGGCCCAAGAAATTCAACAGCTGGGTGAAGGCTTCGGATTTAAAAAATGTATAAAACACCGAGACGCACCCTCGTAGCTCGTCATTCAATCATGTACGGTTCAAAGGATAAGGGGTTTTACATCACCCTACCCTCCAACGCCAGCCTCAATGTTTTCAAAGATAATACCAGCGACAATTTTCGCGTGGATTTAGCGCAACATATAGATTTAGAGGGACCGTGGGAGGTCGCCATGACCGAGATTTCATACCCGCATAGCTGGTATAACCTGCCTCAAGACGTGGCCTACTTTGATTGGAGGCCGCAGCCCAAAGAACCCGACACAGAGAGTAAAATATCTCGTCAGAGGGTTCAAGGAGGTTATTACAACTCCGTGGCCCTGGTCAGGTCGGAGCTGGATGCATTCTTTAGAAAAATTAATTCCGACGTTTACTTGGTCTATAATAGCGTTCAGAAGAGATTCGACTTTCAGGCGGGAGGTCAAACTCACCTTCGTTTCGATGCACCTTTGGCTTACATTATGGGTATCGAGCCCGGAGAATGGTTCAAATTTGATAAAAAAATGGCGCCCTACCCCGCAGATTTAAGGGCGGGGTTTTATCATCTTTACTGTTACAGCGATGTGATACGACCGCAGCTCGTAGAGGACGCTTATGCCCCGCTTTTAAGAACGGTCAACGTCGAGGGTACGTTCGGAGACGTCGTGACGCAACATTTTAATCCGGCTTATTATTTGCCCGTGGCAAAGCAGCACATTGAAAATATTCAGATCCTGATAAAATCTGACCAAAACATACCTGTAAAATTTACCTACGGTAAAACTATCATAACGCTCCACTTCAGACCGGTCGCTTAAAAAAAAAAAAAAAAAAAAAACAGCCTATAAAACCTGTTTCATCGTGTCAACATCATTCAGTGTCAAAACAACCTGAGAAGGTGACTAACCGCTGTTAGGAGTAGCTCCGTTTTTTTTTTTTCAAATAATAATTTATTTTAAAAAAAAAAAGCCGCATCACAAACTAGAAAAAAAATGGCTCTGGCGGGCTTGAGAGAAGATCCTCATCGTTTTGTACAATATTATGAGAGGCAAGTAGGAGGGGATTTGCCGGGTTTTTACGGAGCCCCCGTCATGTACGGTCGCGGTATCGGCTCTCTGTTTTCAAAGCTGTTCCGTTTTGTATCCCCTCTGCTGAAGAAAGGCCTCGCTGTCGCTAAACCCCATCTCAAATCAGCGGCCAGCAACATCGCCTCGGACATGTTCAGCCAAGCTGTAGGACGATTGACCAACCAGCAGAAACAAGAGGGATCCGGAGGTATTATGGTCTTGTCACGTAGGTCGCAGAGACGGCCTCCAGGACGGACGCCTTCCATCGACCTCCAATAAACGCTCGAGCGTCAAAAGAAGGAAGTCACTACGAAGAAGCTCGCGAGGGAAGAGGAAGTCTGCCGGGAGCTCTGATATATTTTAAAAAAAAAACATGGCTCTCTTACATCAAAAATCCCCGGAGTGTACCCTGGCGGAGCTGGATTTATTCTCAGCGCCTATGACACAACTTTCTATCGAGGACAAAATCTACACAGAAATCTCTCCCGTAGCAGCCATCACCGACGGCGGGCCCATTGAATTTTTCATTCCGGGAGACGGTGAAAAGTATCTGGACCTCAACGACACCTTGTTGCACCTCCGTGTTAAAATTACCAACGCGGACGGTACTGATCTGGCCAACGATGCGGCTGTAGGCCTCATCAATTATCCTCTGAACACAATTTTTGATCAATGCGATGTTATTTTGGGAGACAGATTGATTTCACAGTCCAGCGCCACGCATCCTTACCGCGCCATGATCGAGACTCTTCTCAACTTTTCAGAGGATACCCTAAAGAGCCAATTCAGCGCCGGGCTTTTTTACAAAGACACCCCCGGCGCGATAGACTCTATAGTGACGGGTAACGGACCAAACGCCGGTCTTAATAAGAGAGCTGAATTTACGGGGCGGTCCAGAGAGGTACACCTTCTCGGTCCTCTCCACGGGGACATATTTTTCTGCGAGAGACTCATGCTGAATTCCGTGGACTTGAGAATTAAGCTGACCAGGGCCGGCGACGCCTTTTGCCTCACTGGGGCCCGCGACTCTACTTTCCGCCTGAGAATACTAGGGGCCTCTCTCTTTATGAAAAAAGTATCCGTCTCACCGGCCGTGAGACTGGGTCACGCCTGCCGCTTTAATGAAAGGAAATGCTTTGTACCCCCTCTCCAGGGTCAACGTGAAGACTTTTTCTATCCCCGAACACTCCAGGATATGTAGCCAGGAAAACCTGTTTCTGGGTTCTATGCCCAAGTATGTGGTTTTGGGTATGGTGCATCACGAGGCTTTTACAGGAAGAAGGGACCTTTCACCCTTCAATTTCATCCACGGCGACATTGAATATTTAGCTCTCTGTCAGGACGGCAGACAGATTCCCGCCAAAGCTTTCCAACCACAATTTAACAATGATTCGGCCGTCAGAGAGTTTTACAACGTATTTCTGGCTACCGGGAGACATCTTAAAGATCTGCCCCTGAGCATCGATCGCGAAGGATTTAACAACGGGTATTCCCTGTTTGCTTTTAATCTTAATCCCGCCGATGACAACGACGCACTTTCTCCCGCCTCGAACGGTAATTTAAGACTGGAAATGAGGTTCAGAGCGCCCCTTCCACAAACCACCACTCTAATCGTGTATGCCTGCTATGATTCTATTCTGGAGATAGACTCTAAAAGACAAGTGCTGGTGGATTATTACTAGAAGAACATGGATAGTCACCAACTGCAGAGCCTTTTGCACAATCTGCTGGGAGATGTATTTTGCGGAGTGTGGCCTTCCGATCAACTGCCCTTATTAACGCGGTCTTTCAGCCTCCCTGCATTTTTTATCGTGAATACACATCCGGCCCACATGCCCGGGGAACATTGGTTAGCTCTAACGCTGGAAAAGGATGGGGAAGCCACATTTTTTGACTCTTATGGATTTCCGCCCAAGTTTGTTTATTACCCCCGAAGCATATTAAAGTTTCTGGAAAAATATTCTCAAAACATCAAATACCACAGCGGTCAACTGCAACACCCCTTATCATCGGTTTGCGGTCATCACTGCGTTTATTACCTCTGCCATCGGGCCTGCGGATTATCTTTTGAACAAGTATTGGAGCTGTATGACCCCGATGTGATAAAAAATGACCTGACGGTATACAACTTTGTGAAGAAATATCAAGGCCGCATCAAGAAACCTACCAAAACATCCAAACAAGGGAACTGCTCTTTCCAGCTATTTAAAGACTGTTGTAGCAAGTAACTCTATGTGTTTTTTTTTTGGTTACCTTTTTATATATATATATATATATATATATATATAAATGTTTTCAATATGTAGTCCGTTGTTAAAGTGTTTTACTATCTTTTTCTTTGCTATCTTTTATGTATTGATTCGTACTGCTTTTGCTATCTTTTATATATGGCTTTGTACTGTTTTTGCTTTCTTTTATATATTGATTTGTAACGTCTTTGCTTATTTATTTGCCATCTTTTATGTATTGAAGCGCTTTCACTTTTTTGACTTGTAATGTGCTACCTTCCATTTGTTAAACCTTAAAAAAAAATGTTTCAGAGATGTAACCCCCTTTCCATGAAAGAAAAACAACTGTACGCTTAAAAAATATGATTAATAAACAATTTTATTGATGAAAGACAAAAAAAAATACAAGTTGTGCGTGTTACATTTATTTACGATGAAACCCATTGCGGAGAGAGCGTGAATTGTTTTTTCCTTCTCTGTAATCTAGTCTCTCGGCTTTTTGGGGTTTCCTCCTCTTTTTCTTCTCGCGGCGTAATCCAGCACGGGGATAATACCGGCGTCCTTTTTCTTTTACTGCGAGAAGGCGTGTCTTGTACGTCGTCCGTATCCGTCTTGAGTCGCCGATATTGATCACGCGCCTGAGGGTTACTCACTGAAGATAAAGGGATGTTCAGCTCCGACAACCGATTGAGAAACTTTAACCAGCCTGCGGGCGGTGAGGCGTGGGATTTTTTATAAGGGAGTGAAAGGTATTTGAATAAATCAATCATGTGAGACCCTTTCACCGCATTCCCCCTATAAATAAGTTCCCCCTTTGAATTCCATCCGCCGTCGCTCTTGGACAGTTTCTTGACGATATAGTCTGCATTTTTGCGATCTCGCGGGGGTAGACTTTTCAGAATCTCATCGGCCGTATCCTCAACATCCCTCCCGCCGGATGGCACACCGTCCTGAGCGGGGGCAGCGGCGTCGTCCCCGGTGCTCTCATCAGCCCGCTCTCCCGTCCGGTCACGCTGCAGAGTCAAAGTCACTCGACGCTGCTCATTCTGATCCTGCTTTGCAAAGGTTAAATATCTTTGCAATAAAGCGTCATACTTTTTAATTCTTTCATAAGGATTTAAGCCCGGGTCGTTTAATACGGCTCTCATCCTGTCATCCAAATCCCCCTCTGCAGTTTCTCTGATGGATGCGGTCGGCTGTGTTAACCTGTTGATTTGCTGGGGTGAGACGAGATACATCTTTTGCGCCCTCTTCAAGGTCATTTTTTTTTTTTTCAAAAAAGTCAGTTTCCTCTCACTAATCCTCCTATAAGATTCCCGATAAAAGGGACTGCCGCTGAAAGCAGAGGTAAAAGAAACCCGCCCGACTGCTTCTTAAGAGCCAGCCTTTTACGTTTTAAACTGGTTTTCTTATTGGCCAGCAGTCTGATTACTTTTTTCTGCCTTTTCAGTTTTTTGAATTGAGAGGGTGACAATGGGATGTTTCCCTTTAAAAGATTCAGAGCAATCTCACACAGCGCCTGGATAAAGTCAGGAGAGCTACGAAGCAGTATGTCTTTACGTTTCTTGGGTGAAGCCCGGTACAGAGCTTTAAGTAAGGGGGCGTTTCTTTTTATACGCGCCGACATGGTGATCTAAGCGTGTGTTTTGGGGACGTAAACCGTATACCTCTCGTGGGGAAGTACACACGCCCTCAGTCTGTATCGTTCTGGACACCCAGGAGTCAGGTCAACGATTAAATACCCATGAGCGTCTCTGGTGGCATCTTCAAAACTCTCTAAAAAGAATGCCTTTTGAGACGGAAAAATCTGATGAGCCAATATTTTTATTTGTAACTTATCTCGTGGGTTTTTGAACAGGACTAGATAATTGCTGTTCAGACTAATGGTGCGGCTGTATTTACCCTGGTGAAATACATTTTGAGTCAGCATCATAACGCTCATGTTTCTGTGATGTCTATACTGAGTAAAAAGTTTAACCACTTCAGGATGGTCAGAGGCTTGAAAAATTGCATCGTCTAAAATGATTAAATGCGTTTTATCAGAAGGAAACAACTTTTCATCTTCAAAAGAATCAGGCAGACCTTCAACAAATTAAATCTTTTTATTCATCTTTGCAGTTCGCTGTACATAGGTTGAAAAGAGGTATAAATCCAAACAATATTTTCAGGTACAACATCCATAACATGTTCACAGTTTTCCAATACATTTTTTGCAAAATAGGTTTTCCCGCACCCGCTAGGACCCACAATCAGACATGAGAAAGGAAAGATAAACCTGGGCTCAAAATCAATTTCCTCCATGACAACCCCTCTAAAGATTTTTTTTTTTTTTTAATAGCCGAATGGCAGAGTTGTCCCGTCGGCAAAGAGACGCCTCTTGTCATACACCACCCTGGACCTTTTTAGAAATGTCCTGTTTTTCAGCGTGATGCCCTTTTTATCTCGCCCAATGTTATGCTGCGGGATCTCAATTAGGCCCTCTCTAGAGCCGTGCAGGTAGCCCCCCACCAGCTCTCTGAGGCTGTCAAAGTTTACCCTCTCGCTGCATTCCCTGGTCTGAGTGATGCCTTTGGCTCGCATTACAACCTTTTTCTGAATTCTGGTCTGGTAAGCGTAAGTCTTTGGACCGGCAGACACAAACTCTTGAATGCTATCGCCCCCCAGCTCGTCCGTCAAATCCCCCAGGTAATTCCCCGTCTCTAGGGGGGTCTCACCTTCCTTGACCACATAAATCAGGCTGTCGGTGTCCATGTAAAGAACCCTCTCCTGCAACTTTTCTAGGTAGCTGTACAGTTTCAGACGGGCGTATGCGGTGGTGAATGCGGTGATGAAAATATTACTCGTTTTACCTGGAGGATGGATGCCGCGATACCTCCACTGAATCAGAGCTTTCTCGTCGTCGAGAACGTTAAAGTACCCCACTTCATATTTACCTGAAAACAGAAAGCTGAAGAAATCTTCAGGTTCGACAACGACGCTGGTCTGAAGCAGATTGTCTCTCTGTGCAAATTTTCCCCAGAAGCTGTTGAGGCACAGTTTGGCTACCTGTCTTTTGGCGGAATTTACCTCAATTTTTTTTACATCTAACTGGATCCCCTGGTTGGTACGGTAGTCCCTGATGTATTTTTCCCGCTTTCCCGATCCGTTGCCTCGGGGGGATAACCCGAGGCTTCCTGCTTCCCTTTTAAAAATGTGTGCGTGTAGTCTACAAACACCGTATCGCTACTTTTATCAAAGTGCCACACTTCTGTGATTTTTCCCACCCTGTACCCTAACTCCAGCGCTTTGTTAAACTCGACCGTGACCCAGACCCCAGTTAAGGCTCTAGCCTTGTCGTCGTGAGTGCAGGGACCCTCTTGACAATTTGCGTCTGCGCAGGTACGGCACAAGGGAAACACTAGTTTACCTCCCAAACATTTGTAGGGTAACACGGGGAAAAAGAGCTCACGAGGTGGGTAAACCGTGGCCCTGATGAGCCCAAAGTAGTCTCTGGGGTCCCCGAAATCCTTGTGGATGATGGTGGGGTGATCTAGGGGGTAAGGACACGTACTGTTAACAAAAGGGTACAGAGAGACGACGTCTACGTAGTGCACGGTTTCGTCGGGTCCTGGCTGTGTGCCGAAGCTTGATCGCGCTCGTTCTACCTCCGTAAAGAGCGCTACGCGGTGAGAGGGGTTCGGGGTGATTAGAAACACGGAGAAACTGTTTCACCTCCTCGCACGATGTTTTAAGATCGTCCCATTCGTGTTCCCATAAGACTGTGACGGAAACACCGTGTTCAGACTTTAAGGCCTGCACCCTTTCCTCGCTCGCCGCGTAAAGTTCCCCGTACGTCACACCTCTTAAAGGGCACGTGTCGGCATGGTTTAAATGCCGGGGGCAGCCGTGGAAAAAGCAGCCGTGAAATTCCCAGACGTATTTAGCCCCGTCAATCTCGGCATAGCCGTCGACAAAATAACGGCCCAGCTGTTTTTCTCCGATGTTTAACGAATGCTGAATAAAGATGTTTTGCTTGTACATTACCCACTCTAACCACTGGATGGATGCGTTTGAGAATCTCTTACACCGACGCATGTAGTTGTCCGGGCAGGGTATGGCTAAGGTATTAGGAGACAGGAAATTGGTTAGAAACACTTTCATGCAGGCTGAAGCGATGGTGATACAGCTAAAGGGATCGACGCCCGTCTCATCCAAAAACTCCTTTCTGAAGATAGCGCAACCCTCGGAAAGAATGTCAACGTCATTTTTACAGTAACGTACGGCTTCTTCTCTAAAGTTAAAGGTGCCCTGACTGACGTCGTTGTACCAGCTGTAAAACTCATTCTGTTCTTGCTGCGTCATGCGTTCTACACCATAGTGTGTGGGTGAAGGAAATGCTCCTACATAATCGAGGTGGTTTTCTGAGCTGAATTTGTGAGGAAAATATCCCTTGGATTGATCGGTGAAGCCTAGGGCTTTAGGCATAGCGCTAAGGCGCATGGTTAGGAAAGGGAGGGAGTCTATGAATTTTAGATGATAATGGGGGACCTGAAGACTCAGGATCTTACTCCCCACCATGAGAATGTTCTGCGGCGCTACACCCTCCTTCAGCAGCCCTCTCAGGACCAAATAGCTGTCAAATCCTCTGGCATTATGGGCCACAAAAACATTTCTCGCAAATCTGTTGCTTCTGAAGTACATGAGAAAGGATTTTACACAGTCCAGACCGTAAAACGCCTTCTCTAAACCTTTCACTGTTTTGGCATATATCAGAAAGGGGACGTGCTCGTCGTTCTCGTTGACGAATGTTTCAAAGTCATAAAAAACCAACTCGGGATGCTCTTTCTGTGGAGGGAGGGGTTTGATGTAGCACCGATGTTCGCGCGAGTCGGCTTCTAATTTACTTCCGCAGACTTTGCACTGCAGCGGTGCAAATTTTTACCGGTGCGCATGCTGATGTAGTAGCACAGCCCGCAACTTTTGCATTTTTTGACCAGGTCGCATAAACTAAAAGCGGTTCCCGGTTTAGCCTCTTTGTGTCTAGAGAGGCAGGACGACGACCTGCACACCCTATTACAGTCTGAACATTTTAGGGGCCTGAGCTCTTCTGTGGGGCAGGTGGGGTCGTTGCAGACCTGGCAGTAGCCTTTACAGGTATGTACAAAGGGACAATTGAAACCTTTGTAGCAATAATTGCAGAAAAATGTTGTTCCTAGAAAGCCTTTGATATTTTTTATCCCGTAGTAGTGGTTATCTAGTAAAAACAAATACAGGGGATTTGAAGCTTTTGAGAAGTTGGTCTCGAAATGACAGAGAGGTTGATCGAGACCCGTTCTGTACAACACCACAATTTTGCGTCCGACAATCTCTTCGAATTTACGTATGTCAGTAAAAGTGACTGAGGTTTGATAATCTAAGCCCGCGCGACGCTGCAACTCCCTCCCTACTCTCTCGCTCTCGCCGTCTGTCAGGTTAGGATCAATGACGTGAGCCAAGTTGATGGCAAAGCACAGCTGGTCGCTCCTATTTTCAACAAAGTACAACTGACGTCGTTTCTTACTGAGGATTTCACAGTTTAAAGTTTTCTCCAGCCTGCGTTTCCCCCCACCCCTAGGGTTTTGGACAACCTGGACGATCAATTCTACGTTCTGGTCCGCGGCAATTTCCTCATTGGATTGCACTAAACGATCCAGCAAATTTTCAAAAGCGGGAAGAATGTTTCCGCCGTCGTCGTCGGCGGTAACGGCGACGTGATCTTGTATATTTTCACCCACCACTTCAAGCTTTACCACATCATTACGGTTAGCCTTTGACCGTGCTTCGTCGGCCAATTCCTGAACTTGTCCCACTATGTCTCTGTAAAATGTTGCAATATCGGGCACTTCTCCCAGGGGAGGGATTGTGAGGGTGTGCCTGAGTCGCTCTGTGTTAAAGGGCCCGTGCGAGGTTGTTGTGGTCTGCGCTGGGCTGTGCTGGTCCGACCTCTCCCCTAAACCCCCACCCTCTAGAGCCGCTGAGCTTGTGTTAAAGGATCTGTGTGAGGCTGCCGCTGTGGTCTGCGCTGGGCTGTGCTGGTCCGATCTCTCCCCTAAAACCCCCACCCTCTTGAAACCGCCGGGCTTTGTACGGGCGTACCCTCTGAGGGAGATGGTAGTTCATTTTGATGGTCTGAAAATACATGGGTTTGATTTAGACTTTGGAGGGCATTTTGTATTGCTTGTAAAGGATCGATGCTGCGATTAAGAATCTGAAGGGCATTTTCTATAGCCTGTAAAGGATCGTCACAATTATTACCCGTGTTTTCATCTATGTAAGGGTTACCTATTTGATCTAAAAATGAACCTGGTATAACATTAAGTTGCTTTATTAGCTTCTTCTATTTCAACAGGGGACTAAAACAAGAGGGATAGCGAGGTATCTACTTTTCTATCCATACTTTATTTTTTTTTTAAAAATGTCACCCACAGAAAATCAGATCACATTTTGTCACAAACGGATGTAAAGGTAGAGAAAAAGACTTCGGTTACGCGACAGAGCATTTGAAGAGCCTCTTCCACGCACTCGCCCGTGTTGTCTCGCCGGGCTTGCGCGTCCTCGGACTCCTCTGCCTGGCCCTTGTGATCCTTTGGGCGTTTCGCCTTATCCCCCTCTCCGCATCTGTCGACGCAGAAATTCAGGAATAAGATATTTTGGACGTATAACAAAAAAAAAAAGACTCCCAAACATTGTAGAAAAAAAGTGTCCTCATTAATAATAAAATAAATAAAAGTCTTACCGGGAAAGAGGGTTTGGCGAGCATTGCTGGGCTCTCTGAATCGACCGCCTCCGTCTGATGTAAGAGGAGGCTTTCCTCGGAGCCCGGGGGGCGCTGGATCTCGCATTAATCCTGGCCGAGGGTTACTTCATTGGGGGTAGGGGCCGGGGCTGGGCCGGGGCCGGGGCCGGGGCTGGGGCCAGTAGCAGGGGCAGGGGCAGGAGCAGGTGCCGGGGTCAGGCCTGGACCTGGGCCTGGCCGGGCCTGGTTGGCGCTGGATCTCCCGGCCGGAGGAATGACTTCGTCGAGTGTAGGTGGTATGAAATCGGGGGATGCTGGTGCTGCTTCTGCCGCTGCTGCTGGAAATGACGGCACAATAAGGGAAAATCTCAGGGGAGAAAATGAGCGGGCGATGGAGAAGCCGCCGGGCCGTTATGGGGTAAAGAAGGAGAGGATTCTGGCGGTGTCACAGGAGAGGATTCTGGCGGTGTCACAGGAGAGGATTCTGGCGGTGTCACAGAAGACCACGTTGAAATTAGAGGCTGAGGTTCTGTTGAAAAAAAAAAAACAAGAAATACTTTATTCCTTCAAATACAAGTAAAAACCGTGTACAATCTCCATACATTTGAATAAAATTTTTAAACGTTATAAAAAAAAAGCACAAGGCAAAAAAATATATATATCTAATTTAAAAAATTAAATCATCATCCCCTTATCTCTCTCAGATTGTGAGAAAACGTCTCTCTCTCTCTCAGGCTGTGAGAATGTAAACAGAGGGGTTTTTTTTAGCCAATGAGGCGCTGGACGTCATCGGTCCGTGCGGGCTCTTGCCCAATGAGAACCCGAGACGGCGTCAAACGGCGACGGGCATAATCCAATGAGAACGC